>LPNX010981864.1:340289-379676 GCA_001517045.1 Pseudotsuga menziesii
CATCCCCATGCTCGTATCAAGATACATAAAAATAACTGTGTATATCATGAGAGTCCAGAGGGGACATCAATATGGAACATACTGCTGGGCTGACCATGTCTGAGCTGAACAACTGATGCACTGAAATGAGGTCAGTGCTACTGAATGTGGTTCCAAAGGAACTGATAAGCTGCTGGATTAGAGTGACACTGGCCACACTCGTAATGGTACACTGATCTGGAACTGAACTTGGTACTCAAAGAAGCATAGAACTGAATGGCTTCCGAATACAATCGCCAACGCAGCCCAGACATCCACAAGAACATATAACTGGTCGTTCCAAAGTGACTCACCAATGTGCTAGAGTCGGGGGAAATCCGGGGTCTTCGACAAATAATGGAATGGATATAAATCCTGCACGATTCTCAACGATGCGATTAAGGTGCTGAAGTCGAACATGTGAGAAACAACCATTCGGAGAGGCAATAATGATTCCTCCCAAAATGGTCCGTAGGCACTCACCACAGCTGGTGATGGGTCCAAGGCGCAGGAGCCTCTAGGTCTATCCTCTGGAATAGAGGAGTTGTCGTCGACAGAGGGAGACCTGCAACTATCAAGGCAATGATGTTTCCTTGACAGGAGCGTGAGGTGCAAAACTGAAAATGTGGTAGTACTGATGGCAAGAGTGATAAACTGGTGGGACTAACTGGGCAAGTAGAGTGGGTGGACTCAAACTTCCTTTGTTCAGATTATGATGGCGGGGATGATCGGGCAGCATATGAAACTGACTGGCGGTAAAGGGATCATAGCTATATAGGATCTGAGGGTGACTGGGTTGAGGTAAACTGAAGCTGTGGTAAAATGGTAGGAAACTGCAGAATACTCTGAACAAAGGCAACCTGATCGGAGGTGCTGCCGAGAGGATTGATCATAGCGCCAAGATGCGCGGGGGGACTTCTTCATGGGTTAGTGAACTAGAAGAAGTGTGGATATAAAATGGTACTGTCATGTGGATTTTACGAGCCCATGACAGTTCATGCTCGTAGTTGCTTTCATATTTACGGAGTCTGAAAGCAAATAAGAAGGCTCTGAAGTAATGAAATGGTACTGTCATGTGGATTTTGCGAGCCCATGACAGTTCATGCTCATGGTTGCTTTCATATTTAAGGAGTCTGAAAGCAAATAAGAGGACTCTGTATTAATGGAATGGTACTGTCATGTGGATTTTGCGAGCCCATGACAGTTCATGCTCGTGGTTGCTTTCAATTTTAAGGAGTCTGAAATCAAATAAGAAGACTCTGTATTAATGGAATGGTACTGTCATGTGGATTTTGTGATTCCATATCGTCCCGCATAGCTGCAGCCTTTTCTCCATGAGCATAGAGCACTTCACTGAATTGCCCCATGTTCGTCTCAATTGCTGCTAGCCTCCATTTACCTTTGGCCTTAGGCTCCCGTTCTTCATGAAAGGACTCCTCTCCATCCGAAGGTGCTTCTGCTTCTGAGCCAGAAGCTGGATCTGCGTTACGTCTAACCATATTGCCCTCTACTTGGTCCAAGTAAAGAGTCACGAACCCCGGCTCCTCCGAGTTTCGCTGTTGTACCATCCGCTTCCGTCTACCAATCTTTCCCTTCCACTGCTTTGGATAGTTTGCAAGGCTGCCAAAGACACCTTCCAGTGAAGTCTCGGTTTCGTCTAACTTCTCTCGCACAGCCTTCGTCATTTCAACGAACTTGGTCACAAAGCCACCGTCGCCAAAACCAGCTCCGGCACTTCTGCTAACCAACTGAACGCTTGCCAAACGCTGCTGAAAACCCACGTTTCTGGGCACCCTGCCGAAGCTTCTAAGCGCACCTCTGTGGAGTCACCTTTAAGAGCGTCTGGGAGCACTGCGGAGCGCTCATTTCCTGAGCGTGCGCCCTTCTCTGAGCGCCTGTCTCTGCAGAGCGTCCAGTCTGCAAAACATCCGTCTGTTTGTCTGCAAAGCGCTACTGCGAAGCGCTACTGCGGAACGCCCTGCGGTGCGCACTGTCTGTGGCGCGCACACCCTGCGGTGCGCGATGTCTGCGGTGCACGCTGTCTGTGGTGTGCACTGTCTGCGGTGTGCACGCCCTGCGGTGCGCACGTCCTGAGGTGCATATTGTCTGCGGAGCACTCGCCTCCTCGCGGAGCGTCCAAACTGCGGAGCGTCTGAATTGCGGACGCCCATCCGAGCCTGCGGAGCGTCCCAAAAATTTCCTCGCTGCAACCACCTGTCGCACGAACTTCTCCGAACTGCGGCTCTAACCAAAACTCCTCCGAGTCTTAGCTCTGATCTGCGGAACACTGCTACAAATCAGCTCTGATACCACCTGTCACAACCCCACTTGGTCGAGCGCTCTTGACTCGCTAAGAGGGTGTGCGGCACCGTCTAGCAACCTCTCAAGGGCTTGGCCAACTTGATTTTAACTAATGGACTACGCCTACTCATTATGCGGAAACATGTTTTATCATTACTTAGTCATTCATACACAAATGCAACAACTGTAACAACACAAGAAAGTATAGAATGGTGCGGGTTGCCCAATGCAGAGCCCATCTTCAATATTTTCACAAGTAAAACAGAGATGCCAAAACTGGCCACTCTCTGGGTGTGCGCCCAACTTGGCTAAAACACACACTTATACAAAACTGGAAAAAAAACCCAAGTCAACCTCCATTGAGCGACTAACTTGGCTGCCGAAACGACTGCTGCAAACCCTCACTGTATGCTGCTGCCGCACCGCAGAAAACCCAGAAAACGTGCCACTGTCTGAACTTAGCCTCTGCCGCAGTCCAACTGTGCACTGTGCCAAAAACGGCTTCCTGCGGTACCCCTGCGCGGATGCATCAGAAACAAAGGTGCGCTTTAGCCAAGCGCACTGTTCACATGAACTTAGCTTAGCTCCCCTGCCTTAGCTGATTTTGAAATGACTTGCACTTCGTTTATTTATAGCCTTCTAGGTGTCTTGCCCATGTCAACTTGCCAGCTTGCTTACCGCACAAGTCACCCCTTGCAAACACACTTGGCCCACTTAACCGTTCCGTTGGTGTCACCGCACCAAGGTGCACTTTGACTTAGGCGTTCACGGGTCCACTTGCTGAAGCCTCTAGAGTTCCACGCGCACACTTTGTCGGTGAGCCGCGTGCCCCTTTACTTTGATCGAAGCGCCCATCTCTTTGACCACCGTTCGTCGCTAACCGTGCCATCGCGCGCGCCTGTCGCCCAACTGCCGTCGTCCGCACGCCCGTCGGTTTACTTACCAAAACGCTCTTTTGCCGGAGCGCCCAACTGTCCACACGTCCATCCGCACATCCATCCGCACGTCTGTCCGTCCGCACATGTCCGTCTGCACACTAAGGTCGCGCACCCACACCTAGGGTCGTGTGCTTGTTTACCGAATGCCTTCACAAGCTTGCATGCCCATCCACACGCTCAAGGGTCTTGCTCCTCAAAGGTGTCGCGCGCCCATCATCAATGTCATCTTTGCCAAGGGGCGCCCGTGCCAAGTCACGTGGGCGCTGACCTTGGGGCGCGCCACATTCCCGACCTCCGTGCCGGTGGTGAATGTGGGCGCTTGCTATCTTTGCCAAGTGAGAGCGCAACTCCATGCCGAACCGTCATGACCACGACACCTTGCCCAGGTGTGCCACCATCTAGGTGCGCTGAAAAACGTGGCTGTGACAGCCTCCCCCACTTAAAATTGTTGCCGTCCCGGCAACGTCAACCACCGCTACCATTTTGCAGCAACCTGTAAAAACCATCATACTGTGTAGTTCTGCCTGTACACTAGTCTTCGTTCCCTTCGTCTTCACATGAACCGGGTGATTAGTCCGCTCCATCATTTCCGTCGGTCACTTCCTCTAGTCCTCTCTGGCAAAATCTATCACAAGTGAATGAAGACACCACCTCCATCCACACTTGGCTGCGTTTCGAGTTTACTCTTTCTGCAACACCCGCGATCTGTCTACCTTCGCCAAGGGTAGCGATCATTTCACTTTCTGCACTTAGGTAGAAGAATGGAGGAGATGGCGCACCTCGCCATCCTCCTCTGCACGCTCCTGCGCCTCCTCCTTTTGGCTCAAATACAACAGAAGTGGAATGTTGCCGCCAACAATTCCGCCTCCTTCATCAAACAATCTTTGTGCTTTCGGGTCATCTTGCCACACATTTGCTGTAACTGCGTTACAGCCAAACGTACTAGATGGAACTGTCCCTTCTCTGCACTGTTTTCCTTTCGCAACCTTGCAGAACTTGACAAGTTTTTCCAAACCTGTCATGGCCTTTTCCACGACCCTTTCCATGACGTCAAGTCGTTGTTCCACCTGAACAATATACTCTCTGCTAGCGAATCGTTCCTCCACATAAACGACTTATTCCTTGCTAGTGCCTTCCTTTCCTTTCACCACATCAAGCTGTCCACGACCTGCGGCTGCGGTAGTCTGCGGAGTGGCTGTCACCACAGTCACCTTCCGTCCTCCCCCTGCCTTCTTCGTGGTCTGCACATGGATGGGGTTTTCTCTCGCAAGAAACGCAAAACTGTTAAGGTGGGGCAGCAACGCTGCCTTCTCCTTTTTCATAAAGTCCTGGCCAATCACAACTTCAAAGTCGTCGAGGGGCACAATGGTGAAGTCACTCACCCCTGCCCATTCTCCAATACTTAGAGAAACTTTCTGAGCCACACCTACAACTCTCTCAACGCTTGAATTGACTGCCTTGAACATGTTTTCTTTCTGTTCGACTTGCAACCCAAGCTGCTTCGCAACCTCCTCGTTAACGAAGTTATGAGTGGCACCACTATCAATTAGTGCCGAAATCTGGTGACCATTCAACTCAATGGGCACATAGCTCAACTCACCGTAATTAGGTTCTGTTGAAACTGGTGCCTCCAAGACAGCGTTCAACACCTGCATCACGCCAACGGATGGTCCACCCTGTTCAACCGCGGCCACCTTCTGCGGCCGTAAAGGATAGTCTCTTGCAAAATGATCATTTGCGCAGATGTAACAGGATACTGACTTTTTCTCCTTCTTTTCACCAAACTGTTTGGGCTTTTCATCCTCACGTTTGCCTTGAAACTTAGGCTTACCCAGCTGCTCCCTCCTGAACTTTCCGTGTTGCTGTTTCTTGATGCCATCTTCATTGCCTCTAGCTTCGTCACGCCTATCTGTTCGGAAGTCATGCAACTTCTCTGCAGTAGAAATTGCTTTAGCAAGGGTCTTAACTCCTTGTCGTCGCAGGTCCGCTTGCGCCCAACCTTGAATACCCTTCATAAAATGATAAAGGTGATCCTCCTCGCTCATATCCTTTATCTCCAACATCACGCTGGTATAGGCTTTGATATAATCCTGAATCTTCGTCGTATGACGAATCTGCATCAGCTCATTCCGCGCAACCCAACTCTGGTTACCGGGACCAAACTGTGCCTTGAGAGCTTCCTTCATTTGCTCCCAAGTCTCAATCTTTTCTGTGATCTTTCCTGAAGCTACATCTTCCGCACGGTTCCTCCACCAAAGCTTTGCTGTGTCGGTGAGAAACATTGCTGCCGCATTGACCTTCGCCTCATCTGAACATCTATTCATCTGATCAAGGTACTGTTCGACATCCCAGCAGAAATTTCCAAGTAACTTTGAATCACGTGTACCATCAAACGGTTGCGGTTCCTTCATCCTGATTTTCATGGTCGTGCCTCCGTTGCCACCACTGTTAGCTAACGTACGTTTCAGCACCGCAATCGTGTCATCTTGGTCTTTGATACGAAGCTGAAGTTGTTCCACAACTTCCTCAAGCTTCTTAACTCTGTCCACTGTATCTTGCTGCACCACAGCGTGCAAGACATCCGTTGCCTCTTTGCACTCTTCAACGGCTTCATTGAATGCCTTCTGCATCCTTTCCATATCGTCCCGCATAGCTGCAGCCTTTTCTCCATGAGCATAGAGCGCTTCGCTGAATTTCCCCATGTTCGTCTCAATTGCTGCTAGCCTCCGTTTACCTTTGGCCTTAGGCTCCCGTTCTTCATGAACGAACTCCTCGCCATCCGAAGGTGCTTCTGCTTCTGAGCTAGAAGCTGGATCTGCGTTACGTCTAACCATCTTGCCCTCTACTTGGTCCAAGTAAAGAGTCACGAACCCCAGCTCGTCCGAGTTTCGCTGTTGTACCGTTCGTTTCCGTCTACCAATCTTTCCCTTCCGCTGCTTTGGACAGTTTGCAAGGCTGCCAAAGACACCTTCCAGTGAAGTCTCGGTTCCGTCTAACTTCTCTCGCACAGCCTTCGTCATTTCAACGAACTTGGTCACAAAGCCACCGTCGCCAAAACCGACTCCGGCACTTCTGCTAACCAACTGAGTGCTTGCCAAACACTGCTGAAAACCCACGTTTCTGGGCGCCCTGCCAAAGCGTGCCTCTTTGCCGAAGCTTCTGAGCGCACCTCTGCGGAGTCACCTTTAAGAGCGTCTGGGAGCACTGCGGAGCGCTCGTTTCCTGAGCGCGTGCCCTTCTCTGAGCGCCTATCTCTGCGGAGCGTCCAGTTTGCGGAACGTCCATCTGTCTGGCTGCGGAGCGCTACTGCGGAATGCCCTGCGGTGCGCACTATCTACGGCGCGCACACCCTGCGGTGCGCGCTGTCTGCGGTGCGCACGCCCTGCGATGCGCACGCCCTGCGGTGCGCACTGTCTGCGGAGCGTCTGAACTGCGGACGCCCGTCTGAGCCTGCGGAGCTTCCCAAAAATTTCCTCGCTGCAACCACCTGTCGCACGAACTTCTCCGAACTGCGGCTCTAACCAAAACTCCTCCGAGTCTTAGCTCTGATCTGCGGAACACTGCTACAAATCAGCTCTGATACCACCTGTCACAGCCCCACTTGGTCGAGCGCTCTTGACTCGCTAAGAGGGTGTGCGGCACCATCTAGCAACCTCTCAAGGGCTTGGCCAACTTGATGTTAACTAACGGACTACGCCTACTCATTATGCGGAAACATGTTTTATCATTACTTAGTCATTCATACACAAATGCAACAACTGTAACAACACAAGAAAGTATAGAATGGTGTAGGTTGCCCAATGCAGAGCCCGTCTTCAATATTTTCACAAGTAAAACAGAGATGCCAAAACCGGCCACTCTCTGGGTGTGCGCCCAACTTGGCTAAAACACACACTTATACAAAACTGGAAAAAAACCCAAGTCAACCTCCACTGAGCGACTAACTTGGCTGCCGAAATGACTGTTGCAAACCCTCACTGTATGCTGCTGCCGCACCGCAGAAAACCCAGAAAACGTGCCACTGTCTGAACTTAGCCTCTGCCGCAGTCCAACTGTGCACTGTGCCAAAAATGGCTGCCTGCGGTACCCCTCCGCGGATGCCTCAGAAACAAAGGTGCGCTTTAGCCAAGCGCACTATTCACATGAACTTAGCTTAGCTCCCCTGCCTTAGCTGATTTTGAAATGACTTGCACTTCGTTTATTTATAGCCTTCTAGGTGTCTTGCCCATGTCAACTTGCCAGCTTACTTACCGCACAAGTCACCCCTTGAAAACACACTTGGCCCACTTAACCATTCCGTTGGTGTCACCGCACCAAGGTGCACTTTGACTTAGGCGTTCACGGGTTCACTTGCCGAAGCCTATAGATTTCCGCGCGCACACTTTGCCGGTGAGCCACGCGCCCCTTTACTTTGACCGAAGCGCCCATCTCTTTGACCGCCGTTCGTCGCTAACCGTGCCGTCACGCGTGCGCGCCCATCGCCCAACTGTCGTCGTCTGCACGCCCGTCTATTTACTTACCAAAACGCTCTTTTGCTGGAGTGCCCAACTGTCCGCACGTCTGTTCGTCCGCACACTAAGGCCGCGCACCCACACCTAGGGTCGCGCGCTTGTTTACCGAATGCCTTCACAAGCTTGCATGCCCATCCACACGCTCAAGGGTCGCGCACCTCAAAGGTGTCATGCGCCCATCATCAATGTCATCTTTGCCAAGGGGCGCCCGTGCCAAGTCACGTGGGCGCTGACCTTGGGGCGCGCCACATTCCTGACCTTCGTGCCGGTGGTGAATGTGGGTGCTTGCTATCTTTGCCAAGTGAGAGCGCAACTCCATGCCGAACCGTCATGACCACGACACCTTGCCCAGGTGTGCCACCATCTAGGTGCGCTGAAAAACGTGGCTGTGACACTATCCATCACTATCAACGTCACGTAGAAGCATGGTAAACTTGAGGAATGTGGTGGATGCTGTGTCCACCTCACCATTATACTTTTGTTGGCATCCCACGCATTGTCTTGTCTTTGACAATTCTTGTTTTTGTTTTCTATTTGGAATGCTATGGTACTTTTGTTTTTTATTTGGAAAGCTAATGATTTTTATGCTTACTAGGTAGATTTTTCATGTTAATGTCACATGGAGATATGGATGCCACATAAATCTATGTGCCTTTTTTGGTGTTTTAGATTCATCATAAAGTAAAGGTGTTGACATTTCTTGGAGTTTTATGCCAAGTTAGTTGTATGTCTTTTGTGGTGTAATTTTTTTGTGTGTGTACTCGACTGTTCAACTATTGCATAGGCCTTGGGATTGGACTTACGCCAAATCATGGCTTGAAGGGCTATGTTGCATATGCATCTTTTAATTTGTTGTAGTTATTTTATGAATTTGGTTAAGTGGTCACGGTGAAGGTTGTTTGTTCTACCCATTTCAACAAAGTCACTTGTGTGTTTACACATATGCTACACCCTTCTCCAAGTCTATGTGGATGTATCCATTTTTTAGATGTAACAAATTGGGTCCTTGGTCATGAAGGAGGATGCTTAACACATGTTTTGCATATTTTCCAATTATCCTTGTCTTGACAAAACATTGAGAAATTGATTAGATGGCTAAGTAATGAAATTGATTTGATGGCTAAGTGATTTTGTGGAAAAATAATTTTCTTTTCTATAAAAATTTTGTGACAAAAGTATCAAATTGTTATAACTTTTCTCTTATAGCAATAGCTGTTAGAAAATGCAGTGACATTGCCTCCTCGTGGCTCTTGTTTTACTTAAACAACTACAAATAAACTAGCATCACTCCATCTTAAATTTGGATCTATTACATGTTGAGAGGGATTAAAAAACATTGTTTTTTTATCCCCCAGTGTGCTTGATAGAGAGATCCACGAGCCATGAGTATTGCTTTCCAAGAGCCCCGAGTATTGGTTAAGTAAATGCCTTACATGAAGTAGCCCCAAGTTAACTACTTTTAAGAGTAGGTTAGTCTCCACCACAAAGAGATAGGATGATGGATGTCCTTTTAGTTGCACCAACTTTGATCCTTCAGTTGATGTAATGCTGGAGGCTTTGACTGATACATAGTTTATTGTAGCCAAGTTTTTCTTGGTGCTTCTTTTCCTTTTTCTATCTTGTATAAATTTCTTTCCTTTTCTTACATTTTTAACGTCTTAAACTATAAAACACTTTTAAAAAATTTAAATTATTTTGCAAATTTCTTTAAAAATATTGTAAAGTGTTCCTTACTATTCTATTGAATCAAAGGATCTGGGTACATCATCAAAAATATACAGCAAGTCCAACACATGAGCAACCAAATCATCAAGAAGTACTTCAACATCCAAGTATAAGAGGAGATTTCTCTTTCGTGCAGCCTAACTATCAGTGCTTGGGCATCATATACTAGAAATGTGTCTGCTCATAAAATGTACATTAGGCCATTCAGTCAAGTATGTCCCTAAAGAAGATAAGAAGAACCCAGAAACAATATCCAAGTCAGGGCTTCAATCACTCTAAAGCCAGAGTCAGTAGCTAATCATCTTAACCAATACTTTCACAAAAAAGAGCCAAGAGACTAAAAGTCTAAGAACCAGAGCAATGCTTTCAAAAAAGCTAAAGTGTAACCTCCCCATAAACTTCATCTTCACATATTTCAGTGAAAGAAAGTTGGCCTGCAGCCATATTAATCCCCTCCTTGGATAGTGTGTATGCCCTCTTGTTATGTTCCCTAAAGATATGACTGGAATCCACAAATGTGAACAAAGATATGAGTTTCCTAGTGTTAAGGCACCAGGCCTCTAAGTTCACCATAGCAAGTGTGGATTCATTCTTTGCCCAATTTATAATCACAGAGGAATCGCCAAAGATATGTAAGTATGGCAACCCAATATCTTTGGAAATGTATAATGATGCCCAGAGCGCCAATAGCTCGGCTCTTGTATTAGTGTTGTGTCCACAACCTAATTTGATAGAAATAAAATGCTGATCATTTAACCAAATACAAACACTTGCTCCTCCAATAGACTCTGCCGCAGCTCCATCAAAAAATACCATAGGAAATTTTTTGGCTAGAGGATCTCCAATGAGCTTGAATTTGGACCTATTTACTTGTGGCACCTGATGTGATGTAACATCTAACATGATCACATGACAAAGTCTAGGGATATTTGGTTCCTTTTCTTCAAAAATATAGTTATTCCTAGTCTTCCATAGAAGGGCAGATACAGAAGCCTCCCACCCTTTGTAACCCAGCTGGAAAGGTTTTCTAATAGAGATGAATCAGACCAAATCAAGTGGACATCAAACATACTTCCCAAGCTGTGTATGACCTTTTGTACAAAGGAGCAGCCAACAAAGATATGATCAACTGTTTCAACCTCGATTTTACAAAGACTACATCTATTAGGGCCGAACCAACCCCTCTTGTATAGGTTATCCCAAGTATTTATTTTCCTATTAACAGCCATCCAAGTAAATCACTTCAATTTATGTGGGATGTTGAAACCCCAAACCATCGGGAGGATACCTTCTTTTAACAGAGGTAGATGCTCAGACACAATGAGCTCATAAGATTTTTTGGCAAAGACCATTCCATATTTTTTTATCAAACATCCAAAGCAGGGAGTCTTCATGATTTTCAATCTTAATTCCACCATGGGATAGGCCTTTGACAACAAACAACCATTGTTCATCCCAAACACCTCCCAAGTTGAGATTTGTCATCGAGTACCAGAAATTGAAACCTAGAGTATAACCTTCCAGGTTCTGAGCATGTGCAAGGTTAGAAATCCCAAAGTCAGCAAGATAATCCCTTAGGTCCACTGGTAATAAATACGAATAATCAAGGCCTACAATAGGATCTACTCCCAAACGGATTTTCAGACCATTGCCAACCTTCCAACCAAGCTAACAAGTAATCCAAGACAATATCCTTATAAAGCCATTCCAGAAATATGAAGTTCCATTGACAATGAACTTCCGGGATCTGATCCAATCCTCCAAGGGTCTGTTTTTAATGTATTTATGTGTTATGATCCGGATCCAAATGCCATTCCCCTTGAGGAGTAGCCACATATTCTTCAGCCTAAGTGAGATCCCAAACCATTCCAAGTTCTTTATATCCCAACCACCGAATTCAATTGGGGTTGAAAACAGTTTCCCAACTTGCCAAGTGATATTTCTGATGACCATTTGTGTTCCCCCACAGGAAGGAAAAGATAGCTTTCCTCAACATATTCAGAATAGATTTTGGACATCTAGCCAGGGCAAACCAATACACAGAAAGTCCGGTGAGAACCAATTTAATAAGGACAACTCTGCCACCAAGAGATAGTAACCTGTAGGACCACTTCATTATCTTATTTTCAAACATTTCCACCATCCATTTCCAGTCAGATGATCGATACCCCAAGGGTTTAAGGCGATATCCTAGGTATTTGAAACCTGTGTTAATCATTTCCATGTTGTAGGGGAGGAGCTCAACAATTTGACACTGAATATCTTCATCGGTATCCTGATAAAGAAAGGAAGACTTTTCTTTGTTGACTGCCATACCCCTAGCTGAACAAAAAATATCCAGGGCATATTTATATGCTTTCCATTCACTGACAGTACCAATACCAAATAAGAGAACATCGTCAACAAATAACAGATGACTAATAGACAGATAAGGAGAGTACTGGAATCCTTTGATGAGACCTTTCTGTTGTGCATCCAATATAATCTTGCTGAGACTTTCTATAATTAGGATGACTAGTAAGGGAGATAAGGGACAACCTTGATGAATTCCCCTTGTGGTTGGGAAAAATTCAGATGGTGTCCCATTGACTAAGACTACAAAACAAGCATTAGTAACACAACCCATAATCCAATTCACACCAATCAGAGGTATGCCAATCTAGAGAAGTAGAAGTCTCAGAAAAGTCCAATTAACCCTATCAAAGGCTTTGACCAAGTCGATTTTTAACACCAAGACATTAGATTTTTGGGTTTTAATAGAGTGCAATACTTCCTAGGTTATGCCGACAGGTTCTGTAATTTGCCTATCCTTCAAAAAACCAAATTGCTGGGTAGATCTAGTCATGTTCAGTAATGACTTCAGACGAAGCGTTGCAATCTTAGAGATGACCTTGTAAACAAGGTTGCATAACAAGATAGGGTGAAAATCAGCAAAGGTAGAAGGCTTTTCACACTTAGGAATCAAAGTCAAGAAGGTTGAGTTAAGTGATCCCGAAACTTTCCCTTCAGTTCTAACTTGCTCAGCTACCATGACTAGTTTCTCCCCAATGAGGTCAAAAAATTCCAGGAAGAATTCAACCGGCCATCCATCCAGGCCAGGGCTTTTATCTTTCTTGAAGCCCTTAAGTATAGCTTCCACTTCCTGAATAGATATAGGCTCCATGAATCGCTCTACATCCTCTACCTCGGTCAAAGTTGGGAAAAGCCTAATCACCTTTAGTTGGTCAACAATATTTGTAGTTCTATCATCCTCAAATAATTCAAAGAAATGTTGTTTCCCAAGCTTATAAGAGGTGCATCCTCTGAGACCACGTTACCATTCTTATTAGTTAGTGACCTGATAGCTTTAGAATTTCTTCTAGTAGATGCATTGGAGTGAAAAACCTTAGTATTTTCATCCCCTTCGTTTATCCAGAGCACTCTGCTCTTAAGTCTCTGAGTAGTGATCTCATGAGCCTAATATTTACCTTTCCTATCTTGTAGAATTTTGAGCTTGTCTGAATTCACTGTTGACAAGAGTCCAGAGTCCTTCTGTAAGATGTCCGAGATCTCATCATTTATTTCTAAAATCATTTGTTTTCTTTCACCTTTTTTCTTCCTTTCCCAACTTTTAACCGTACTCTTGAGTCTATCCAGTTTAAGGGAGAAGGATTCCAAATGATTTAGAGAACCCGAGATCATAGGAGTCTTCCAAGATGTAGTAGCAAGGCTAGGGAGGAGATAGTTAGATAATAAGAATCGATCAAGTCTTTTGTTAATGCCTGCATCACCCAAACGACCATTCCTCCAAGTTGGGCCAGGATAGTTCATGGAGAGATCAACCAG
This sequence comes from Pseudotsuga menziesii, assembly GCA_001517045.1. NCBI lineage: Eukaryota > Viridiplantae > Streptophyta > Pinopsida > Pinales > Pinaceae > Pseudotsuga > Pseudotsuga menziesii. The sequence continues at coordinate 353,608 of LPNX010981864.1, forward strand.
ATTGTTACTTGTAATAAGCTGGGTGAAGTAAGAAGCCAAGGGGTCAGTCCTTGCTTGAGTACCCCAAACTTCAGAGGAGGAGATAGTGAAATTTAGATCACCAACCAAGAGTATGTTTAGTAAGGAAAGCAAACCACCGGCCATTCATAACCATAAAGATACAATCGATATAAAATAAAATTGGGTTAATTTTATTTAGGAAACCTCCAATATATGTGAAAGTTTCCACTTAGTTAAAGATTTATCATGCATATTTTTTTCTCTTTTTTCCATATTCTTTAGAATCAAATTTTAATCAACCTATTTCTCTCTTTTAAAAGTCTAAATATTTAGTTTTTATTTCATTTCAATGAAAGTGTTTATTGTATTATTTACTTTTTCTTATATATATATATATATTCCAAAAAATGAATTATTCCTAATAATAGAAAAGACTTCTCTAAATATCATGAAAGAATATTATCATTTAATTGATAACTTGTTAACAAAATTACTTAATAAGATACATTAGAGATGTACTATAATGATTAATTTATTCACCAACATACTTCTAACTTCTTGCATGTGTACTTCACATTGTAACTTATATTATTTTTCAAAATTAAATTATATATTTACACCTCTTCAATTTTTAAGGTAATTAACATTTCCTTAACTATAACATAATTTTATTTTTTTTACACTTTTTTTAAAGTTCACAGTTTCTATTTGTCTTGTTCACTTGATTTTGATCTTTGTAATTTGAATCAAATATTATGTATATTTCTTATAACCCAATCATTACATAACTTTTAGAGTACTTAAAGTGGAACATTTATCTAGACTTCACAAAACTATATTGTAAAAGCTTAATTCCTCTTCTAATGATAGACAATTTTGTAACTAGTACTGCCTTCTTGTTGAAAACAATGTTCTAACATATTATCCATTTAACTCAAACAAACAACATATCACATTTTAACTATCTTCCAAATATGACTGAAAAAAACAAAATTTGCATATTAAAAACACAACAAAAACAATTAACATTTTAAAACTTATAAAGTGTAAATCACATAATTATCAAGCAATTTCTCATAAAAAATTTATAAAAAAAAACTCCTTCCAAATCACTAGCTTATAAAGATAATCTAACTTCTTTATTTAGTTCTTTTAAACATTTAAAAAAAATATAAAAAAACAAATCTTTCCATTTTACTATAAAATTTACCATTAACCCCATAAATACTTTTGAATCTCCATACATATGAAAATAAGAAATTCCTTTCTTTTTGAAAGCCCAACTTCAAAAGTTTTTTAACAATTACATGTTACCTATCTTCCACCTTGCCACATATTACCGAATTTTTTTTGCACTGTGGGTGCAATTGCTAGTTATTTTAGATATGTGGTTTATTGTTAATTGTATTGCTTTCTGTTGCTATAGGCGCTGATGTTGCTCACGTCATCGATTTGAAAGGGGTGGACGGGTAGCGGGGGGCTTGCGTAGCAGTGTCATAATGCACTGTGCTCAAAACTCCATCTACCCTCCATTCCCTTCCATTCATTCACCAGGGTTCCGTGCTTCAGTTAACTGAAGCAAGCTCGCTATTGGTTTTTTCTCTCGATTTTGATGTCTTTTTTCGTGTCGCTTCAGGGTTTCTCTTCGTTTTAAGGGCTCCCTTGGTGTTCCTTTCCTGTATGAAACGAATCCATTTTACTTTTCGTTATATGCGAATCATGGTTTCATATTTTGTAATTTTTAATTTTTTTTGGGAGATCTGGAGTCTCCTTATACGGTCTGATTTCTTTAGCTTTTTCTGTGATAAAGATTTTTTACAGTGTAATTCCTGTTTTTCGGACGGGCGTTGGCTGTGCTTCCTGTGCATTCTAATTTTCCCGCCCATTTTGTGTCTTTCGTTATTGTTTAATTTTTCATCTAAAACACCCTGGCTAAGTATCTTAGTCTAGAAAATAATGTGCAATTTGTGTTTGTGTTTTGGCATGTGGTTGAGGAGCTTTTTAATTTGCGCATTCGATATAAATTCTGTCATACTGTCCTCATAGGTAATGCGGAGCGAGATTCAGGTATTTTCGTAGTAGTCAACATGATTCGAATTTATGAGGAACTTTTTACAGTGAAAATTTTGCTCATTCGATATAAATTCTGCAATGCGGAGCGAGTTTCAGGTATGTTTGTAGCTAGTTGATATGATTCAAAGTTATGAGATTCATGGTATGCTTTGCTTAAGTTGGTGGATTTCTCTATATGATGCTTTCTCTTTTGTTTGTATATAGTGCTTTCTCTTTTGTTTGTTGTCAAAATTCCCAGTCTGCGTTGGACTAAATCCCTGCTGCTCTTTTTTAATTAGCTTGGAGAAGGTTGATTTTATATTGGGACTCTTCCCAATATTGGTGGCTAATATCTTTTGCCGTAAAATGGTGGGTAGCTATAATCATAAGGCCATATTTCTTGATGAAATGGCGGCATGTTGATGATCGGTTCTTTGAGATTACAGAGGCTGAGGCTGTGTCTGTATATTTTTGGAAGAATATGATTATAATTATGATATTGGAATAGGCTTAATGGGTGCTCCATTTCCAGCACAGATTTGCTATAGGCACTGAATCAATTATGTTTTTAGTTCCAGCTGTTTTGTTGCTTAAGCTGTGCTGGTCATTAGGACGATATTTTGCAAGGACCGTGCATGGACTTGCTTTTAAGTAAATAATTTTGCCTTCCTCCAGGTTCGGATTAATGCTGATGGGAATGTAATCCTTCTCTGAAAGAGGAAGATTTCAGGGATGCAGTTTCAGCATACTTGATATACCACATTTTTAATTGAGTGGTGTGTGTTTTATGATAGACATCAGATAAAGTACGTTTATTATATATTTTGGCTATGAAGGATATGGTCATTTTAAACCTTTTCTTATCATTTTTTGAGGCAAATACTAAACTCATTCGGGTGTTTTTCTTTCTATTTTGGTAGCAATCAGAATCTTCGTGAGAAATTAGGTCGGCAATAATAAAAAACTATGTTAGTGCAAGAAGGAAGAAGTAATATGTCTGCGAGGGAATCAGAGCTTACAAATACTGAAGAAGATGAAATATTCTACGGAAAGGATTGTTGTGCTGGGCAGGGCATGCGTGAGGTTTTAGATTCACATCAAAGACTGGCATTGTATATTTCTGAACATGTTAATTTTTCTACTAGTTTTGAACAAAGACTTGCTATGCAATCTGCTCAAGAGGGTAACGTCTATAGTAGTTGTGAGCAAAAGTTTTGCATTCCAATCTGCTCAACAGTGTACTCTTTGTAGTAGTTGTCAGGAAAGAGTTGCATTGCATTCTGCCCAACACCGTAATGTTTCTCGTGGGGTTGAGCAAATACATGTTCTGTTATATAGCCTATTTTTTCTTGTAGTTTTGCACAGCCTAATGTTTCTAGTCGTTTAGATATGTTAAATTCTGCATTTCAGCAATTTTACATGAGGGGTACCCAAGCAGTGAGGAAAATTATAAACTTTCAGGAGATGCATTTACTATAGTATTAAAAAGGTAGATATCTTTATATTCCTTCAAACTAAAATGTAGATATTCCTTCAAACTACAGACTCTATGATAGCCTTCACTTTAATCGAAGTGGAGGGCCAACCTGTTCCATTGTCTTTAAATTCTATGCGTAGGATCCAGGCCAAGACCATTAATTAGAGGCTATGATTTGAAGGTCGAGAATTAAGTCAAGTTTTTGAAGTTACTTGTTGATTACAATTAGCATAGATATATTTTAAAGTCTGATCTATTAAATATCAAAAAGTATTTAAATTTTTGAGATGTAATTTTTTTTTTAAACATGTTTACAAACAATTTATATCTAAGGAAATTTGATCTCTCTGTGTTGGATAGATCTAGTTTTAACGTGGATTTATGGTTCTTATTTTTATTAATCAACATAGATTTTTGTAATAATTTCTTATTTGGTTTTAAATTTTTATATGCGAGTCTATATGGATTTTAAAAATTTTTTTATGTGCAGATGTGAATTTTTTTAATTACTTTTTATTTTAAGTACATCACTTTACTCGTTACACTATGTTATATAACAACATTTTTTTATACTGAGTTGTAGAGCACCTCATTACTCTAGGTGCAATCATAAAAGTCTTTTTTATCATGGATAATTTTTTCTCATGAATAATTTTCTCGATGGCTTTCCTTCACAAGTTATGGAACAACCAGAGTGTTCTGTTTTAAGGTCTAAGCCTTGCACTGCTGTAGTGTCTTCTTTATGGTCTGATAATTGGACCCAAAAAACTAGTGTATTTACTCGTTTAAGGACAGTCTCACAGACCGATGTGTCCCATGGCAGAGACCATGAATATCTGTTGAGACCTATGTTGAGTGGGAGCGCCCCTCACCTCTTCGCTCTCACTTCAGAAGCTCGCTTCCTTAGGAAGCTGGCTCCCAAAACGCTTTCAGTTTTGGGAGAACGTTTCAAAGGCCTTCTCTAGGCGCTTCTCATCTTTCTTATACTATTAGATGGATCATTTGAACAATGTTATGGGACCTCCCTTCTTTAGGTACGATTTTTTTTATGGTTATCATTTGATGATAATGTTATAACTTCTAGATGATTGATGATATATGGTTTAATCTATGTATTTTATAGCTAATTCAACATCCTACATGTTTTTTAATACAAATCCATCAAAATATATTAAAGTATATACTATAAAAAAAAATGCTCCCAAAAAGTCCCAAAAAGAGAGCTTTTGAAAATTTAGTTTTTCTCTTATCTTTAGCTCCTCACTTCTGGGTCCTGCTCCCCACTCCCAACAACATAGGTTGAGACACATGAGTATTGTTGAAAAATCAGCAATATCAGCAGAAGCTTCTCAGGCCTTTAGGGAAAAAGCCTTGAATCTTGGGAGCACCACATGATAGTAGATCGGATATTGAGGTTAGAGATTGACCAATCGTCGATGATGGCATTGCAACAAACTATAAGCAAAGGAATATAATGAGCATCACATATGCAAGTTGAAACCCAAACTAAGTCTGGATATTGAAGTTACAGATAACAGTGTGTTAATGATAACATGGTAATACAATTTAAGTAAAAGAGTGCCACTTGCAAAGCTGTAAAAAGTCTAATCTGCTGGTTGAAAGCCAAACTAAGTCCAAATAATGGATAGCCTAATTCACATAAGCAGAAAAGAAGAACACTAATTTGTTCAGAGTTAAATAATCCATTGATGTCTCAACCAAATGTTCTTGTTTCTGTTCCAGAATCTAGAATCAGTGGAGAAGTGCCATGTTGAAAGAATTTTTTTGACTCAGCTAGAGAATGATGATAGTACAAACATGTTAATGATACAAGTATAAGTTCAATTGGGAATGGAAGTGCTTATGTGTTAGAATCGGAGCACCCCAACCCACTGGAATCCTATAGACTAATTTGTGCTTAAATTTCAATTTAGCCTGTTTAATTCGCAATTTCTGTCAATTTCTATAATTTGGGTAATTTTAAAATGGGGATTTAGTCCAAGACAGATTTAATAATGGCTGAAATTAAGAAATTAGGAAAATAGCAATTTAAAAAAAAAATGGACTGATTTTTATCACATAGAACATTCAGTTGAGAAGTACCTTTTTAAAAGCAAAATTTTGACTTATTCAAAAAATGATGCAAGTACAAACACATTTGTAAATGAAAATATCTGTAAATAAAAATGTGATAAGCCTTTTAAATTCTGTTTATGTTTCATAATCATTTTTAAAAGCAAAATTTTGATTCAACAATTAGAAACATTAAATTGTAAATAAAGATGTGGTAGGCATTTTAGAATCAATCGACAAGTGCCCTGTTGAAAGCAAAACTTTGACTAAGCCAGAAAATGATACAAGTACAAACATTTTTGTAAGTAGAGAACAGATTCGTCGGACTTGGGGAAAGCTAATGACGAGTAGCCAAAAGTGCATGAGAATTTTTTATTCAAATGAGTGTTTGAACATCTTTTTGCTAGGGCGCTCCCATATTTCATTCATGAACTTTCACGGTAATTTTGATTTATAGAAAAAAGTTTTTGAAGTTGTTTATATGTTTTTAAGTATTTTAATTTTTTTTTGAAATTTAATGATAAAATTATTAATCAGATTATCATTTTATATTATTGAAATTTCATTTTTATTACATAAATGAATTCAGTAATTTTAAATACATATGTAATACATGTGTGATTTCAACAGTTCTAACTAGATCTTAAGCAAAAATAACAAAAAAAAATAGTCGAAATGGTAAAACTTTTAGAATAGTCAAATGTTTTCTTCCTCGTTAAGATGCAAGGTGGATATTTTCATTACCTATTTTATCAATGGCAACAAAAAGTTTCCAGTCTCAGGTCATATTTTGAATAACATAGATTAATTCGCCTTTGGTAACTCGTAGATTTTAATTTCTTGTACTAGATTTGTAGCCTCTTAAATTTTTTACCTTTTATACTGTATTTTCATTTAGGATGGACCAATTTCGACACCAAAATTTGCGTTAGTGTCTTATGAGTCAGAATTATTGTGCCATTAATTTTTAGTATGTCTTAAATCTTTCACTTGTACTTCTGACTAGATTTGCGTTAATGTCTTATGAGTAAGAATTATTGTGCCATTTATTTTAGTATGTCTTAAATCTTTCACTTGTACTTCTTACTATATTTGCCTTAATATCTTATGAGTAGGAATTATTGTACCATTAATAAATCTTTCACTTGTACTTACTAGATTTTCAGTCGAGATGGACAAACTTCAATAGCAAGTTTTTCGTTAATGTATTGAAGTAGCAACTATTATGCCATTAATTCATCTTTAGGATTTCTTAAATCTTATACTTGTACTAGATTTTGATTGAGTTAGTGTACACATTTAGCATGGAGAAACATTACGATCAAGTTTTTCGTTAGTGTTTTGTAACGAATTAACAACTCTTGTGCAATGAAGTAACAACTATTGCGCAATCAAAATTATTTTTCATGGATATAAAGTGAGAAAACTTTACCATCAAGTTTTTCATGAGTGTCTTGTACTGAAGTAACAATTATTGTGCATGCAAAATTGATTTTCATGGATATAAACAGGGGAGGAGAAAATGCTTCTCAAATTTTTATGATAATGTTACCAGAGGAGTTTCTTATTATTTGTTTGATCAACCTGATTGTAATAAATAGTATTATCTATTTTAATCCCTAATCTAACTAACACTAAGAAGAATCAAGCACAAGCTCAATTTCAAACATTTCAATGTTTCTTAGCTCTATTGATTTGCTCTCTAAATTTTGATTGAGGTGGTGCACACATTTCAGATGGAGAAACTCCAATTCAAAGGTTTTCGTTAGTGTCTTGTAAACAAGTAACTATTGTTGATTGAGGTGGTGCACACATTTCAGATGGAGAAACTCCAATTCAAATGTTTTCGTTATTGTCTTGTAAGCAAGTAACTATTGTGCAAGAAAAACTATTAGCAGATGAGCAAATTCTTTTCAATCCTTGATCATAATGTTACCTGCACCACTAATATGAGAATCATTTCTTATTTTTTTTATCAAATTAATTGAAGTAAATATCAGCATAGATCCTATAGATCATCTAGATGATCCATCTGAACCCTGAAATTAATAAGCACCAAGAGGAAAACACAGGCTCCAATTTCAAACTTTCCAAATCGCCCACGGTCAAAGACTATAATTCACTACCATTTCCCATAGCCTTTTCATCAGATCACGAAAAAACCACAGGGATATGCCGGTTATTTCTAATTTATGATGGTGATATGCTGGTTTATGTTATATTTTAATTGTACAATGGTGTTATGTTGATTTTTGTTTCTGTATGTGTTTACTTGTTTTATTAATGAGTGGGAATGGATAACCATAAACCCAAACTATATATTCACATGTTTTTAGTTTAAGAAACTTCTTAGAATAAAGTACAAACCGATTCGCACGATAATATTGGCAATGCAAATCCCTCTTCATCTCTTATGTATATTTGTCAAACCACTGTGAAAACATATAACCAATATTTAGTATTTAGCCATCTTCTCAGGTGAATGCTGAGACCGATAGAATGAACTACAATGAACTTTGAAGCGAGATTCCAACTAAATGCTAAAATTATCTCCAGAGAATAATCATTGATAGGAATAAAGGATACCCTTCTCAAGGGTCGAGAAAGAAGCATGTTAAGCCAGTTGAAATGGGCTGGAATAAAATTGCAGGCAGACGCATGGGCTCTGCCACTGTAGAATAGACACCCTTGGTCTTCAGTCTGAGAAAATAATGATTACAAGTGGTAAAAAAAGAAGAGGGGTAGTAATCGTCTGCCATTTGAGTGTTAATGAACAGTTGCCTGTGAGAGCCGCATGGTTGTAAAACGGGAGTTGGTACACAGCAAGAGTTACCGTCAATATGAGAATCCTTGTTCAATTGCTTAGCTTGCTCAAATGTTAGGATTGAAGAGAGCCCTCTTTCAGGCTGTCCAACAACACTGCTGTAGTGATGTGACTCCAAGTCTGACCTATTTGTGAGGGCTGAGAAAGGGTCATCCAAAGTCGGAGAAATTCTACTTCTGGGAGACCTCACAACAATCCATTCACCAGGAGGGCTTGCAAAACAATTAGGCCTCTCTTCGATGCTGCCAATGTCACCCTCTGCTACCAATTTCAGAATCCGTTCTCGGGGCGAAGGACTTTGGCATTGTTCAAATGCTTTCATTCCTTGCCATCCACCACATTCACCTGCCTGCCATACGGTGGGCAAATTCCTAGGCAAAGTGGGACAAATTTGGGATCCACCAGAAGAGCAGGGGGAATCCCATCCCTGCCCCGTATGATCAAAATCCAGAGGACTGATTGGGGATTGGGGACGGCAGAGGCTCCCATCCTCGAGGACAGAGGTGCCCTCACTGAGAAAAGGGTGGCTCAGTAGCTGCTCACTGGTCCACCTCTTCCTGGGATCTCTTCTCAGACATTTCTCTAGGAAATCCTGCATCTGAGGCGAAAGCGAAGAAGGCAACTCAGGGATTTCCTCTGTGCATGCAATCCGATACATTGCGGCTAGGGGATTGGAAACCTGGCTCCATGGATACCTGCCAGTGGCCATCTCCAGCACTGTGCATCCCAGAGACCAAATATCAGAAGCAGGGCCCTGCTCCACTTGGTTCACCACCTCTGGAGCCATCCACAGAGGGGTCCCCCTCAATTGCAGGGACTCCTTGCCCTCCCCCTTATCACAAATCCTCTTGGCAGAACCAAAGTCAGCAAGCTTCACACCATTTGCACCCACCAGAACATTCTTCCCCTTGATATCACAGTGGACAATCCCCTGCCCATGGAGATACTGGATTCCACATAGGATGCCACGTGTGTATGATCTGATGATCGACTCGTCAAGCCGATCCCGAAACTTGAGCAATAGGTCTACGATGCTGCCACCTGGCACATACTCCATGAACAGATTGTACATCAACACACCATTCTCAATGCTGTAATCCTGCCCCAGGCAGCCCACAATGTATGGAGAATCGAGAGAGTGCAAAATCGTGTACTCGTTCTCCAGAGAAGAAATAGAAGCAGCCGTGGACTTGACAGCAAACAGATGGCCATTAGACTTGTTAATTGCCAGGCTGACTGCACCAAAAGCTCCGGCTCCAATAAGCCCACCCCTTATCCAATTTCCTTCTCCCAATTTCATTATATTCTCAAAAGCCCAAGTACTACACAATTCATGACAGTATTTACATATGGGTATATATATATCACATATGGGTATATATAGAGATAGATAGATGGGGGAATTCTTATGGCTTTTGTGGGGACTTCAAAAATACTCCATGAGCTGCAGGCACGCCTCTTCCATGTCTTCTTGGCCGGCACTCTTCGTTGTTTTTATGTGCAATCTTTGGCCTGCATTAAGTAGTTGTTTAATATATATATATATACACACTGCTCTCAATAGGCCAGCAAATTGATTGGGGCATTCCGACCGACGTGAAAGGAGCGGGCACGGGTGACATATATTGTATGTTAAGAGTATAGTCAACTGGTATACGAGTCATGCTGTGTGCATGCGGCACGGTCAATATCTGAGTGCCTCGTCAATCTTGCCTTTGGATGGCATGGAGAGTTTAATTTTACACCAAGGATAGTGATTGTTGGTTGCAGGGGTGACCCTGTATCCTGTGTCCTGCGAACAGTTGCATTTTACATGAAAGCGTTGAAGGTCAAAAGTTTGTGAACCCAAAACCGAGATATATTAAGTACATCCTGTTAAGATGTGAAACGATTTCTGTCTTGCATGTTAAATCCGATGCAAATTATAACCAACAACATTTAGCTTTCACCCATTTGTCTTCCTATTTTTATAATATTTGACACATGTTCGGAGATATACAAAACTTAATTCTTGTATTGATTCACTGTTCCGCCCAATATCATAGACTTTACACGTTTGATTGAATTAACAAAACCTAATCTTAGTAATTTTCAAAACATGGTATTGGGCATCTTAAAAGCAAAAGATCATTAGATAATGGAGTTGGAAATTTGTTAGTTTTCCGATTTTCTTCTGAGCGGAATTGTGGAGTCAATCAATTCACTCCCTTCTCCGAAACGCCACGTTCCGCTTCCACAGGGAGGAGCAATGAGAAATATCAAACTTATTCAATGATAGCAAATTCTATAAAGACGTTGAACCCACTGTTCAGATTAAAATATAAATGAAACAACATCATATACATGGTAGTTTCATGAAAATTTCAACATTCACTGTACACTATTGAAGAAACAAATAAGTAAAAAATGCAGTGTTCAAATCATAATAAGTCAGGACCTCCCACACTAATGAAGAAACAAATAAGTAAAAAATGCAGTGTTCAAATCATAATAAGTCAGGACCTCCCAAATAATTGGTCCTCCCTCTGCCTCTTCAAGGATACCAAAAATATTCCCAAACTGAATGGGTTATTTATTTAATTTATAATTCTTATTTAAAGAAACATGATTTTTAATAATAACGTAGAGGGTCTGCTTTCTTTGCCATCTTATTAGAGTTTTTAATGAAACTATAATAAACAAGTTCATATCCTTTTTTAGTTTTCCTCTTTTAGGTATGCCGAAAATATTCCCTGATCGAATTTATATGTTGATGGGATGACAATGTGAAACATAGATTCTATGTTTTATAATAAAAATGAATCATCATTTATTATTTAAAGAAATATAAAATAACAAATTATAAAATATTGTTTGCTTTATGATAGTATTAAGGTTTTTTTTTTTACTTCCTCAAAACATGTTGAAATAAAAACATTATTGATATATTTTTAAATTGAATAAATGGTTGAATAATAATATTTGGAAATATAATTTATAATAAAAATAGACTAATATGCTTTTACTTAATATGATTGAATTTAAATGAATTTGTTTAAAGTTTAGAAATTATAATATATATCATTGAATTTGTTGAAGTAGAGAAAGTAAAACAAAAGAAATATATTATTAAAATTAAGTTACTTTAAATTTAAAAAGTATGAAAAAATAAATATCTGGTTGAATTTAAAGTGTGGAAATTATAACAAAAGAAAATATATTATTAAAATTAAGTGACTTTAAATTTAAAAAGTATGAAGGAATAAATATATGGTTGAATTTGTGTTAATGGTTAATTATCTAACTTTTAAATTTCCTGCGTAATAGTATTGAGTTATTATGAAACATTTTATAATAAAAAAATTAGTTATGGAAATAAGTTTTTGATTAATTGATTATTGTGTGGCAACAAATCAATATCTTATAGATATTTAAAAACAATAACATAAAATAGTATATATAAGTTTTATTCATAATATATATATATATATATATATATATAAGTTTTATTGATTAAGTTTTTAAATCATAGATGATTACTAGTCGGCGAGAAGACTTTTTTTGGCTAGACGCTGATTGCTGAAGCGACCTGCACGTTTTTGGATCGCTGGAGCGACCTGCACGAGGATCTGGAGGTGACCACGCTGTCAGAGGCCGCTGTGCTTGATCTGAGTTTGTGAGGGGCAAAAGGAAATGACCTGATCTGGATCCAGAGCGTGGACTGCCAAGGGAGGCGTTGTCCTGCGTGGACTGCTGTCAGAGGCCGCTCTGGCAATGCTGGAGGGCTAAAGATGGGCACTCCGATCCCTGATGATCGAGATCCGTCCCAGGCTCCTCATCTGGATGAATTCGATCACTTAATCTCATCTTACAACAAGAGATCCGACAAAACCGAACCCCCAGAATTTGTCAAAAGGCTTGAAGATGTGCCGGAGGTTGCCCTTCCTCCGGAGGAAACCATCCGGGTAGCTCTTTCCCTTGCAGATCGAGCCCTAATTGGTCAATTTACGGGGCTTTGGCCTTCGCCCAAAACAACGGACAGCTGGGTTCAAAGAAACTGGAGACCCCTAATCACCAACAATGTTGCTTCCTACTCCGTCGGGCGAGGTTTTTTCCTCTTCGACTTCGAATCCAAGGAGGATAAAGAGCTGATCTTCCGAAATGGGCCCTACTTCATGGGGCCGCAAGGTCTTTACCTCAACAAGTGGACGCCGGATTTCGATCTAGAGGCTGACACGCCAAGAGCAGTGCCAGTCTGGGTTAGGCTGCCCAATCTCCCAATGCATTGCTGGAACCCTAAATCCCTCCAGGCCATAGGGACTGCGCTGGGGAATTACATAGATATGGCTAGCCCAAAAGACCAATACGCCTGTGCTCGAATCTGCGTTGAGGTCGCTAGAAGCTGGACTCCCTGAAGCTATCAAGTTAACCGTGGGAAGCTGGTCCCATTTCCAAAAACTTGATTATGAACATCTGCCCTTCAAATGCAGAGGATGCCATGAGTACGGGCACTTCATCCGCAACTGCCCAAAAAAGCCTGAGAACCAGCAGGACAAGGCGGAGGGATGGCAAAAGGTGTCTAGATCTAAATCCAAACATCAACCGGAGAAGGGGCCTAAAAAAGGTGAAGGGACCAATGACACAAGGGTCACTAATCTTGAAGGATCAGTGGAAGCAACCAAGACTAAAGCAATGACATAAATAAGGGAAGATCTAACTGAAATTGGTGAGAAATCCAACAATGAAGGGAACAAAGAATCTGAAGCAGAAATATCAGCGCAACATTTGAAGGATCAAGAGGAAGAAAAGGCCCCGGTCACTGCAGGGGAAACCTTGGGGAATTCAGAAGAAGACTCTGGATCGGAGGAAGAGGAAGAGGAGGAGGGGGGAATCGAAATAACCACTCCGAGAATGCCTAAAACAAGGGGAAGAAAATCTAGGAAAGAAATAAGAGAGCAGGCTTCCTATAAGGATAAGTTGCAAGGCTCTCAGCTAACTTTGGAAAAGCTCCTGAACTCCGCTAGGAACACTCGACAGCAAGGGCATGCCCAAAAAGGGATGCCTAAGCTCCCCAAAAGTAAGTAATGCGGGTCCTCTCCTGGAACTGTAGAGGTCTGGGAAGTAAAATCAAAGAAGAAGCAATGTTAGATCTATCTTCTTTACATAAGCCGGACATCTTCCTGATCCAGGAGACGAAGATGGAGGAAGCCGTCTTCCTCCAAGTTAGTCAAAAATTATGGAAAGGCAAAGGAAAAGCTGCAATAAGTTCAAGAGGGGCTTCTGGCAGCATTGGAACCCTATGGAATGATAAAGAATTTGATTCGGTGGCTGTCAAGAACAACAACCATTGGATCCTTACCTAGCTTAGGCAGAAAGCCTCAAACTCACTGGTAAGTAACTTCAATATCTATGCTCCCAATTCTGCTACAGAGAAAAACTCCTGCGTGAGGAGAAGAGTAATCTGCAAGGTAACATCATAATTGCAGGTGATCTTAATGTCACCTTAAGCCAAGAGGAAAAGAGAGGTGGGCCCTTGGTCAGGGATCCAATAAGGGAGACGGTAGAAGAAATCATCCTAGAATGGGATCTCATGGACATTAAACATGCTGCTGGAAAGTATACCTGGAATAATAAAAGAGTAGGGCCTGGACATATTGCCGCTAGACTCGACAGATTCCTAGTCCAGGACTCCTTCCTCCTGCTGGGGATGAACATTTCTTCCAAAATTCTACCCTTTGGAGTCTCTGACCATAGGCCCATTCTCCTTGAGATGGATGTTATCAAGAATTGGGGGCCAATACCTTTCAAGTTTAATCCCCTTTGGGCAACTCACTCTGACTTCCTCCAAATTGTAGCTAATTCGTGGTCCCCACCGGTCAATGGTTCTCCCTTCTACGTTTGGGAGGAAAAGTTAAAAAGATTGAAAAAACGCCTTAAGATCTGGGCCAGAACTATCCCTTCTCCTTCAGACCAAAAATCTCAAGCAGCGAAGGAGCTCGAGACCCACCAGGCTTCCTTGGAGGTCAAGGACGTGGACGCAGAGGATCTCCACGTTGAAGCTGTTTTACATGCTAATCTTCACAAAGCCTGCAAAAACGAGTCTGATTGGTGGAATATTAAGGCTAGATGCGATTGGCTGGTTGATGGGGATAAAAATACAAAGTATTTTCATAAGCAGGCGGCAGCCAGAGTCAATTCCAATTGTGTGAAAGAGATCCATTCCTAGGAACGTGTTATAACCAGTCATGAAGAAATTAAAATTGAAGCTGCCAGACATTTCAGTGGGCTCTTCACGGCCCAACCAGTTGAGGAGGACATTGAAATCTTGAACCTGATACCCAGTTCCATTAAACCCAGCGATAATGAGTCTCTTACCCAGGCTATTTCGATGGAGGAGATTAAGAGAGCTGTTGATGGAATGAAGGACGACAGGGCTCCCGGACCGGATGGTTTTAATGCTACATTTGTTAAACTTTGCTGGAACATCATTAAGAAAGACTTAATTAAAATGGTCCGAATGTCCCAGAGGTGCAGAAAAATTGGCGGAAGCACCAATTCGGCATTCTTGGCCTTAATTCCCAAAGAGAAGGAGGCCAAAAACTTTGACAGGTTCAGGCCTATTTCTTTGTGCAATATAGGCTATAAAATCATCACTAAGGTTATGGCAAGCAGACTCAAGCATATACTTCCGAGACTGATCCCGGAGAATCAAGGAGGATTTGTAAAAGGCAGGAAGATTTGGGAAAACATCATTTTAGTTCAGGAGGCTATACACTCCAACTTGAAGAACGGTGATAAGGGAATGGTGGTCAAAATCGATCTGGCCAATGCTTTTGACAGGGTCATCCATCTCTTTCTTTTCCAGGTGATGCAGAAATTTGGTTTCGCTTCTGATTTTATTTCTTGGGTCCGGGCTTGTATTAGTAACCCGTGGATTGCCCCACTTGTCAACGGTAGAGCTGGCCCCTTCTTCCAAGCCTCGAGAGGCCTGAGGCAAGGATGCCCGCTCTCTCCTCTCCTTTATGCCATCCAAGCCTCTGTTCTTAGCTTTCAGCTAGAGACTGCTAGGATTGACCAGGATCTCCTCGGAATCCAAATGGCTAGAGGCATCAAGGAAATTAATCACGCGCAATTTGCGGATGACACTATCTTACTAGGTGGTGCTAGTAACATTATAGGCAGGCGTTTCAAGACTGAGCTGAGCCGTTACTGCCTTGCTTCTGGAGGCCAAGTTAACCTTAGGAAAAGCCAGATCTATGGCTGGAACATCAATCCGAGGGAAATGTCAAATATCTCCCGGAGCCTCCACATGGGCGAGGTTACTGACTGGGAGTCCTTCAACTATCTAGGGGTTCCCATCTTCAAAACCAAGGCCAAGAGCTCGGCCTGGAACCCTGTTGTGGAGAAAATTAAATGCAAAATCCAAGGCTGGGGATCAACCTGGTTAAACTTGGCGGGTAAGGTAGTCTTGATCAAGGCTGTCCTGAATAGCTACCTGATTTATCAAAGCTCACTCCTTCTAGCCCCGACCAAAACCATCAATCAAATAGAAGGACTGATAAGGTCCTTTCTGTGGCAAGGGGGCAGCGCTGGAAGAAGCAAGAAGTTTGCGTTGGTAAGTTGGAGAACTATTAAGCGCCCAAAGGCTGAGGGAGGCCTCAACATCAGAGATCTCAGGACCCAAAATTTCGCTATGGGAGCCAAGCTGATCTGGGCTCTGCTAGTCCCCAAGCCCTCCTGGTCCAGCCAAGTGCTGAAAGCTAAGTATTTTAGGGGCAATCGGCTCAGATGCCTGGAAGGTGCCCATATGAACCAGAATGGATCCACTATCCACAAAATCTGCCTCAAGGTGCTGCCTCAGTTCACTGGTGGTCTGCACTGGGTCCCAGGCAACGGGAAACTCATTAATCTTTGGAATGACTCTGTTCTGGGGAAGATTCCTCCACAGCTACCTCACCTGCAATAAAGGATGGATGCGCTGGGAAAGGCAACGATCTGGGACATTTCCAAGTGGGAGATTTCTGAGGGCAAGCGTTGGATTGGCTGGAATTTGCCGGATCTACCAGATGAATTTGATGAAGAGAAGTCACAGCTCCTTGACCACCTGGCTGGAATTGCCCCACTCTGCTAAAATAAAAGGGACAAGCGTGGTTGGGGAGAACATTCAGGCAATTACACTGCTTCTGAAGGATACCAGTGCTTCTTTGCTGATTTTAATGTTCCTGGCAATCCCAAAGTCTGGAATTTTAACTGGACCAACACCACGTTGCCCAAGATCGACCTCTTCACTTGGACGCTGCTGCATGGCAAAATTCTAACAGGTGAGAACTTGGAAAGGAAAGGGATCGCTGGTCCATTCAGATGTCCCTTGTGTGTAGCCGCTGGAGAAACCATAACGCACCTGTTTTTCCAGTGCTCCTTTGCCAAATCAGTGTGGAAGGGCGTGATCAATAGCTGGGGAGGGTTAAAGAGGATGCTGGAGAATATTCACGATTGCATTAACAACTGGGAAAATTTGTATCAGGGCGAGCTGAGTGAGAAGAGGGGCGTGAGAAGTTGCTGGCTAAAAATCCCAAAACTGATATGCTGGTGTTTATGGAACGAAAGGAACTACAGGATATTTCAGGATAAAAAAAAAACCATGTGTAAGATAGCAGTCAAAATTCAGGCATTGGTTATGGAGGTTATTAGTATCTCAAAGCTTCCGAGCAACAGAGGGACTCTAACCGAAAAAGAAAAAGAGCGGATGCAAAATTTCATACCCTTGGCTGATAAATTAGTTGCTGCTAAGAAACTGGAGGCGTGGGAGATCAGGATGGATAACTCTCAGTTCGACAATTGGCTGAAAGAGAGGAAAATTTTTAAGCTCTTCTTTGACGAGGCTTCCAAAGGGAACCCAGGGAAGGCCGGAGGAGGTGGAGTCATCATCAATCCTGACGGGGAAGTCGAGGTGGAGTACAGCTGGAATATTGGTTATGAAACTAATAATATAGCAGAGGCCTACGGGCTTTGGCAAGGCCTAAAACAATTGATTGTTAAAAAGGTTGAAGAAGTCCTGGTATTTGGGGACTCCAGGATTATCATCCAGGCAATGAATGGAGGAAGGATAAGTGACAACAATAGGACAGCTAGATTGGCAAGAAGAACTAGGTCCCTTTCCAAGCTGTTTCGAAAGATTAGATTCTATCATATTCTAAGAGATCTTAACGCCTTGGCGGACATGGCAGCCAATAAAGCCATAGATGCGGATCTTAATGGTCTAATAGTTAATTCGGTTGTTCAAAGTGATATTCCTCCTTAGATCCTCGGATGGTCACTGATTGAACAAAGAGGTAGCGAGGTGAAAGCTGTCATGTATTTTTCTATAGCAATTTATTGCTGATTTTTAATAAACTCCATAACCGTTCCTGTTAAAAAAAAAAAGTTTTTAAATCATAGATAAATTAATAAACAATTTTTTTTCTTTAATTAATTGAAAATTTGAAGTTATATTTTCATAATCATGATTGTGATGATCATAATTAGAAATATGTATTTTTATATTATTTTTAAATTAATTTTTAGTTTAAATAATAGTAACTTTGTTTAAATTTATTGTTTTGATTATTTAAACTTTTTTTAATATCTAAATTAAAATTTGTTTATTTATTTGTCAAAAATTTAATATTATATTTCTCAAAAGACTTAAATAAAAATAAATGGATAACTTATTAATAAAATCTTGCTTAAAAATTTTTAAAATCAAATTTACTAAATTTACATATTCTTAAAATCCAATTTACTACATTTACATTATGCATCAATATGCATAAACTTAATAATGTTATAGCTTTTATCAAAATGATGATGACTAAGGTTTACTAAGACCAACTTTGGTTAATATTTAAATATTTTTTATTTATTTATTTAATTTGCTTTAGAATTATATTCTTATGGTCAAAAAGCTTAAAAAAGAGCATTCCAAAATAGTTATAATTTTGATGTACAATAAAGCTAAAAAAAATAGAAATTACAACAAAGATTATCCATAAATCATCTTCCCACAATGTTTGAAAAACTAACATTAAAAAAACAATTAAATTAAATTAAATCATAAAATCTTTAAAATCCTTAAATATTAATCTAAAAAATTAATAATATTATAATTCATTAACATTTTTATAAAAATATTTTAAAATAATTAACAATAAAAAAACAAAAAAACAAAAAAATTAAAATATATCATCTTAAATATCTATATGACTTTTATTTTTGTCCACCCCCTCTGGTCAAAAGACCTTCCAACTTTTTAAAACATTTAAAATTTCATTTACTACATTTACATATAAATACCAATCCTTGAAAATTAATATAATATTTATATATAAATACCAATCCTTGAAAATTAATATAATATTTACATATAAATACCAATCCTTGAAAATTAATATAATATTTACATATAAATACCAATCCTTGAAAATTAATATTATTATAGCTCGTAAAAAATTTATATATATTTTAAAAATAATTAACACATTCTAAACCATTGAATAACCACATAACAATATATATATATAAATAACAAGTGGATACTTTACTTTTATATATGTAGAACAGAACCATTGAATAACCACATAACAAAAATAAAGTAGATACTTTATTAAAAACAATGTTCCCGCTTTCAATAAATAATGTATAGTCGCCCTCTCCATAAAATAAAATAGTTTCCCAAACTTTACGTACATTGCATACGAATTAAGACATACATCTTGATCGTTGAGCTTTATGTTTTGTCTCATATAACTAGCAAGTTTCTATATTCCAATGTGAACGGATCAAAATGCTCCATTGCTAGCGTGGTTCATGAGTTGAAGTTTCTTAGTGACTTCATCGGTTGCGTGTGTTATGCTTACATAGGTTCAAAGCTAATCCAAGGCATCAAAGCTTACGTGGTGAAAAGCCTTCATCCCACGACCTCCTTAGGGTTAATAGCTTATGTGGTGAAAAGCCTTCATCACACAACTTCTTTTTATGTTAATATTTTATGTATATAGTGATTAATATTAGGTATATTTTTATTTGTTGTGATGATGATGGTGGTGGTGGTTAAAGTTTACTTAGACTAAACTTTGGTCTATCAAATCCAAAAATGCCTCGATTAACTTAAACTTTCTTCTTCTAACCTAAAGTTTTTAGGCAATTACTTGAAAAAAAACTCTTGAGAAATTAGGAAATCATTGATAAGCATATCACAATTTATGCAAAGTTATTTGTAAAATCTCTAAACAATTATATTTTACCTTTTAATTAAAAAGAAAAAAAATATTTAAATACTTGTGAAGATTACCAATAATATTTAATAAAAGTGAAATTAAAAAAATAAAATAAAATCCAAAATTTAAGCAAAATAAATCCAATTGGATTTTTAAAATTTATTCATTTTACAAAACAAAAAAGACTACCTTTCAATAGTTGAATTAAAGAAATATTTCATATCAAATCATTACTAGAATTTGGTAGTCAAAATAAAGAAAATTCTTAAAAACTTCTAATAATACCATTAAAACTTTTTAATGAATTATTTTTGCCTTTAGAAAAATTCAATTTTATGGTAAAAATAAAATCAACTAAAATAAAACAATTAAATAAAATATTATATGTAGCGACCACGGCATGGAGATTGGGTACACTTCTCCTAACGCATGTTGAAGGCTTATGGAGGTTTAGTGCACAGTTGGGCATACTAGACTTGTGGATCACCTTAACAACATGACAAAGGGCACACTGATAATTCATCGAGTGTGGAATTTAGCACACTTGACTTGTATGTATATGGGTATGGCTTGTGTCAATAAGTGGAGGCATGGTGGGACCATGGTGCTTACACACTCCAAAAAAGACTATGTTTTATGTTTTGTAGAGACTTTATAATTTGGGGTTGCATAAGACTTGGGGCACATTGAGTTGTGCACATAAGCCTAAGGCACCCACTTATTGGATTGACTTGTGAAGTCGACATTTACTTGTGAAGCAGATTGTCCACTTGTGAGAGTTAGGCACATTTGTGGAGTGGCAACACTTGTGGGAGTTGGGAGCATGTCGACTTGGGCACTATCTAACAATTGCCCAAGTCACACAAGTTGGAGATTGTTAAGAGTAATAAAGCACTATCCAACAATTCCGAAGAAATTTTCAAATTAAGAAATCATAACAAGACACTAGTCACAGAAATTAAGAAGTTGAAAAGTAGTCGAAAGACAGAACCATCTACGAAAGACATTGAAGGAAAACTTCTAGACAAACAGGAAGAAAATCGTTGCATCAAAAGGCATAACGAAGATCTTAAGGAACAACTTAAGAAGTCTGAAGATGACAGAAAATCACATATAGAAGTGATTAAGAAGTTTCAAAATGATAACATACAATTAGAAAACAAGTTGGAAAAGATACAGAACGAAACCTTAAAACATCAAAGGACGAAAATACAACTTCCAACTCATATCAATGCTCAAAATACGACACTCGTAAAAGAAAATGACATTGTGAAAATTCCTTATCGACACCCCAACCATAAAAACCAATATCCAAAAAAGTGGGAACTATCGAAAGCTAATGGTACCAATGTGACCAAAGCACCTACCGATAGATCAATATGGAATGCCAACAGTCCACAACAAATCAATTTGGGATGGATTGATTCGTCCACATATCGGAAGTTATGCTCCACTCTTAGCAGTTCGTATCGACATGTTTCGTCAGCTACGACACTACAAAAAATGAGGCATAAACATTATGAAGGCTATGAGGACAAATCTTTTCTAAGAGAGTGGCAATGTAACGAACATAAATAGGATAATAAAGAAATAAAATAATAATTGCTAAATAGTAGTTAGCTATTAATGTGAAGGGACATAACCCTTTATTATAAACGCTCAAGCCATATTAAAAGGCGAGCTATGTTGTAATACCCTATCATCTATTATCTATTTAATTATCAATATATATATTTGCCCTATGGCTTATCTAATTTACCAAGTCTTTTGGTGAATTCATTGTGTGAGCGAATAATTATTCGCTTCATTACTGTTTTAAGTTTTCTCTTTTCCGTTCCACGAAACAAGAGGGCTATATGATCCACCACGGTATTAACTAAAAGCACGCATCGATTCATTTCATTTCCTCAAAAAAAATTCCCGCGCGCTTATTTGTCTTGTTTCCTTACAGACTAATCACGTCAAGCAATTTTGGTCGCCGACGTCAAGTAATTTTGGTCTTAGGAGCAGATGACCACCAGTCATTCATAGTCGCGCCTCTTAACATGTCTATACTTTTATGATTTTGTCTGATTCCACTTTTGTTGGTAAATTTTCCAATGAACATTAAACATTCCATATATGACAAGTGCTAGGTTGAAACTTTATAAAAATGTTAGATTTATGAAATCTATTTCATTCAGCATATCTTAAAGCAGATTCGATTTAATGGTGGGATAACATTTCCTCTCAATCATTATAATTTAATTCAATTTACCAAAGGTTATGAACGCTTAATCATATTTTAAACACAATACAACTAGAGGGAAGATTATAGTAAAATGCACATAAAATAATTTGGTGAATATAATAGCATGTTTTAATACAATTTTTTTTTAAACTATATATAACATGTAGTTCATGAGAAATGATTTCAATTATTGCACATTCTACAACATATTAGGGGGAGATGTGTAACTCCTTTCGTGCCCATCTTAGAGTTGACACGTGCCTCTTTAAAAACTAACAAAATATTAAAAAATAACAAATTAGATAAATTAGACATGTGTAACTCCTTCGGTCCTCATCCTAGAGTTGACATGTGTCTTTTTAAAATTAATAAAATATTATAAAATAAAAACATGTCGGCTCAAATTAGAGTTAAAACATTTACAACTACATATATAAAAAAAACACAAATTAGATAAATTAAAACACTTTCTCAACATTTACACTTTAAAAACAGATTTGCATCTCAAGAGATTTGATCCCTATATGTACTTGCTAGATCCTTTTAAGATGAATCTATGCTGGTTATAATAACATCAAAAAAAGCTTCAAATCCTTCACAATTGATCTTCTTAATTCGGTATTGTCTATCAAACCCATGGAAAGGGCACCAAACATTAGACTTTAAATATCTCTTATATTAAACTTCTTCCATTCTTTATTCTTCATATGCATAAATTAAATAATCCTAAACATAAAGTTATATGAAGAGAGAAATGCCAATGACATAACCATGGCTTAATTATACATCTTTTGCATACACAGTTGGTTTCAGTATAGTTGCTTTTGTCAATGAGTCCTTCGAGGAGCTATACAGGACTCCTTCAAACTCCATTTTAGTTGATCGCAAAATTAGAGTCTAAATAAATCTTGTATTAAAGCTAATCACTCTTTATTCTTCTTATGAATAAATTAAATAATCTTGAAAATGACGTTATGTAAAGAGAGAGATGTCCATTAAATAAGTCATGGCTTAATCATGCATCTTTTGTAGAAACAGTCGGTTTCAGTATAATTGTTTTTTTAATAAGTGCTCTTTCTAGTAACATAACTAGTATTTTAAGCACATTTTCTTGATTATTGCTTAACAGGTTAAAAGAAGATTAAATACATGTTTTAAGGAGTCATTTATGGGAGAGTAGCTTCCTTGGGAGAAATATTTTTATTGGTAATTTATGCTAACTACAAAATTAATCATGTTATTACTAAGTTATTTAGGGAACATGTCATTGTATTCTTACAGACATGATTGTCAAAACATCTTAACGCTAAACGATCCAATTTGAGATTTAATTTGACTACATATGGATAGATCGGAGTGCGCAAAATAATATAATTAATGGAATTGGGTGTACTTTAAAACTTTTACAATTTGAGTAGGAATGGAGGAATTTTTTCAGACAATTTTGAGAAAAAATCAGCTATAATTTTTCAAAATCCAAGTTACATCTATCAAGTTCTAGAATTTTGGGTGCCCCAAGGGTTTTTGAGGTTGTTGAATCCATTTCTACCATTAAAATCTTGATAACAACATAGTTAAACTCCGATTTTGCAAAAAAGTAAAAATGACGATTTCAGCTAAAAATGATCGTTCAATACACATCATCGAATTTTTTTACTTCTCCATGAAATTGTGAACTTATCATTAATAATAGAAAGGATTTTAAAGTAGAGTTTTTACTAAATTAAAAAGCTCAATCTTTATTGAAAAAATCTATACTTGTGATTCTTTTTAAAGAGCCATTTTATTAGAGGTTTCAATGTTGTAGGGGAACTTTTTAATATCCCTTCCATTTCCTTGGAAAGTAGAATTCTCATGTTGGATACCACAGTTTAGCAATGATAGGACCGTTACACGAAAATTATTAGAGTTGTCATGCACATAAATGTGTTTATGAGGATAGCAAAGTTATGAAGTTTGTCATCATGTGTTTAGACAACAAAGTCTGTCTGGTTTTATTTTTTTTCAACTATCAACCTTAGATGTTCTATAGCCATATTTTCCATCTTCTAATATGCCTTGATGGTGAACACCTTACTACTCTTATGAACTTAGTTCCACAAAGCTTCATTCGTTATTATAGTTATCTAGACTGCTTGAATTTTAAAATCCCTTTTTATTATTTAGTCTATACATTTAACACAAATCAAAATGCTTGGTCAAGAAAACTTTTATTAAGCAATTATGGGCCTTGTTAAGTGTGTAGAAAATATCAAAGTGAACTTAAGGTGTCTTTCCTCTCAAGTCTTTACACAACAACTAGTTTCACGAGCCAATATATTTCGACATTACTATATTATTTTCGGCCTCACGTCTTGGTAGAACTGAGGTACTCATCATATTTTTTGCTTTACATTAATTGATTTAAATTTATTATTTTCACAGTCCTTGTGCTATGATATTTGTATGTTCTATTTTATCAAAATTGCTTTTAAATTTCATAGGAATTATAATTCAAGTTGCAATTTGAAGTTATTGTTCAAAGCTTTACTTTTGAATTTTGACCAAATTTTAGGATGATGTAATATTTTGCTTTGTTTTTTCCTCAAGAAAAAAATTAAGTTGAATTTATCCTTATGTTTTTTGTAATATATTTGTATGCAGAATAATGGTCGTACTTAAAAATACAAAAGATGCTATTGATGATGTTTTAGAAAAATACAACCTGTATTGCTTGGATAATTTTGCATATACGCCTGGAGATTGTTTGCTTGATGTTATCCATGTACTACTGCACAATAGATACACATCTATAGAAATGAGAGAGGGTGTTATACAACATTTCAAATATTGCTTGGAAAAAAATGATCAAGAAGCACTTGCATCTTATCAACATGAATTGAACACGTATTCCTTGATGGAAATGCATGAATGTCAATGGTCCAAATGTTTATTTACAACGGATTTCAATATCAACTTTAAATATTCTACCATTAAAAGATAAAGACCTTTGGGGAGACATGTTTTACATACATTGGTTGTCGAAATGGCTCAACATACCAATTAGAGTTTGGCCAAAGACAAAAATGAAGCCATACTTGTATTTCAATTCAACTTTAGCAAACAACATATATGACATATTGTTTCATTATGAAAATCCTCTTCTTGGACACTTTGAACCATTACTATGCAAAAGACAAACTCACACGATCAATAGTCATCTACATAATGACTGAGAGTATACAATATAAAGACATAGAACAACAACGGCTTTAAATAAAAAAGAAAATGTTTGCATATGGGCTAGAATGAGTTTGTGAATTCAATAGTGCGATCCTAGGCATAGAATTTAAAGACAATGGAACAGGTTGGCCCTCCACTTCGATTAAAGTGAAGGCTATCATAGTGTATGTAGTTTGAAGGAATATTTTTTTTTAATACTTTCACCGTGATTTACTTTATGGCACCCTCAAGGCTAATAAGGCCATAATATTATTTACTTTCACGGTATTTACTTTCACGGTGATTTTGATTTATAGATAAAAGTTTCTGGAGTTGTTTCTATGTTTTATATATTTTAATTTTTCAAATTTTTTGTTTTAATTTAAAATTTGGTGATCAAATTTGTAGTCAAATTATTATTTTGCATTATTTAGATTTTATTTTTATTACATAAATGAATTGAATAATCTTAAATATATATGTAATACATATGTGACTTAAATTGTACAATTCCAACTATATATCTTAGAACTAAATTTTGAATAATAATAAAAAAATAGTTAAAATGTACCATTCTAATTATATATATATATATATATATATACGATTTCAACAGTTCTACCTAAATTTTGAAAAAAATCAAAATCAAAATGCTAAAACCTTTAGAATAGTCAAATGTTTTCTTCCTCGTTAAGATGCAAGGTCGAATAATCGACATGTTTCCAGTCGCAGGTCATATTTTCGTTAGTGTCTTGTGAGTAAGAATTATTGTGCCATTTATTTTTTAGTATGTCTTAAATCTTTCACTTGTATTTCTTACTAGATTTGCATTAATTAATGCGTTAATGCCTAATGAGTAAGAATTATTGTACCATTAATTACGCCGTTAGGCGTTTCTCTCCGAAGAAGTTCGGAAATCCACTGTTCATTTTCGTCTATGGAACAAATCGGATTTTGACGCGTGTTTCTGGTTTGTCT
>LPNX010981867.1:0-41001 GCA_001517045.1 Pseudotsuga menziesii
AAAGATACCAAACGGGTAATCCTAAGGTTAACCCAGGTAGGCTAAGGGTGGCCATGACCGGGGCGCTAACTACTCCTGAGGGAGGGAAAAGGAAAGGAATTGTATGGATGGGTGTAGCACCAATGTGACTAGGTACCAAAGGGGGTTGAGGCAACAAGGGTGGTTGAGTAGTAGGAGTTCGTGTGTTATGGGACAGGGTACATAGGTCAGATACTTCAGTGGCGGGCGACGGGGGTGGAATAGATGGGAAGGTTGAGGTCATTGGTGCATCAGAGTAAATGCCCATCCCCAAAGAAGAAATGAAAGAGGTGGTGGCACCCGAAATAGGTTGTTCAATCATGGGGAGAACATTTTCGGGTGCTGCGGGGGCATTGGGATCATGGTAAGTGAGTTGGTCAACCGTAACCACACGTCCCTCATGGGGGAACATCATGGTACAAAAAACAGTAGAAGCAACTGCTCGCATGGCATACATGTAGCTGCGGCCGAGTAACAGGTTATAATCAAGCTGTGCATTGATGACCTCGATGTTTACGAGGACGGTTTTTCTAGCCAGCTGGAGGGGGACGTTAGTTAATAGGCCTTGTGGTTGAGCTGAACGACCATCGTAGGCTCGCAACATAGTAGAGGACTGCTGGAGAGGGGGGGGATCCCTTTTTCTTCCAGATGGAGGTGGGCATGACACATGTAGAAGCACCTTCATCAATAATGCATCGATGGACGACAAAATTTCGAATGGAAACAGAAACTTGGAATGCCAAAGTGGAAGGCAGGCGAGGTTCGGAATGGTCCAAATAAAATGCCATTAACTACGAATCATTTGGATCGATAGCCCCAATGGCTGAGAGTAAAGTCTTGCGCTGTGAAGGACAGTTTTTTAAGACTTCTAACGCAGACATGGCTGCGGGGGATTGGGCTAATTCGTCGACAATGTTGTAGTTGGAAGCAGCCCGCGCATTGGGGTTATTGTTGATACGGCGAAGTGGGAAACGGGGTGCTTTGGGAGCGCCATCTAGTGGAGGTGGAGGTATACGTAACGCCTGATCAGTGGGATGAGTGTTAGTAGGTGTATTGGCGGGAGTGGCTTCAAGGGTGGAGCCATATTGGTTCCGCCGGGTCTGGAGGTTGATCTCATCGGAGGACATCATCAACAAGTGGTGGGTAACTGAGTCAAGCGTGGGTTGATCGGGAGCAGCGTAAGTGATTAGTTGTTGGGTTGGCACGTTCGCTTGGGGAGGAGCCAACGGTTGGGTGTTCACCACGCCTTGGGTTGGTAAGGGGTTTTGCAGCACCAAAGGTGGCTGCTGAGGTTGTGGTGGGTTGGGCGGTGCTTGAGGAGCCGTCTGCCCTTGGCGTTGTACATCAGCAGCCAAAAGTTGCTGAGCCCGCTCCATATGTGGACAAAAATGTGTGTAGTGGCCATAGACACCGCAAACAGAAAAAGGATAGTTTGTTCACAAATTAGGGTTTTTAGCCTGCTTGGGAGGGAGATCAGGGTTTTGGTTAGCAGGGGCCGCATTATTACTAGCGGGGGGATTAGGATGTTGACCAGCTTGCTCGGTCGGTTGGTTGTTCCCACGATTTCAGCCTCTGCCGCGGTTTTGTTGGCCCTGGTTGCGTTGGTTGTTCTAGTTCTGCTGCGGGTTTTGTTGAGCGTAAACTTGCCCTTGGACAGCAGGTGGATTCTGAGGTTGCGGGGCTAGAGCAGGCTGCGGTGGATGATATGTAGGTGGAGGCTGCGCAGGTGCAGCAACCTGAGGGTGTTGCTAATAGTGCTGTGGAGCGGGTTGTGGCTTTGCCGCAGGGGCTGGCTATGGCGGGTAATAAACGGGTTGGGCTTGTGACGGCGCAGGAGTTGGTGCAGCCTGCTGGTGATAGTAGGGCTGAGATGCAACCGGGGGGGCGTAAGTGGGAGTCATATGACCGAAACACTGAGGTGGACATGAGGGCCCATGGGTATGGTGGTGATGTGTCATGGGAGCATACGGGTTGTTTGGTCCAGACTGTGAGGTAGCCCGCGAAGGGTCAGGGCCAGGGGTAGGACGGGCTATGGAAAATGGTTGAGGCTGCGAAGAGATACGGCCAATGATGCCATCGGCAGCGTGGGATGCCCCTGACGCATCGTGTTGGGAGGAATTGTCGCGAGGGGTGTCAGGTATAATGGTATAGAGATAACTTGACTGGGCGTAAATGAGATCGAACTGCTGGGCCTTAAGGATGGCCTCTTCTTCAGACTAGGGTCGTTCGGATGCTACATCCTTAGCAATGATAGGAAGGAGGGATTTGAGGAACCAGTCTAGGAAGATCCGGTCGTCTAACTTGATCTTGCATAAACTACGGCGTCGATGCCATTCATGAATGTGGTCCGTGATGTGGGTAGCCGTGTTTTGTCTACATGATAGTAGGATTTCAACGCCTGCGTCATAGCGGACAGGTAACTGGAAGAACTGTAGGTAGGTCGAGGCAAGGGAAGTAAAGGTGGCATGGGTTCCATGGGGTTGTTCAATGTACCACTTGGCAGCAGAGCCAGTGAAAGTGCGCTGTAATAAACGGAGGCGAATAGAATCGTCTACTATGGAGTTGGAGGAACACCATAGATTGAAGGACATGATATGATTCTGTGGGTCCTCACCTGCCTTGCCCTCGAACTTAGGGATGTCAGAGGGGAGCTTGGTGGGCATGTGAGGCCACGCAGGGTCGTGTCGGATGGGGTCGTTGGTTAATCTAGCTAGGTCAGGCAGGTTGAGGCTAGCCATGAATGGAAAAATGGACGAAGGATGTGACCTGGTAGTGGGTTGGACCAAGTTGGGGCCGATGCCCCCAAGTGGAGAGGTCATGTGAGGGAGGTTGCCCCCAAGTGGGGGAACTAAGGTGGTATAGGATGGTCCTGCGCCACCATGGGTTGTATGGGTCACTAATGGAGTGGGTATAGGTATTCCCACTGCGTGAATCAGTGTTGTGAGGGGAACAGTAGAGGGGGCCCCCGTGGGGGGCATATCCAAAGTAGGTGTGGTAACTGGTGGAGTGGTGGATGTGCCACCAATGGTTTCGACCAAGATGGGAGTGGGAGTCACGCCAGCCATGGGGCTGGTAGGGGCAGTGTAAAGGGGGTTCTCAGAGTCTGGCTCAAAATCAGAGGTAAAATAAGGGGCGTCAGTATCTGGTGACGGAGACCTATGCTGCTGACGAGTGGAGTCAAGTGACAAGGCTCGAGATCTATGATGAGTGGTATCAAGTGATGATGATCTGGGTCGAGGACGGGTGGTGTCAAGTGAACCGTGTTGTGGAGGCTCGCCTCTGAGGCGCCGAGAATGTCTCAGAGACTCAATGGTGACAAATGGAGTCAAATCTCTGTGGGTTGAGGTAACTACAAATCAGCTCAAAAACTCTAATGCAATCGAGTGTGCAGAAGGAGAGCTCAAAAAATAGGGCGCTCAGGCCAACAACCAACTCAAAACACCCACTGTAACTGCGTGCTACAATAGGCGGAGTGTCAACAGAAATGGTCAGAATACCAAGAAACAGTAGGTTTCCTACAAAATAAAAAAACGGTGGACTCACTAGACCAAAAGGAGGTAAGGGAGCATGCAAACACCTAACTAAAAGTATTATGACTTAACTAAACATATCCTCTGCAAGGTGATGAAATCCAAGTCAGACAATACGAGTAGGAAAGCCAAGTGGCTAAGGTATCCCCCTACTGGGAGGGACACCGGGTAGTCAAATCCTAGAAGAATGGCAACTAAGATACCCCGTTCATGACACGTTCAGAAAGGTAAATCTACCGCTTGGTCCTTTAACCGCAATACCCCTATACAGGGATATCCCGAGAACTGCGAAAGGTAGCCCTTCAGTTACTGAATGGAGTTCAGTATTCCACTCAGACCTCCGGAACCAATCTCAAGACTTCAACCCTCCTAAGGGAGAGGCCCTCTGATAAACCGGTTGTGACCGTGTCAAAAAATACTAGGGGATTTTGGTTCCCTACTAGACAACAGCTATGTCTCAAGTGTAAATAACCAAGGGGTGTTATTGGAAACCTATCCTCTCGATCCTACCTAACTACACAAATTCTTTTGTGTTCCCCAAGTGGGGTTAGAATGTTGGTTGAGTTAAGTAGTTTTTAAGTCGCACTTGATTTAGGTGACAGATTGTGTGCTTGTGAGGTTATGAACTTAGAAGAGAAGTGCCAGGGAAACTTCCTAAATATCAATAATACTTGAAAGAAAAATTTTACCATGCAAAATTAACTGAAATAAACAATGCTGAAATTTTCTTCTAAAAACAATGCTGTAATAGGAATAATGGTGCAGAAAAGGCTGTAGGACTGTAGGTAGGACAGATGGCTGTGCAGGTGCAGAACATATGGTAGCAAAGGGGCTGGGTTCAAAAGCAGGAACAAGTGAAAAAGTCAGATCGTATCGGTGGTCGGACCGCGGGTTTGGACGAAACAGGCGCGCTCAGGCCGCGGGTTTCTGGGGAAAAGACGCGGGCGGACTGCGATTTTGGAATAAACAGCCGCGCTCAGATCGCGGGTTTTTGTAGAACAGACGCGGGCGGACCACGGGTTTGGAAGAAACAGCCACGCTCAAGTCGCGGTTTTCAAGAGAAAAGACGTGGGCGGGACGCGGGTTTGGACGAAACAGGCGCGCTTAGGTCGCGGGTTTCTGGAGAAAAGACGTGGGCAGACCGCGGGTTTGAATAAAAAAATGGTGGTTTACGGCGGCCGAAAACAACAGCTGAAAGGACAAAATGGAAAATAAAATAAATAAAAGACCAGCAGAGTCACCAAAACTGTTGCTAGGGTTTCACCCCTAGCTTGTACGAATGAGCACCTACTAAGGACAATGGATTCCTTAGTAGCAGTTCAATAATATATGAAATAAAAGATGCTAAACAGTAATGAAAATTAATTTAAACATATTCATGAAGCAAAAAAGTAAAAGGTAAATAATGAATTTTATTGATCTGACCTCCAATGTGGAGGTTGGTGAAGCCCGTTGCGCTGATCCGAGAGGTTGCTCCAAGCTCCAGCTGCTCCTTCTCTTTCTCCAATGGTGGAAACGGGCCAAAAGGGGCTCTCACAGTGAAAGTAGCTCGATGGTGAGCTAGGGTTTCAAGATCAATTTTGGCAGAGGCAGGATACTTGTGATTGTGTATTTTGAATAAGGGGTCTCCATCACTTATTTATAGTGGTGGAGTGCCGGTTTAGGGTTAGGGTTTCAGTTGTTTAGGGTTTTTTCCTCCTTTTCCTCATTATTTTATATTTTTTCTTCCTTTTTGGAGACTTTTGCCTTTTTGGAGGAATTTTGGATATTTTTTGGAGGAAAAGAGGGTTTTATGGCCTTTTGAACGCATTTTAATCCTTTTGGAGGATTTTCAGATGGTTTTATGGACAAATGATCCATGTAATGGGGTAGATGAGGTAGTGAACCTTTTTTGGGTGTTAACAATAAGTTTGGGTCACTTGCAAGAAAAAACGTGGCATTTGATATTGGGACAAAGAAATACACCTTCTTTGGAGCAAAGAATGCAATCAGGAGAAATCTCGGTAAGTTACGAATTATTTCTATGCCATTTTCTTTTAATCCATATGTAGAGGCAAGACCATTGCAGTAGCATGGTACCTTGTGATAGTTCTTTGATAGTTGTCTATTGCTGGCAAGGGACCCTGATGCCCTTGTCGAGCTTGAGACATTATTGCAGCACTCGAATAAAATAGTGAAGGATTTTGCAGTGAATTATTTGCAAAAAAGGAAGAGAGGCAAGTAAATGAGGATGAATATAGAGATTGAAGATTATAAGGTTGACTCGGTCATTCTCGATCTTGGATCGGATGTAAACATTCTGACCAAGCAAACCTAGCAATTGATGGGAAATACAACATTGGGATGGTCACTAGTATAGTTGTGACTCGTAAATCAGGCGAAGGTTCATCCTATTGGTCATGTTTCAAACTTAGTTGTTGACATTGAAGGTATGAAAACACATGCTGACTTCGATGTGATATAAATAGTAGAATATGGTGGTTCCTATCCCGCGCTTTTGGGGATCGAATAGGATAATGATAGTATGGCAGCTATGAAATTCAAAAAACAACTTATGACATTTGAAAACCAGGATGTCAGGAGGGATGGATATATAATGAACCTGTAAAGGATGAAGTCGACAGAATCTGTGAACACACTTATAACATCTATGAATACTATATCCATCCTACCATCGATGGCGAAATTGGATGGCGCATCACAAGTTCTATCTTCTCTGACTCTGATGATGCTCTAGAAAACTGGCAGAATAGGTTGCATGAACTATCATTTAGGAAATGCGGGTTGATTACACACTCTCTCCGACGGGTTTATATGAGCATGGTGTATGATTTAACTGATCGAGGTATTTATGTGATTGCAAATGGATTTAGAAAA
The DNA here is from genome assembly GCA_001517045.1 of Pseudotsuga menziesii. Classification (NCBI taxonomy): domain Eukaryota; kingdom Viridiplantae; phylum Streptophyta; class Pinopsida; order Pinales; family Pinaceae; genus Pseudotsuga; species Pseudotsuga menziesii. The sequence goes on from LPNX010981867.1 coordinate 6,426, forward strand.
CTGAGTGTTGGTAGGGGTTTTAGTAAGTGAGTTGTGAGGGATCGCGGCAGCTGGGCAAGCTCACATGGTACTACGGAAGGCCAAATCAGCACGATGGGTGGAAGAATAACTGCTTTGAATATTTTATATATATTTTGACCAAGTTTTGTCGCAATAGGTCATTAGCAGTTATAAGTTAGTTAGAAGTGGACCCTCAATGTAAGGGCACAAGCTTATTTATAGATCTATTTTTGTAATCAAGGGAGGGGATATGACAAGGGATGACATGTTAGGAGAATCTCATCCGAGGATAATTATCTCATGAGGTCTAGTGCGATCTGGTTTCTGAAGAATTTCCTTTTGTATCTAGGATTTATATGGTTTTTTCTTGATGTATTCAGCCTCCGATTTTGGAGAGAATTGTCCTACTTTGGATATTTTGTGCAAATTTAATAAATATGACAGTTGATGCATAATATTGTCTTTTGTGTTATCTATGCTGCGATCTATCTTGTTGCGATGTTGTGATGATCTTGATATCTTACAATGTTGTGATTTGTTATGATGTTGCTGCAGTTTATTATATTTCTGCTATAATGATGTTGATCTGTTTAAAAATATGGTATATTGTTGTTGCATTATGAACTGAGATGTTTAATAGAGATATCATAATGAAGGTGTGATGCACTATGTGGTTACGGAAATGAGTTGATGTCAACTCCATATATTTGGATTTGTTAAGTTATGTTGTTTTCCAGTCGGATCCCATATCCTCCGTCCCCCACCATCGAAAACTCAGTTCCGACATCTCTCCCTTGAACATCTCAGGTGAGACTTTGTCCACTCTGTGGATGGTGTTAGGAAGCCCAAACCCTATCTAGGCTAGTGCTCAGGGAGATTGCATTGGTCGAGCATCGACAGAGTAAGGACCCCTGTCGACGAATATTTGTTGTAGGTTTTTGCAAACAAATGGTTTCGTTGCCCAGACCGTGTTTCTATTAAGAGGAGGATATGTTTTGGCATCCAAATTGACCAGAGATCAAAGGGTGGTTTGATCTAAAGTTGTGGGTGTTTGCTGAAGCTCAAAATCAAAATATGAAGTTGTCGACGAGCCACTGGTTGGATAGGTATATCTACGACAGTCCTCACAAATGGTTCTTTTGTCAATTTCCTATCCTCTTTCATGAATGGCTAGAAAAGTTCACTAAGAAGAAGACAAACTTCCAAGGGGGAGAGCCGACATCCTGGACCCCGGAGTTGATCAAGGAGTTACAAGAAACCAAAAATAAGGCATTGAAGGTAGTTGAAGTCTGGTTCGATAGTATCTTAGAAGGATACATCACCGAGTTTATAGTTGACAAAAATAAATATTTTAGCGAAGCAGAAAGGGAGTTCTTCAGTGGACCTCGAGGAAGATTCTTGGTGTCGCTGCAGCTGTCAATTAAGAATCTGGACTGTGAAAAAGGTATTCTAAAGATGGACCAAGAGTACTGGAACTCTGGTGTGTAAAGGATGTAGGCACCACGATGAAAGGGGGGAGATGCATGAGAAGGTAAGTGGTAAATGGGCATGAGTTCTAGTGAGAATGTGAAGGTGACCGAGGAAACAAGTGGTTGTACAAGGGGAGGAGCAAGGTTTCAAGAGAAGAGGCAGAGGATGGGAGAAGATCCTACTATGATCAAAGTGCGATGCCATGAATAAAAACCACATGAGACAAAGTGAACTTTATGTGACGATGAGGACAACCAGGCCTAGGCTATGCTTGGAAGGATGACAGGATCAAACCCCAGCAGTAACATGTCCACCCCTCCATGCACTACTCCACCACAAGGAAGAAACATGGATTCTATGTCGACTTTCCTGACATGTTAGAAACAGTCTAGTAATAGAGAACTAGTAGGAGGAAGAAGGCCTAGAATGGCGGGTGATGAAATGAAGTTACCGATATTCCCTGCAAATGGCACCGATCATTCAGAGCAGTACTGGTTCTTATGTAAGGCGATCTAGACCACCCGACAAACTGTTGATGATGATGTCAAGAAAATCCAGCTGGAAACTACTCTTAAGGGCCGTGCACTGGAATGGTTCATGAGATTCATGCAGGTTCCTCAGGGTGGTACTAAAAAAGCATTAGATGAGATCCAAATGGGGTTATTTGAAGAATTCAAGAAGCTGAAGTATGAGGCTCAGTGCATTACTGAATTAAAAGACATCAAACCATTTCCCAATGAAATGATTTGGGACTTTGATCACTGGTTTAATACATTGATGGCTTGGGTCAATTTTCAGATGAGTGATGTTCAACATAAGGAATGGTTCATCGTCACACTTGTCCCACATATTCGACAACGTTTAATGCAACAAAAGATTGCGATGCAGAGCGAGGCCTTGGAGACTGCGATGAAATTGGAGGCATCACCAGTAGGAGAAAGTGCAGTCGAAATGAACTAGTTTCAAGCCCAGTTGGTCAACCTAACACTCCAACTGCAAGATATAAAAAAGGATGAGGAAGATCGTGTTAATCTGTGGTACACCTGTTTCCATGCAGGTGGACATACCAAGGACACATGGCCGACTTTGAGGAATTATTTTCTTTCGAGAGCCCCAAACCCATTGAGATGTGCTGGTATTCCATGGTGTTTCATATGTTAAGTCTATGGGCATCGACATGAGAATTTTGAATACATGCAGAAGATGGTTTCGAAGGATGAAAACTTGTATTGCACATTTTGTCAATCAGTGGGACATGATGACAAAAAATGCCAAGCTTATGATTTTCTCCAAGAAAGAACATATGATTCATATTTTGTGAAAGGTGAGGACCCCTAGATAGTGCAAGCACAACCACAGGTAGTGCAACCAACAGCATAAGTGTCATATATGCCACCACCTCCATTGCAGTTTGTCCCCATGCAACTGCAGCAACAGTTTACAGTCCAGCCGCAGTTTGCACCTCAGCCGTAGATTGTGGTACAACCACAGTATAACTAGGCACTGCTACCGCAGTATAATTAGCCACAATATGTTCAAGTTGCACACTATGTCCAGCAACAAGAAAACTTACCACAGCATTAGATAGCCCAACTGCAATTTTAGTAAGGAGTAGTCCACGGAGGATTTAGCGGTTGAGGAGGAGGCTTTGGTCGAGGTCATGAATCAATTCATTGTTATACCTGTGGAGTATTTGGGCATTATCAAAGGGAATTCCCTCATGCACAATGTACATATTGTGCAGCGAGTGATCATAATGTTGAAAAATTCCCTCAATTGATTGTAAAATTTTAGGCTAGAAATATTCCTCAGTTACAGAACATGCAAAATGAGAATCAGCCTGTGCCCGAAGTACAGAACCAAGTGATATTGTAGAACCAGGTCCCACCACAAACTTAGACTCATAACCTACCTCAGAATCAGAACCAACTTCTGAATCAGCCATTGAATTAGAACCCACCATTGAACTTCAATCAAGTACCAACAGTTGCAACAATTCAAGCCGAGCCGTGAATGAAGGATGTCAACATTGGGATCGTCACTCATGCAGATGCAACAAGTGGAGATGATGAACCATGGAAATAAGTTTGGCTCACTGGAAATAAAAAGGTGGAATTTGATATTGGGATAGAGAAAGACACCTTCTTTGGAGCAAAGAATGCAATTAGGAGAAATCTGAGTAAGTTACCAATTATTGATATGCCATTTTCTTTTGATCCATTTGTAGAGGGAGGACCATCGTACCAGCATGGTACCTTGTGATAGTTCTTAGAGAGTTCCCTATCACTGGAAAGGGACCCTGATGCCCTTTTTGATCTTGAGACATTATTGCACCACCCAGATAAGATAGTGAAGCATTATGCAGTGAATTATTTGCAGAAAAGGAAGAAAGGCAAGGAAATAAGGATGAATATCCATATCAGAGATTATAAGGTTGACTCGGTCTTTCTCGAAATTTGATCAAATGTAAACATTCTGAGCAAGCAAACCTAGCAATTGATGGGAAATCCAACATTAGGATGGTCATCGGTATAGTTGTAACTCGCAAATCAGGAGAAGGTTCATCCTATTGGTCGTGTTTCAAACTTGGTTGTTGGCATTGAAGGTATGAAAACACATGCTGAATTCAATGTGATATAAGTAGTAGAATATGGTTGTTCCTATCCCGTGCTTCTAGGGATTGGATAGGCTAATGATAGTATGGCAGTTATGAACTTCAAAACACAAGTTATGACATTTGAAAACAAGGATGTTAGGAGGGATGGATATATATTGAACCTGTAAAGGATGGAGTCAACAGAATCTATGAACACGCTTATAACATCTATGAATACTATATCCATCCTACCGTGGATGGTGAACTTGGATGGTGCATTGCAAGTTCTACGTCCTATGAATCTGATGATGCTCTAGAAAACTGGTAGAATAGGTTGCATGAAGTATCATTTAGGAAATGCAGGCTTATTACACACTCTCTCCGATGGGTTGCAACCGAAACTGTAGAGTTTCCCATTTATGAAGGATTGCCAGGACTGTCAGAGTTCTTTCAGTAATTTGAAGAGAAATTTTTTGAACCGCAAAGGATGCAGGCTGTTGACGTAGCACTAAAAGCTACTATGGCTCAATGTTGGGCAACACACAAATAGATGATCTTTGACTGGGAACAGTGTTGTAGATTGATGATGGTGCACTTTAGTGATTTAGGGGTCTATCATGCTAGGAGACACGACGGGAAGAATGATCCCACCAGTCATTTGATAAAATGTCATACTTTATTGGTGTCATGACCCACGGATGAATGGGTCAATGATTTTATTCACACTATGGAAAAAAATTCGAGATCATGGTACGTGGCGGCCAAGTTGTGCAGAACTATCGCCACTTGGGGGGAATAATCTGTTTGCTTTGCACAGACGTTTAGCTTCTAGGATGCCAACCCTGAGGTATGTAATGATTTATATATTATATGCGATGTAGTGCTGAAGTTTATCCATGTCGCATACCCAGTTGATCCACATGTGCATTTCTCCATCCAATCCATGATGACGTGCTACAACTTGTCTGGGGAACCTGAAGATGATGATGAGTTGCAGAATGTTAATATTCCAGAGTCAAAAGGAATTCGTGATGTCGAAGCCCTAGGCATATCGATGGGTTCAATGAGCCAGCCATTGAGGATTAGGAAAGTAAACATTGGATCAGAAGAGAACCCAAATTTTTCCAATGTTGGGGACTATTGGGGTGAGGAGACAATGGCAAAAATCATTGATCTACTGCATGAATTCCAGGACCTTTTCTTGACACAGTTTTAAAAGATGAAGGGGATGTTGATGAAATTATCATTGATGCTAACATGGACTTACAGTGGCACCATAGGATGTCATTTATGCCACTAATTCCCACCAATAATTCCTTGGATCCTTTACAGAGTGGGTTTGTTCCTTGAAGCTCCTTGTACCCAGTTGACAAGGTCCTTGTACCCATGAGGATGGATCTTGATGCCACCACCTTGTTAAAGATGTTGAAGACCTTGCTAATGGTGTTAAATACCCTAGAGATGGTCTTGAATCCCTTTTAGATGATGGAGAAACCCTATATGGGTTGGAGAAGCATTAATGACCCATTCTGTGGTCATTCATGCTCTGATGGTGTCATGGTACCCCACCAGGAGGTTTGGAAACCCCACATGTGATGTCATGATGGATATTGACCCTTCAGAGTCTCCTAGTATGGTTGAGGTGGTTGAAGAATCCTAAGAAGCCTCTTTCTTGTTGAAGAAGCCATGATGAAGTTCTTGGAACCCACACTTATGGTGGTATGTTGGAACCCATTATTATGGGGTGCTTGGTGTCCTTTAAAGTTTAGATATTGAACCCACATCTATGGTGGTTTGATTTTATTTAGACTCTATATGGTCATTGGCATGTCGTGTCCTTGTTATCATGCATATGAAGCCCGTAAGGTGTTGCAAACTAGTGGTGAGTTCTTTGTACCCCTCTTTGGGGTTTTGGTACTCTTATGGTGTTGGATATACAATGGAACCATTGGATATGTTTTTAATGATATGGACACCTTGAACCATGATGATGTATGGTCCTATTTGTTGTTATATGGATATTCTGATGTATATGGAGGTAAATCCCATGGACGTGCCTTGAGATGTTGAAGAAGACTTTGAAACTCTTGTAGTTGGTGGTATGGTCTTTTGCACCCTCATGTGTGGGGTATTTTACATCCTGAACAAATTAAAGATTTTAAGGGTATTGGACCATGGGATTTCAAATAAATCCATCATGAGGAGATATCCCTTGTTGTTATTTTTCCAATGGTAGGTGGCACGACACGTGGCTCATTACGGTTGAAGAGATATGGATTTTTGAAGTTGGGGTACCCCACCTGTTTGGGTGAGCCAACTAAACAAAAGAGAATTTAATTATTTGCAGTTTTGAATTGCATGTCGGATCAAGGTAATATTTTTTCTCTATGACCCATATAAATATAATATCAATCATTTCATTTTTTTCATCACCAATTCCTTAGGAATTTTGCACATTTTGGAGAAAAGTGCGAAATTGTGTGATAGAAAAATTTATGGGCATCTTCACTCAAATTGGCATATCTTTCTCATCCGGAATCAGAATTACAAAATTCTTGGCTCATTGGAAATATTGTTACGATAGATATGTTATGACAGGATGTAGATTTTCTTTTGTTTTTCATATTGTTTCTTAATATTGTGATCTTAAAAAAGGTATGGTTCATTCTGTTGGGTTTCTATTGTGATGACAAACGTCTCTCATGGATAGAGTTCCTCTTTGATCTTAGTATGTGAGGCTATATATTAGTATATATCTTTGAAGTCATTCAATACATTATGGAGGCTATGATGATGATGTTGCATAAAATTTATGATATGATATGATACACCTTATGATCATAATGCATGTGATAATGATGTACACTCTATGACTATCTAGACTAATGATGTACACAAAATTTGGCCACGGAATATCTAGACTAAAAATTACCACATAACAATTGGTCATTTATTTGGTCACTTTTAGTTGTCACTTCGGCAATGAAAAAAATTACAAATTTGACAATGATTTGTACGTTTTACTAAATTCTAACTCTATAGATGGATTCAGAGACCCCCTCAAAAAGGGGGTCTCTGAATCCATCTGCATTGTTAGAATTTAGTAAATTCTAACATATATATAATATATATTTACACGTCCCTATATTAACAAAATTGAATTAATGAAACCCGACTATATGATCATTATATCCTTTTTTAATCTCATCAAGATAGAGACCCTTGAGACCCCTTAAATAATATAGGTTGGGTATTAGCTATATCGACATGTTTCTAAAGTGTTGAAAAATGACATCAGAGGAAAACCTAGTGAACCTTTTTGTAAAATCATTTTGCTTGCACAATCATGTTTAGGGAGATATGCTTATCCCATCTGTATTTCATTTCTCCATTTACACTTCTGTATAACCCCTTCGACAATTTTGTCAAGTTGTGTATTTTACATCGTCATGATAATCGAGATAGTGTCATGTCTAGGATATTGGTCATTTCTTGTTAAAAGCATCATGATGTCTTGAATTTTATAACATTGTGTTCAACTTATAGAACTTATTATGATCATATTTCATTTGGCCAAAATATTCATCGTTTGACCCTTTTGACACTGAGTTGAAGTTTCAATAAGTAAGAGTCTTTTGCATCTCATTAGTTGAAATATGCCCATTTTGTGCCTCCCGATTAATTTGTCGATATTGTATTTAATGGATTTAAAACCCTCAGAAACCCCCACAGAACCAAAAGTTCCAAAAAATGATAACTGTAAACTGTATTTTTAAAACTTATGATCATTTTTTGTCAAAACCGATGCAAAATTTTTTACCTATTCAAACACAAGTTGTAGAATCTTTATATTACACATTTTACCACACATAAAAACCATATATATATATATATATATAACAACATAAAAAATAAAATAAACAAAATTTTAATACCTACTAAAAAACATAAAAACTAAAAATAAAACAAATAAAACAATTACTAGAAGAAATAAAACAAAACATAATGAAATACTTTTGGCCATTTAAGCATGAACATAGACCGTTTGGGCCATTTGAACCCTCAACCTAGAATGTTCATAGATTAAGCAAAATGATCAGGATGGACATGTACCCTTGAAATCGACTACATGAAGACATGATAGAGTCCTCCTCTAGATCCCAGAAGTAGGTACTATCGCCCAACACCACCATTGATGTTTTTCTCCTCAAGTTTGAGGACATGTGCTTTAATGTCAGCCTAGGATGATTGGGAAAAAACCATTGGGTCCAAATCACCGATGTTATTAATTCATTCTACAGCGCTAACTACAGTGGATTCCAGTGAAAATAAAAGTGGAATATTCTCAAGAAGTCCTACAACAAGGCCAAGTTGCACGAGGAGACATCCAAGTTTCTGTTCTATTAGCACATTGAACGCATTGTGTGTAGGGATTATCAGTAGAAGCTCCATGAAGAAGAAGAGAAAGTGGAAGAAGAAAACTTCTCCAAGTATTTTTTTGGGACACCATGAACACTTCCCCCAAGTATTTTTCTGAAAAAAATCCAGTTTTACTTTCTTGGGTTTTCAAGAACTTGTTAACCGAAATTTTAGATCAAGTTTGTTCGTCTGCTTGTTTTTTTTTACCCTAGAGATTATTGTTAATCTAATTGAAGATTGTCTGATTGGTCTCTTAGGTGTGATGGGCCAGTCCAACTCTTATTTATCTCCTCCATCAGTGGGTTTTTTTCTGGAGAATAGCGAGGTTGAACAGTTTGTTTTTTTATCTAGAATAGGATTTGACTCTATGTTTACTAGATGAATGCTTGGCCTCAATTTTCCATAAGGTTGCAAACAAATATCATAATATGTGTTCCCTAGTTTGCATTATGTGGCATCATATTGAATTGAAAATTAGGAAACATCTTGTTCTCCAAGATTGAGCTAATATTTCCTGCCTACTCCCGGACCTAATCATGAGACTTGAACATGTGACAGTTCTGGCTCTGAAATGCTGTAGAAAATTTTCTAGTATTGACAACAAGGATCTCATAGTTATCGAAAAGAGTTTTTATACTCATCTCAAGAAGATAAAACAGAAGGGATTCATTGGTATTACTGATGAGGGTATATATTCCTTCTCACTCGTATGTGGTCCTATTAAGAATTGCAACGAACTGGAAGATCTTATAGAAAAAAGGCTATGAATATTAGATGGTCAAATGGAAAGAATAGGCCCAGGGAATGGTAAGCTACATAGATTGTGTCTTAAATATATTTATAATGGGAAGCTATTTTCCCCACTATTATCGGGTTCTAATTGTCTAAGGATGCTCATTTTGTCATAGAATTCTAGGTACAGGGATCAGATTTTGGAAAGCAGCACTACAAATTTGCAACAGCTGACCTAGAAAATTGAAAGCATGCATTTAGGTGATAGAGGTCTGATGGCTCTTTCAAAGTGCTCAAAGATGGAAGTATTTTATATGAGCAGGGTGTCTGATTGAACTGATCGAGGTATTTATGTGATTGCAAATGGATTTAGGAAACTGAGTGTTGGGAGGGGTTTTAGTAAGTGAGTTGTATGCCATTGCGGCAGCTGTGCAACCTCACGCGGTACCACATGACAAGTCCAGATCAACACGATGGGAAGAATAATAACCACTTTGAATATTTTATATATATTTTGACCAAGTTTTGTCGCAATAGTTCATTAGTGGTTATAAGTTAGTTAGAAGTGGACCCTCAATCTAAAGGAGCAAGCCTATATATAGATGTAGTTTTTTAATCAAGGGAGGGGATATGACAAGGGATGACATGATAGGAGAATCTCATCTGAGGATAATTATCGCATGACGTCTAGTGCGATCTGGTTTCTGAATAATTTCCTATTGTATCTGTGATTTATCTGAGTTTTTTCTGATGTATTCAGCCTCTGGTTTTCAAGAGAATTGTCCTTCTTTGGATCCTTTGCGCAAATTTAATATATATGAGAGTTGATGCATAATCTTGTCTTTTGTGTTCTCTATGATGCGATATGTCTTGTTGCGATGTTGTGATGATCTAGATCTATTACAATGATGTGATTTGTTATGTTGTTGCTGCGGGTTATTCTATTTCTGCTATAATGATGTTGATCTATTTAAAAATATTCTATATTGATGTTGCATTATGAACTGAGATGTTTAATAGAGATATAGTGATGAATGTGTGATGCACTATGTGGTTACAGAAACAAGTTGATGTCAACTGTATATCTTTGGATCTATTAAGTTATGTTATTTTCCAGTTGGATCCCATATCCTCTGCCCCCCACTGTCGAAAACTCAGTTGTGATATCTCTCCCTTGAACATCTTGGGTGAGACTTCATTTTCTCTATGGATGTTGTTGGGTAGGCTAAACCTTGTCTCAATCAGTGCTCAGGGAGATCATGCTGGTAGAGCATCGACAGAATGAGGACCCCTGTCGACAAATCTTTGTTGGTGGGTTTTTGCCAACAAATGGTTCCGTTGCTCAGACCGAGTTGCTATAAAGAGGAGGATATGTTTTTGCATCCAAATCAATTGGATATTGAAGGGTGGTTTGATATAAAATTGCAGGAATTTGCTTAACCTGAAATTCAAGATCTGAAGTTGTTGATGGGCCACTAGTTGGATAGGTATATCTATGACGGTCCTCATGAATGGTTCTTTTGTGAATTTCCTGTTGTCTTGCATGAATGGCATGAAACGTTCACTAAGAATAAGAAAAAATTCCATGAAGGAGAGCCCACATCCTGGACCCCGGAGTTCATCTAGGAGTTACAAGATACCAACAATAAGGCATCGCGGGTAGTTGAAGTGTGGTTGGATAGTATGTTAGAATGATACGTCACCAATTTTGCAGTTGACACCAATAAATATTTTAGCGAAGTGGAAAGGAATTTCTTCAGTGGACCACGAGGAAGATTCTTGTTGTCGTTGCAACAATCAATTAAGAAACTATCTTGTGAAAAAGGTATTCTAAAGATGGACCAAGAGTAGTGGAACTGTGGTGTGCGAAAGATGTAGGCACTGCGAAGAAAGGGGGGAGATGCATGAGAAGGTAACAGGTAGATGGGAATGAGTTCTAGTGAGAATGGGAAGGTTGTCGAGGAAATAAGTGGTTATACAAGGGGAGGAGCAAGGTTTCAAGAGAAGAGGTAGAGGACGGGAGAAGGTCCTACTGTGATCAAAGTCCGATGCCATGAAGAACAACCACATGGGAAAAAGTGACCTTTCTATGATGACGAGGAAAACCAAGCCCAAGCTATGCCTGGAAGGATCACAAGATCAAACCCTAGCAGTAACGTGTCCACACCTTTGTGCACTACTCCACCTCAAGGAAGAAACATGCATTCTACATCGACTTGGACGATGTTTCAACGACAATCTAGTAATAGAGCACCAGCAAAAGGAAGAAGGCCCAGAATGGTGGGCGACGAAATGAAGTTACCAATATTCCATGGAAATGGCACCGATGATCCAGAGGAGTACTGGTTCTTTTGTGAGGCGATATGGACCACCCAACAAACTGTTGATGATGATTTCAATAAAATCCAGCTGACAACTACTCTTAGGGGTCATGCGCTAGAATGGATCATGAGATTCACACATTTTCCTAAGGGTGGTACCGAAAAAACATTGCATTAGATACAAACGGGGCTATTTGAAGAATTCAAGCAGCTAAAGTATGAGGCTCAATACATTACTGAATTAAAATAGATCAAACAGTTTCCCAATGAAATGATTTGGGACTTTTATCAGCGGTTTAAGACATTGATGGCTTGGGTCATTTTTCATATGAGCAATGTTTAGCACAAGGAATGGTTCATCATTGTGCTTGTCCTGCATATCCGACAACCTTTAATGCAGCAAAATATTACGACATAGAAAGAGGCCCTCGAGACTGCGATCAAAATGGATGCATCACTAGTAGGATAAAGTGCATTCAGAATGAACCGGATTCAAGCCCATTTGTCCAACCTAACACTCCAATTGCAAGATATAAAAAATGCTAAGGAAGATCGTCCTGATGTTTGGTGCACCCGTTGCTATGCAGGTGGGCATAAAAAGGACACATGTCCAACGTTCAGTAATTATTTACTTTTGGGAGCCCCAAAACCATTGATCTATGTCGGTATACCATGGTGTCGCATATCTTAATTCTATGGGCATTGCCATGAGAATTGAAAATACATGCAGAAGATGGTTTCGAAGGATGAAAACCTATATTGCACGTTTTGTCAATCATTGGGACATGATGACAAAAATTGCCGAGCTTATGATTTGATCCAGGAAAGAACATATGATTCATATTTTGTGAAAGGTGATGACCCCCAAACAACGCAAGCACAGCCACAAGTAGTACAACTAGTAGCCAAAGTTCCATATATGCCACCACGTCCATTGAATTTTGTCCCCGCGCAACAACAGTAACAGTTTACAGTGTAGCCGCAGTTTGCACCTCAGGTGCAGATGGTGGTACAACCATAGTATAACCAGGCACCGTGACCAGAATATAATCAGCCACAATATGTTCAAGCTATGAAATAAATCCATCATAAACCAAACTTACCACAACAGCAGATGGGCCAACCACAATTTTAGCGGGGAGGAGTCCGAGAAGGATTCCGTGGAGGATTTAGGGGCCGAGGAGGAGGCTTCAGTCGAGGAGGAGGACCAGGTCATGAATTAATTTAGTGTTATTCTTGTGGAGTATTCAGGCATTATCAAAGGGAATTCCCTCATGTGTAGTGTAGATAATGTACAGTGAGCGATCATAATGTTGAAAACTTCCCTCAGTTAATTGCAAAATGGTAGGCTTTAAATATTCCTCAGTTACCAAACATGCAAAATGAGAATCAACCTATGTTCCAAGTACATAACCAACCGATAATGTAGAACCAGGTCCCACCATAGACTCAGACTCAAAACCCACCTCAGACTCAGAACCAGTCAATGAATCGGCCATTGAATCAAAACCCACCATTGAACTTGAATCAAGGACTGACAGTTGCAACAATTTAGTCCTAGCCTCGAATGAAGGATGTCGATGTTGGGATCATCATTCGTACAGATGCTACAACCAGAGATGATGGAACGTGGCAGCAAGTTCAACACACTGGCAAGAAAAAGGTGGCATTTGATATTGGGACAGAGAAAGAAACCTTCTTTGGAGCAAAGAATGCAATCAGGAGAAATCTGGGTAAGTTACCAATCATTGATATGGCATTTGCTTTTGATCCATCTTTAGAGGCAGGATGATTGCAATAGCATGGTACTTTGTGTAAGTTATTTGAGACTTGTCTATAGCTGGAAAGGGACCTTGACTCCCTTGTTGAGCTTGAGACATTATTGCACCACCTGGATAAGATAGTGAAGGATTCTGTAGTGAATTCTTTGCAAAAAAGGAAGACAGGAAAGGAAATGAGGATGAATATCCAGATTGGAGATTATGAGGTCAACTCGGTCATTCTGGATCTTGGATCATATGTAAACATTGTGATCAAGCAAACCTGGTAATTGATGGGAAATCCAACATTGGGATGGTCACCAGTATAGTTGCGACTCACAAATCAGGTTAAGTTTCATCCTATTGGTCATGTTTCAAACTTGTTTGTCGACATTAAAGGTATAAAAACACATGCTGACTTCGATGTGATAGAAGTAGTAGAAGATAGTGGTTCCTATCCCGCACTCCTAGGGATTGGATGGGATAATGATACTATGGAGGTTATCAACTTCAAAAAAAAAATTATGACATTTTAAAACTGGGGTGTCAAGGTCATTTCTCCTATGTACCATCAGGAGGGATGGAGATATATTGAACCTATAAAGGATAAAGTCGACAGAAGCTGGGAACATGCTTATAACATATCTGAAGACTATATCCATTGTACCCTCGATGGTGAACTTGGATGGTGTAGTGCAAGTTTTGTATCCTCTAACTCTGATGATGCTCTAGAAAACTGGCAGAATAGGTTGCATGAAGTATCATTTAGGAAATGCGGGTTGATTACACAGTCTCTCTAACAGGTTGCAACTGAAACTGTTGATTTTCCCATTTATGAAGGACTGCTGGGACTATCAGAGTTCTTTCAGTAATTTGAAGATAAAGTTTTTGAACCACAAAGGATGCAGGCTCTTGATGTATCACTTAAATATACTTCAGCTTGATGGTGGGAAACACACAAACATATTATATTTGAGTGGTAACAGTGCTGCAGATTGATGACGGTGCACTTCGGTGATTTAGAATTCTATCATGCTGGGAGATACGACGAACGGAATGATCCCACCAGTCATTTGATCGAATTTCATACTTTATGGGCATCATGACCCAGGGATGAATGGGTCCATGCTTTTATTCACACTTTGGAAGAAATGCCAAGATCCTGGTACGTGACGGTCGAGTTACGTAGAACTATCATGACTTGGGAGGAATTATCTGTTCGCTTTGCACAGACAATTAGTTTCCAGGATTCCAACAACAAGGTATGTAATGCTTTACAAATTATCTGCGATGCAATGCTGAAGGTCATCCTTGTCCATCCAATCCATGATGACATGCTACAAATTGTCTAGGGAACTTGATTATGATGATGAGTTGCAGAATGTTAATATTCTAGTGTCAGAAGGAAGTCATGATGTTGCAGCCCTAAACATATCAACTGATTCAATGAGCCAGTCGTTGAATGTTAGGAAAGTAAATATTGAATCAGAAGAGAAATCAAAGTTTTCCAATGTCAGGGACTATTGGGGTGAGGAGACAATGGCCAAAATCACGGATCTACTACAAGAATTCAGGGACCTTTTCTAGACATGGTTTTCAGAGATGAAGGTGATGTTGATGAAATTGTCATTGATACTAACATGGACTTGCAGTGGCACCATAGGATGTAATTTATGCCACTAATTCCTAGCAATAGTGCCTTGGATCCTTTACAGAGTGTGTTTGTGCCTTGAAGAACCTTATACCCAGTTTGTAAGGTCCTTGTACCCATGAGGATGGATCTTGATGCCATCACCTTGTTGAAGATGTTGAATACTTTTTTTATGGCGTTGAATACCCTAGAGATGGTCTTGAATCCATTGTATATGATGGAGAAACCCTATATGGGTTGGAGAAGCATTAATGACCCATTATGTGGTCATTCATGCTCTGATGGTGTCAAGGTACCCCAGCAGGAGGTTTGGAAACACCATAGGTGATGTCATGATGGATCTTGACCCTTGAGGGTATCGTAGTATGGTTGAGGTGGTTGAATAAGCCTATGAAGCCTCTTTCTTGTTGAATAATCTGTGATGAAGTTCTTGGAACCCACACTTATGGTGGTATGTTGGAACCAATTATTATGGAGTGCTAGGTATCCTATAAAGTTTAGATATTGAACCTACATATATGGTGGTTTGATGTTATTTGGAATATATATGGTAATTTCCATGTAGTATCCTTGTTATCAGGCATATGAATCCCATAAGGTGTTGCAAACTAGTGGTGAGGTCTTTGTACCCCTCTTTTCGGGTTTTGGTACTCTTATGGTGATGAATATATAGTGGAACCATTGGATATGTTTTTAATGATATAGAGACCTTGTACCATGATGATGTATGGTACTATTTGTGGTTATATAGATATTCGAATGTATATGGAGGTAGATCCCATTGATGTGCCTTGAGATGTTGAAGAAGACTTTGAAACTCTTGTAGTTGGTGGTATGGTCTTTTGCACCCTCATGTGTGGGGTCTTTGACATCCTGAACAAATTGAATATTTTAAGGGAATTGGACCATGGGATTTCAAATAAACATATAATGGGGAGATATCCCTTGTCGTTCAGTTTCCAACGGTAGGTGGCACGTCATGTGGCTCCTTACGGTTGAAGAGATATGAATTTTTGAAGTTGGGGTACCCCACCTTTTTGGGTAAGCCTACTAAACAAAAGAGAATTTAATTATTTGTAATTTTGAATTGCATGTCGGCTCAAGGTAATATTTTTTATCTACAACCCATATAAATAGAATATCAAGCATTTCATTTTTTCATCACGAATTCTCTTAGGAATTTCACACATTTTGGAGAAAAGTGCAAAATTGTGTGACAAAAAAATTTATGGGCATCTTCACTAAAATTGGCATATCTTTCTCATCTGGAATCGGAATTACAAAATTCTTAGCTCCTTCAAAAGATTGTTATGATTTATATGTGATGACAAGATCTAGAGTTTCTTTTGGTTTTTCTAGTGTTTCTTCATCTTTTGATCTTCAAAAAGGTATGGTTCATTCTATTGGGTTTCTCTTGTGATGACACATGTCTCTCATGGATAGAGTTCCACTTTGATCTTAGTATGTGAGGCTATATATTGGTATATATCTTTGAAGTCATTCAATACATTATGGAGGCTATGATGATGATGTTTTATAAAATTTATGTTATTATATGATACACCTTATGATTATAATGCATGTGATAATGATGTACACACTATGATGTTGATGCACTCCTATACAATATGATGTACATGCATACCATAGTGTGATGATGCTCTCTTATGCACTATGATTTATACTTGATGATGATCATGTATAAACAACACACACTAAGATGATGATGATGCATATTTGATGATGAGGATGCATACCTATGACGATGATGCATGCCTTCTGTTCAGTGAAAACATAGCATAATTTCTTGTTTAGTAATTGAGTATGATGAGGTGTACAATGATGTACATGAGCAATGTATGGAAGTGAAACGACTTATCGGTATATAGTGATGACTTGGTAGATGACCAAAAATAGAGATGAGCATGAGTGATGAGCAGTAGACATGAGCAACAGTGATGATCAACATTAATGAGAAACAGAGATGAGCAGTAGTGATGAGAAGGAGAGATGAGCAATAGTGATGAGCAGCAGTGATGAGAAACAGAGATGAGCAGTAGTGATGAGAAGCATAGATGAGAAATAGTGATGAACAAAAATGATGAGAAACATAGATGAGAATTAGTGATGAGTAGCAGTGATGAGCAGTAGAGATGAGCAGCTGTGATGATCAGCACTGTTGAGAAGTAGTGTTGAGAAGCAATGATGAGAAAAGATATTGATGTTTAGAGAAGAGGTTGGTTTGGTAGAAGATCCATATGATTTCTTGTAAGAAGAATCTTGCACTTGAGGATTGGACTCCTCAAATCATTCTTAGCAGGGTCTAAGAAAACCAGGCAAGGTCCTCGATGAAGAGTAGGTGCTCTTTGTGCTAGTAGGTACTAATTTTACCTCACAGTTGTAGCCATTCCAAAAAAAAAACAAAAAAGATTACAAAATTATATGGTGTTGTGTTCTCTTGTGTATGGTTCTTGTTATGACTTGATGATTCAGATGATTATGATTTATAAATGATGAAGAGATAGATGTTTATGAAATGATTATGCAAATGGTAGAATAATGCGTTGATGAATTAGTTTTTTATTGTTAAAGTTGAAATAGTAATAAAGACTGCACACATAGATTCAGCCCCCCTCTCTGTGTGCCTCGTGTGTCTAACAATTGGTATCAAAGCCGACCTTCTTCACAATCCTAACAAGCTTGAAGGAGATCCTTAGACACAATGAAGGAAAATGAAGTGTCATCAATAAATGACGTACCAATACTTGATATGACAGATTATTTCAATTGGAGGAGCAAGATGAAGGCATATTTGAAGAATTTTGGAGTTTGGGATATTGTGATCAATCCACCCGCTCCATCAAACAAGAAGGGTAAATCAGCTGCACAGAAGGAAAGAAACAAGAAAATTACTACAGCCTTGAAGTTTCTCATGGATGGAATTCCGAGTTCAGTGAAAGAAAGTGTAGGGGAGTACACTTTAGCAAAAGAATTATGGTTCAAGTTGGAAAACAAGTATCAGAAGGCAAGACCAGAACCTGAAAAGACAGATCAGGAATTAGAAGACAAGCCCATGGAAGAGATCAATCAGGAAGAATAGAAGCAAGAAGAGGACTCCAATAAAGGTATGGACTCTTGTGACTATAATGATAGCTTGTGTGATGAAATTGAAAAGGTTCTTGAAAATGATGATGAATGGCTATCAAAGGCTACACATGAGATACATCTGATGTTGCTGAATATTGATCTCAGATCCAACTGGTTTTTGAACACAGTAAATCTGAACCAGAGTGACTTCACTAAGTTCAAAAAGAAAATCTTGGACTCCTTGAATGAATATCAGCAGAAGACCATGACAATGAAAGTGTTGCTTGTGAAGCTCAAAAATAAGGACAAAGAATTACGAGATCGAATGAAATACAAGGATGTTGAAGTTGAACAATTAAAGACTGAATTGATCAGTCAAAAGGAAGAACTAGAAAATATTTCTGAAGAGATTTAAGAAACTAGAGAGGTCAATCATGATCTGAAGACTCGGATGGAGGAATCCAAGAGGATAGAATAAATCCTAAAGAGTCAGCTGGAAGAAAAGGAGAAGACAGTCCAGAAGTTTGAAATGGAGGTAGTTGGTCTCAGGAAGAAAGGTAAGAAGAATGAAGCCTTCGTCAAGTTCCAGGACAGTTCAATTTCCCTCGATAATATCTTAGATTTCCAAATATCTCCACTCAACAAAACTGGTCTTGGTTATAAGAAGAACAGAGAAAAATATGAAGATGGTGCTTGGTCTCTAAAGAATATAGAAGTAGGACCATCAACATCCAAAGTTGCTCCCCATGCACCTCTACATGACAACAAAGACTTTGGAAGTTCAAAGAAGAAACAAGTTCGGTCTATTCCTCAAAGCAAGCTCATAAAAGAAACAACTCCAAGACCCAGGTATGAAACTGCCTTCAATGGTTATCGTTATTTTTGTTCTAACTTTGGTCATAAGGCTATGGATTGTATATTCTATGGAAGAAGACGGGATAGAATCCCCAATGAATCAGTTATATGTTGGACATGTAATCAAGTCATACATGTTACTGCCACATGCCAAACATTGAGATGATACACCTGCGGTGGGTTTGGCCACAAAGCCCAAGAATGTGCAAGTCAAAGAAGTCAACCAAGAAGGAGTCCTTCATATACATCAGAAAGAATATTTGAAGATCAGAAGAAAAATTCCTACAGTCAGGGACACTCTCAGGCATGGAGAAATGAAGCTGATCAAAGAAGTGTTGGAAGTTCCAACAACTAAGTTAGATGCTAGACATGCAACCATGTCGGTCAATTGTTGCACATTGTCATACGATGAGGCGTTATAGTTGTAGTGGCCTTTGGAACAAAGCTCAAGATTGTTGGAGTACACAGAAACAACCCTTCAGAAATTTCCTATACAGCTCATCAAGGAAAGTGAGTACAGATGAAGGAACAAATGCTTAAAGGACAGATTCCAAAAATCAAGTATGGATGAAGAAGACCAAGTAGTTTCATATAGGAGAAGTTGATCAGAGTAGAGAGGATGATTTCCATATGGAAAGCCAAGTGTAAGGTCTCTCAAAGACCTTAGCACACCTTGAGTTCATAAGGCTGGAGGATGAACTCAAAGGAGAAAGGATGGTTACTCCAGGTATACAGAAAGGTCCTAGGATCAAGCATATTGATAGGGGGAACAGTGATTAGTGTTAATTGATTTCAAATGCAGGTATATGGAAACCCTTTTCCATTGACTCCAAAGGGGGAGAGATGAATAAAAGAGGGGAGCATGACCATATGGGGAGCATGACTTATTGTCATCAATGACAAAGGGGGAGATTTTTGATGAAATTGGAATTGATGCCAACATGGAATTGCATTCGCCCCATATGATGTCATTGATGCCACTAAGTCCCACCAATGGTGCCTTGGATCCTTTACAGAATGGGTTTGTGCCTTGAAGCACCTTGTACCCATGAGGATCGATCTTGATACCACCACCTTGTTGAATATGTTGGATACCTTGTTGATGGTTTTGAATACCCTGGAGATGGTAATGAAGCCCTTGTATATGATGGAGAAACCCTAAATGGCTTGAATAAGCATTAATGACCCATTATGTGGTCATTCATGCTCTGATGGTGTCATGGTACCCCAGCAGGAGGTTTGGAAACCCCATAGGTGATGTCATGATGGATCTTGACCCTTGAGGGTATCCTAGTATGGTTGAGGTGGTTGAAGAAGCATATGAACCCTCTTGATTGTTGAATAATCCATCATGAAGTTCTTAGAACCCACACTTATGGTTGTATGTTGGAACCCATTATTATGGGGTGCTTGGTGTCCTCTAAAGTTTAGATATTGAAACCTCATATACGGTGGTTTTATGTTATTTGGAATCTATATGGTCGTTGGCATGTAGTATCATTTTTATCATGCATATGAATCCCATAAGGTGTTGCAAACTAGTGGTGATGTCTTTGTACCCCTGTTTTGGGGTTTTGGTACTCTTATGGTGATGAATATATAGTGGAACCATTGGATATGTTTTTAATGATATGGAGGCCTTGAACCATGATGACGTATGGTACTATTTGTGGTTATATGGATATTGGGATGTAGATGGAGGTATATCCCATGGACGTACCTTGAGATGTTGAAGAATACTTTGAAACTCTTGTAGTTGTAGATAATGTCTTTCGCACCCTCATGTGTGGCGTCTTTGACATCCTGAACAAATTGAAGGTATTAAGGGTATTGCACCATGGGATTTCAAATGAACTTGTCATGGGGAGATATTCCTTGTTGTTCCATTTCCAATGGTAGGTGGTATGTCACGTGTTTCCTTATGGTTGAAGAGATATGAATTTTTGAACTTGGGGTACCCCACCTTTTTGGGTGAGCCGACTAAACAAAAGAGATTTTAATTATTTGTAATTTTGAATTGCATGTCGGATCAAGGTAGTATTTTTTCTACGACCTATATAAACAGATATCAATCATTTCATTTTTTCATCAACAATTCCCTTAGTAATTTCGCACATTTTGGAAAAAAGTGCGAAATTGTGTGACAAGAAAATTTATGGGCATCTTCACTAAAATTGGCATATCTTTCTCATCCGAAATTGGAATTACAAAACTATTTGCTCGTTGGAAATATAGTTATGAGGGATGTGTGATGACAGGATATAGATTTTATTTTGGTTTTTCTACTATTTATTCATCTTGTGATCTTCAAAAATGTATGGTTCATTCTTTTGGGTTTCTCTTGTGATGACACATGTCTCTCATGGATAGAGTTCCTCTTTCATATTAGTATGTGAGGCTATATAGTTGTGTATCTCTTTGAATTAATTCAAAAAATTATGGAGGATATGATGATGATGTTGCATAAAATTTATGCTATGATACGATACACCTTATGATGATAATGCATGTGATAATGATGTACACTCTATGATGTTCATGCACCCCTATACAATATGATGTACATGCATACCATAGTGTGCTGATGCTCTCTTATGCAATATGATGTATACTTGATGATGATGATGTATAAATGGTGCACACTAAGATGATGATGATGCATATTTGATGATGAGGATGCATACCTATGACGATTATGCATACCTATGATGATGATGCATGACAATGCATACCTTCTTTTCAATGAAAACATAACAAAATATCTTGTTCAGTAATTGATTATGATGAGGTGTACAATGATGTACATGAGTAGTGTATGGCAGTGAAATGACTTAGCGATATATAGTGATGACTTGGTAGATGACCAACAACAGAGATGAGCACCAGTGATGAGCAGTAGCGATGAGCAGTAGAGATGAGCAATAGTGATGATCAGCAGTGATGAGAAATAGAGATGAGTAGTAGTGATGAGTAGCAGAGATGAGCAAAAGTGATGAGTAGTAGTGATGAGAAACATAGGTGAACAGTAGTGATGAGTAGCAGAGATGAGCAATAATGATGAGTGGTAGTGATGAGAAATAGAGATGAGCAGTAGTGATCTATAGTAGTGATGAGCAGTAGATATGAGCAGTTGTGATGATCATCAGTGTTGAGAAGCAACGATGAGCAAAGATATTGATGTGCAGAGAAGAGGTTGGTTTTGTAGTAGAGACATATGATTTCTTGCAAGAATAATCTTGCACTTGAGGATTGGACTCCTCAAATCCTTCTTAGCAGGGTCTAAGAAAACCAGGAAGGGTCTTGGATGAAGAGTAGGTGTTCTTTGTATCAGTATGTGCTAATTTTTCCTCACAGTTGTAGCCTTTCCGAAACAAATACAAAAATATTACAAAATTATATGGTGTTGTGTTCTCTTGTGCTATGGTTCTTTTTATTACTTCATGATTGAGATGCTTATGATTTATAAATGATGAAGAGATAGATGTTTATTAAATGATTATGCAAATGGTAGAATAATGCATTGATGAATTAGTTGTTGATTGTTAAAATTGAAAAAGTAATAAAGACTGCACGCACAGATTCACCCCGCTCTCTTTATGCCTAGTGTGTCTAACAATGGATACTAGGCGACCTGGGGAAATGAAGATCCTTCTCAAACCAAATGCAAAACTAGTATCACAAAGGCCATATTGACTAAACCCACAATACAAGGATCAAGTGAAGGTTGATATAGATAGGATGCTTAATGCTGGGATCATCGAGCGTGTAGAAGAATCCAAGTGGATAAGTCCTATGGTGGTCCAGGATAAAAATATAGGAGAGATCTGCATTTGGGTTGACCTAAGGAAGTTAAATTATGCATGCATACATGATCCACTCTTGACCCCTTTTACAAACAAAGTTCTTGAAGGAGTCGGAAGATAGGAGATGTATTCATTCATGGATAGCTTTTCGGGAAACCACCAGATCCAGATTGCAAAGGAGGATCGTCGTAGGACTACTTTTGTCACTGATTTGGGTTGTTTTTAATATACAATCATGCCATTTGGGATGAATAATGCACCAGTCGTATTCTCTTATGTACTTGTCATTGTATTTAAATATTTTATTCAAAAGTTCCTACAAGTGTATATGGATGACTGGACTGTCTATGGACTAATTAGGGACCATCTGGACAACCTGCGACTGATGCTGGAAAGGTGTCGACAGCATCAGATCGCCTTAAACTCTAAAAAGTGTATGTTTTGTGCACCATTTGGAATGCTACTGGGGAACATAGTATGCAAAGAAGGTATGTTGATCGATCCGGCGAAGATCACGCTAATACTCAGTTTACCACCACCAATGAATGTCAATATGTTTTGGGCCACACTGGGGCATACTGGATACTATCGCAAGTTTATCAAGCGATACACTACAATTACTATTGATGTATTTGTAACTTCATAATGTATTCCCTTGTATATTTCATGTATTGTTCCCCGATGTTTATTCTGGGAAGTATTTGTAATGTAATTGAGTCATGTCATGCCCCGATGTTTCCATCGGAAGGTTCTATATTGTAAATAAGTCATTTCAAGTCGTTGTGGGTAACACTCCTATTGTTCAAGGGTTAAAGTCCTTGTAGTTGTGGGGCCCTAGGGTTATTAGAATCTTTAAGAGAATTAGGCCCTAGTGAGTTATTTTCAAGTCAAGAATTAGTATAAATAGAGAGTGAGCCTATTTATTTATCACACACTCACTCACACTAAGTTGTAGTACATAGCTGAGAGAGAAGAAGTTGTTGGGACAAGAGAGAGAGAGACTACTGCTGCCAAGAAATCATCTTATTGTTTTTGGGGCTTTGATTTTGGTGTTGATTCTATCTCTGAGGAAGTTGCAGAGTTTTCTCCTTTATGGTTTCCCAGAGGAAAATATTTGTGTTCATGGTCTCATGTGTTTGATTGTTGTGCTTTTTATTCTCTCAAATAAAACCCTAAGTTAATGCTAGCTTAAATGATAAAAATATAACATGGTATCAGAGCTAACCTGAGAAGAATACACTGTAAAGCTACAAAAACTAGGGTTTCCTACTTTTTGGATCTCTCTCCATAGATTTTCAACAAAAGAAGGTTGGATTGACTCTCCTCTTCGGGGTGCATCTTTCTGTCAAAGCAGAATCTGATTCTGAGCATTTTCAGTTTTTGACCCGACACTACTGTCAGAATTTAAGGCTTTCCACAAAAGTGGAATTTTTAAGTGATCCTAGGCCTAGATTGATCTCGTCCTCAAAATCGAAGTTTATAGATCAAGATCAAGTATTTTGGTTGGGTAGAACTCTTGGAAAGTCACACCCTAATCTGCTCCTGAACTAGCTCTGCAAAAATTCAGCTCCAGATCCAGATTCGACATCTTAACCTAGTAAGACCTAAATCTGTTGTATTTCCATTTGAGGTTCTTAGTTAAAATGTCTCACCATACCAAGCTTGATGAAATATTGAGGGAGATAATAAATTCCGAGCTTGGAAGTATAGGATCTCCTCGATCCTAGAAGAAAATGGGTTGGACTCTTACATCACTGAAGAGGTTCTAGTTCCAGGGGGAGATGAAGCTAAGGCCTTACACAAGAAAAAAATGGTCATGGATAAGAGGATTATTGCTGATTCAATCAAGGATCACCTAATACCACAGGTGTCCTCCCTAAAGACACCTAAAGCTATGTTTGATCCCCTGACCAAACTGTTTGAAGGAACGAACATAAATCGGAAGATGAATCTGAGAAACCAATTGAAGAATGTAAAGATCCAGAATACGAAAACCATCCAGTCTTATTTTTCAAGAGTCTCTTAGCTCAAGGAATAGCTGGAAGCAGTAGATGAAGAAGTAGAGAATGCAGAAATTGTGATGACCACATTGAATGGTCTCCCTAGATCATCGAATTCTTTTATTCAAGGAATCTGTGCCAAAAAGAAGTTAGTCAATTTTTGTAGACTATGGAAGGAATGCTCACAAGAAGAAGCTCAGGTAGAAGCTTGAGAAGAAAATATGGGAAGTGAATATCAAGATCTCATAGCACAATCCAAGAAAACCAGAACTAGCCATCACAGAGGTAAGCACTCTCACCATAAGAGTAACTTTAGAAAGCCTAGAGATATGTCTAAGTAAACTTGCTATACATGTGATGAAAGAGGAAACTTTTCAAGAGATTGCCCTAGAAACAAAAATATCTCTCATAAGAAGAAGGGAAGCAAGAGAAGACATCATGCTCATCCTGCAAGGGATGATGAACCATCCATAAAGAAAATCAGACAAGACAGTGATGACTCTTCAAGTGATGAAGAATATGTTCTGATTTCCTCTCTCACGGTAACTATCACACATGGAAGCAATGATTGGCTTATAGAATGTGGTGCTTCCAAACATATCATAGGATTGAAGGCATTAGAGAAAATTTCAACTCAAAATGGGCCTCCTAAGGAAAACTAATAAAATAATCTTTGTTATTGGAAGAAGAAAAGAAAAAACTACTTTTTTGTTCGTATTTTCGACATATCTTCGTGTGTTTTTACTCAAATTTTGATCGGGAGAGCTCATTGGATGTGAAATTAAATTCTGCATCCAACAAGTACCCAATCGGCATACTTTTGATGGGGACCTCTACCCCCAAAAAAAGAAATACCTGAAACAAATGTGATGATGACATCATCATCACGTTTTTTCAGTTATTTCTTGTTTTTGGGGTAGCGGGGCTCATCAAAAGTATGTCGAATGGGTACTCTTTGGATGCGTAATTTAATTCCGCGTCCAACAATCTCTCTCAATCAAAATTTGAGTGAAAACACACAGAGATATGTCGAAAATACGAACAAAAAAAGTATTTTTTTTTATGATACCTATCCCCAAATTTATATTAAAAAATTATGTAAGCCATGCTCCCTTTTTGAATTTTAAAGCATTTTGATTGGATAATACATGATGACATGGAATTTGTATTATTTTTGGAAGTCCCATTTTAAATTGCAATTTCCTCTAATGAATCCTTTGTGAAACTATCTAAACGTGAATCACCTCACAAGGTGAAACTTGGAGATGACTACCAGTATCCAATAAAAGGTAGTGGTGAATCCTCATATAAGATAGACTCTAGAAAGTCTATGAAGATGAAAGATGTATTTTTTGTACCAGAACTAAAGAATAACCTCCTCTCCATATCTACATTGGATGCAAAAGGAATGAGGGTTTCATTTGTAGATGGTCAAGTCCTCATGTGGCCAAAGGGAAAGACTATTGACGATGCAGTAGTAATTGAAGAATAAGAAGGAGGTCTATACAAATTGAAGCGCCAACCAGAACAAGCTTTCATTCATGACTCAGTAGAACCAAATAAACTTTGGCATAGAAGGCTTGCACATGTGCATTACAGAGCACTACCACTTGCAAGCAAAGTTGTTAAAGGACTTCAAGAAATGCAGACAAAACATGAAGGTGTATGCAAAGGAGGCACGAAAGGAAAGAATACAAAGAATACATTTCCAAGTAGCGAGAGCAAGGCAAAAGGAATATTGGAAATCATCCACTCCGTTGTATGCGGTCCAATGTCATGCAATTCATTAAGCAGGTATGTATACTATGTTTCCTTTATTGATGATTTTTCTAGGAAGACATGGATATACTTTATGAAGAACAAAGATGAATTATTCAAGAATTTCAAGGAATTCAAAGCCTTGATCGAGAACCACAAACAAAAGAATATCAATACCTTTCAATCAAATAATGGCGGAGAATTCACATCAAATGAGTTCAAAGAGCTATGCAAAGACTTAGGGATTAAGAGGGAGTTATCCCCTCCATATAATCCACAAAAGAATGGGGTTGCATAAAGGAATAATAGAACGATCATGGAAGTATCAAGGGCCTTGCTTCATGATCAAGATATTCCCATGCATCTATGGGAAGAATCTACCAGAATAGTAGTATATGTACAGAACCGTACTCCACACAGAGTCCTCGAGAACAAGACACCTAAAGAAGTGTTTTCTGGTAAGAAACCAGAAGTTAGCCATCTCAGAATATTCGGCTATCCTGTATACATACAAATTCCAAAGGAAAAGAGGATGAAGTTAGATCCTTTAGGAAAGAAGGGTATATTTGTGGGACACTCTGAAAGATCGAAGGTTTATAGAATATACTTCCGAAGATTCACAAAGATCAACATCAGCGGAGATATAACATTTGAAAAATATTCAACCTACATAAAATCCAGAAAGAGACTTGCTGAAGAACCTCAAGAAACAGAAGCACCCAGAATTCATGATATAACCATGAATGAATAAATTCAAGAAGAGGATTGAGAATTAGAAGAACCTCAAGAACCTGTGATTCCACCTTAGGAGAAGAATCCTCACAAGAGAAAACCTACTTGGGTATGTGAAATTATCCAAGGTCCAGAAAGATATGGACCTTTAGAAGAAACACACATAGGAAGAAAGAGAACTAGGTCCTGCTCTAGTTATGTATCCTTGCTATGTGACATTATTGATAAAGAACCTTCCAACTATGAAGAAGTAGAAGAAAGAAAAGAATGGAAGGATGCTATGATCGAAGAGTATCAATCTATCACGAAGAATGATGTTTGGGATGTTGTCCCAAGACTAGAAGGGAAGTCTATTGTAACTTTCAAATGGATCTACAAGATCAAGCATGCTGCAGATGGCAGCATAGAGAAATATAAAGAAATATTCGTGTCTCGTGGCTTCTCCCAAAAAGAAGGAATAGACTATGAAGAAATTTTTTCACCTGTAGATAGATAGAATTCCATGAGATCAGTACTTTCTCTCGCTGCAGTAATGAAGTGGAAGATACACTAGATGGATGTGAAGACTTCCTTCTTGAATGGTGTAGTGGAAGAGGAAGTATATGTGGAGCATCCACTCGGTTTTGAGACACATGATAGGGAGTCTCATGTGTGTAGAATGAAGAAAGCCCTGTATGGTTTGAAATAGGCACCCAGGACATGGTATGGTAGAATTGATGTCTTTCTATTCAGTTTGGGATTTACCAAAAGTAAAGCAGATTCCAACCTTTACTACAAGGTTGAAAAAGGTAACCCAGTGATACTCCTACTATATGTAGATGATCTATTTGTAACAGGTATGGATGGGCTGATTGTTGATACGAAGAGGAATCTTGCTGTCAAGTTTGAAATGAAAGACCTAGGTATGATGCACTATTTTCTAGGCATGGAGGTGTGGTGGAATGCGGATGGAATCTTCCTCAGACAAGGGAAGTATGCAGTAGAGATCTTGAATAGGTTTGGGATGATGGACTACAAGGCCATAACCACACCTATGGAATCAAACCTAAAGCTATTGAGTGATGCTTCATCATAAGCAGTTGATGCTATGATGTATCATCATATGATTGGGTCCCTGATGTACTCGACGAATACGAGACCGGATATTCACTTTGCTGTGAACACCTTGAGCCAATTCTTGACAAATCCAAGAAATGTTCACTTTATTGCTGCAAAGCATATTCTGAGGTACCTGAAAGGTACAATTGATTATGGGCTCAAGTACGAGACAAATCAAAAGATTAACCTGGACGGTTATGTTGATGCATATTGGACAGGTAGTTCCATCGATAGGAAGATAACTTCAGGATGCTTCCTCAGTATGGGACCATGTGTGATCTCTTGGTTTAGCAGGAAGTAGTTCTATGTGGCATTAAGTATATTTGAAGCAGATTATGTCACATATTGTTCAACTAGTTGTGAGGCAGTGTGGCTGAGAAAGCTACTGTCTGATTTATTTGATCTCCAGTTGGATGCTACTTGTACATACTGTGACAACCAGAGTTGTGTGAAGTTGTCTGAGAACCCAGTGTTCCATGACAAGTCGAAGCATATCAATATCAAATATCACTATATCAGGGATATGGTGTAGAGAGGAGCAGTGAAGATCTAGTATGTTGTGACAGACGAACAGAACGCTGATCTGTTGACGAAGCCATTTGCCAGAGTGAAGTTTGAGTACTTCAGGGAGAAGCTTGGTGTTCTCTAGATTGTGGATCCCTCTAAGGGGAAATGATGAGTTCATGAGCCATTCTGACATGGTAAGAGGATTGGTTCCTTCCATGGTCATATGTAAGGGTTGAGCCATTCTGTCATGGTGAGAGGATTGGTTCCTTCCATGTCAGATGTGAGTGCTGAGCCATTCTAATGTGATTGTATTATTGGTTCCTACATGATCAGATGTACGTGTTGAATGCCATTCTTCAAATGGAGGCACCTGGTCAGTTACCAGGAATACTCATCTTGGTGTTGAGACACCATTATCTAGGAGAATGGAGGCACCTGGTCAGTTACCAGGAATCCTCAGTCTGGGACTAGGAGCCATTCTGGCACGATGTGTTTACACATGGTCAAATGTAAGTGCACAGCCATTCCAATGCAGTGTGTTCTCACATGGTCAGATGTAAGAGTAGATCCATTCTGATGCAGTGTGTTCTTACATGGTCGGATGTAAGTGCAGATCCATTCCGATGCGGTGTGTTCGTACATGGTTGGATATAAGTGCTGATCCATTTTTGCGCAATGTGTTTACATGTGGTTAGATGTGAGTGCTGGGCCTTTCTGACAAGATGAGGTTAGATATGAGTACTGGGCATGCTTTTCTGACAAGATGAGGTCAGATGTAAGTGTTGGGTGGGCCATTCTAACTTAAGGTCATATATAAGTGCTAAAGAAGACCTACATGGAGGCTAGGCCTACAACCAGCATGAAAAAGGGTTGGCTATGTAGAACTTCTTGTGACGAGAAGAATAAAGAGATAGCACCATTTTGGGATAGCACCTATGATCAAGATCAAGTGATGATCTAGACTTGATGATGATCCAGATCAAGTGATGATCCAGACTTGATGATGATCCAGATCAAGTGATGATCCAGACTTGATGATGATATAGATCAAGTGATGATCTATACTTGATGATGATCCAGATTAAGTGATGATATAGACTTGATGATGATACGGTGATGATGATCCAGTAGTAATGATGATCTAGCAGTCATGATCTAGATCGAGTGATGATCCAGATCCCATGATGAAGAAGACTTGAAGATGAAGACAACTTGAATATGAAGATGACTTGAAGATGAAAATGACAAGATGATCCAGTTGATATAGAGAAGAAGACCAATGCTGACAATTTGTGTCGATAGAATACCTTCCTAGTTAAGAGGGAGTGTTCATGTATTTGTAACTTTGAAATGTATTCCCTTGTATATTTCATGTATTCTACGCCGATGTTTATTCTAGGAAGTATCTATAATGTAATTGATTCATGTCATGCTCCGATGTTCCCATCGGAAGGTTCTATAATGTATACAAGTCATGTCAAGTCATTGTGGGTAACACTCCTATTGTTCAATAGTTAAATTCCCCGCAGTTGTGGGGCCCTAGGGTTATTAGAATCTCCTATAGAAGTCATCCCTAGTAAGTTTTTTCAAGTTGGAAATTAGTATAGATAGATAGTGAACCTCTCTATTTATCACACACTCACTCACACTCAACTGTAGTGCATAGCTGAGAGAGAAGAAGTTGTTGGGACAAGAGAGAGAGAGACTACTGTTGTGATGAGATCATCTTACTATTTTTGGGGCTTTGCTTTTGGTGCTGATTCTATCTCTAAGGAAGTTGTGAGGTTCTCTCCTTTATGGTTTCCTCGAGGAAAATATTTTTGTTCATTGTCTCATGTGTTTGATTAATGTTCTTGTTATTCTCTCAAATAAGATCCTAAGTTAATCCTAGCTTAAATGATAAAAATATAACAATTACTGCTCCCATGGAGAAGCCACTAAAGAACAATGTTGTGTTTGAATGGACTCAGGAATTTCAAGGAATCTTTGATACCTTGAAGGCCAAGATGGCCTCTGCACCAATACTAGTTTTTCCTGATTCGAATTAAGAGTTACATGTGCATGTTGAGACCTCTTCTACTGCGTTGGGGGTTGTTCTTCTGTAACCAAGAAAGGGAAACTTGGATCATTCAGTAACATATGCCAGTATAATGTTGTCATTTGCTGAACAAAATGATACAACAATGGAAAGGGAAGGCCTAGAGATGGTTTATTCCTTGCAAAATTTTAGGAGCTATTTGTTGGGAGGACATTTCAAGATGTTCACCGATCATTCTTCTTTACAATACCTAGTCAATAAGCCTATGTTGGGGAGGGATATGTAGATGGTTTCTTTTGTTCCAAAATTTTGATTATTAAATAGTGGTAAAGTTGGGACGATTAAACGCTGGTTTGAATAATCTATCACACATAGTGAATGGTGAAGAACCAACCAATATTGATGATAGATTGCCAAATGTGAAATCGTTCTAGGTTGACATCGCAGATGATCACTATGCACCAATTATTCAGTTTTTGGCCACTAGCGTCACTCTGGAGGGCATGTCGACTAGCCAAAAGAAGCAGATGGTCATGAAGGCTTATAATTTTCAACTAATTATTGGGAAGTTATACAAACTTGGACCAGATGAAATCCTGCGACAGTGTATTTTACCGCACGGGCAAGGCCCCATTCTAGAAGTAGCACATGCAAGAATTGCGGGAGGTCACACTAGTACAAAATGAGGAATTAGTTACTAGGTGACTAAAAATTCTAGTCACCACAGGTTTTCCAAGTGATTTACTACTAAATATGAGCAATTTTGATTGACTCAACTATAAACGACTAAAATTAACGACTAATTTAGTCTCCAGTTAACAAATATGACTAGATAATAAGTGATAGAGTTAAAAATGACTAATTTAGTCACGACATAAAAAATGACTATCTAGAAGAATATGAATTAGTCATTTATGTTAGTCATTTTTAATTGTGTCATGGAAAATTGCAAATTTGGCAATGAAGTGTAATATTTGTAAGTTGTCTACCTTCTATTAGTAATATTAGTGCCATGCACCTCGATCTTCAGAGATCCAACAAAGAAATTGCATGAACTTTTAGCCTTATGGGGGCTTTTATGGTTCGCAAAAAAAAAAAATCTCTAGCTTTCTATTTTTGGCGAATCAAAGGTCATGATAATTGATTAGGCTAGAGGTCTCACCAAGTTGCAGTCACTGAGTTATATATAATTGTTGGTTGAAAAGGATTGGGCTCCTAAAGAATTGTTTTCTTTCTTTATCCTCTAGGCACCTATACAGGGAGTTCAATTCTGACACGGACCTACTGTGTTGAATACTTAGGCTAAGAGGGCTAGATTTACAAGTAATTTTTTTGAATCTAAGAAGATGCTTGAAGACACATCTAAGAAGAGTAAATGGAATTGGAATTCAGGTAATTCTAAACATGGTGATGAGATTGGTGTCGGTGGATATAAATTGAAACTAAGAAATATTAGTATTGAGCTTCACGTTGGGTCTCCACTGCCTTCAAAATGGCATCAATGTTTAGAACTTCAGGTTTGTTCTGTGTTTTTCTTGATTATCTATTGTGTTTTTTTTCTATTCATGTTTTTTTTCTTTGTTGTGTATGTGGTGGAGATGAAATGGCTAGATCATAATTCCCTTACAGTAACAGAGGATTGCTACACCTGCAGATGCACTATAATAGGCCATAAGGATCAAATCTATTATTGGATATCCTATGATTTTCACAAGTTGCAGCCCCGAAAATAGGTCAGACCTGCCCAGGTTCATAATAATATTGCTATGTTTATAGATAAAACTCAGGAACTAGCGATTCAAGGGTTGGTAGACCAAAAATGTTGTGTACAGGATTTCAGACTAAAGGTTATAATATCTAAGAATTTCCTTGCTTCAAGGTTCAAGGGAGGGACCTGGACTCTTTACTTTCCCTACGGGACCCCTTCCAGAAACACTTACGAGAGGAGTTGTGCAAGTCTTTACCTGCTGTTGCACCTCTTTTTTTGTAGTAAAGTATAATGCTTTCCCAAATACTAAAACTGCGTAATCTACTTAATATTGTTATATTTGTAAGATTCATGAGAAGCCCCCAGGAATTGTAAGACTCATTGATTAACTTTGGGGATTACAACAATCTCATATGGAAATAAGCCTTCCATTACTCGAAGAATCCAACCTTTTAACAGACTAATTCAGAATATATACAAAAGGAGAAGGAAACTAAATATAGAATTAGAAAGTTAATTCCTAAATGTATGCTAACAATCTGACAGCTTCACAAGATATCCTAAATGAATTCAATTGCATTCTATCCTATTTCTAACTTAACTCTTCCATTGACACCAAAGCTAACTCGATTCTTGCCAGAACTAGTTCACTAAATTGATTACCACTAACCTAAACATATGGAGAATATTCAATTAAGGGAAACCCACTCCCTTTTGTAAAATTTAGAATCTTAATTTTCGAATGGCCACATTGCAATTTAAGAGTGATTCCCTTGCATCATTTATCCTTAGTAAAATATCTAGAGTAACCTTAGTAAGGAACATTACAACTTTGGGAGAAGAGAGGTCTGTAGTGCTTTGGAGCATATAAACCCAATTTTCAAAGAAAGAGCTAGTACTAATTTGCCAGGTGTGAGAGGTATGAGTACCTCCTAAATGCATACTAATTTGCCATATGTGAGAGGAAGTGATGTTTTAATTTTGGTAAAAAATTAATGACGTATTTTTTATGTTTAGCTATTTGTATAAGTCGTTGTTAATTTTTTCTTAATTTTTTTAGAATTTGAACTTTAATAAAAGTGGTTTCTAAACCCAAATTTTAATTGCAAGTAATATGGATATGGTGGGTGTGTATTGCATAATGTTAGAGGGTGTCATTTATGATTTGTGTTATATCCAGAAACCTACATCCATTTTTCAATAGTGCTCACAAGTGTTTGTTGATCCTAAGAGTTGATACACTCGATGTTTGTACTTCATGTATAAGTCGATGTGATCAAATGGCGATGCTGTTAATCAATCCAAGAATGCGTAAAGATCAGTCGATGCCAATTCTCATTATGCTACTCCATGCAGTTGATCACAGAGTTGATACAGGAGTCGATGCCTTCTTATGAAAGGAAATATTCATTAGAATATTTTTATTGAGGGCGATTCTTACAAACCTTGGTGCCATGATCAGTTTTATCTCTGGGTGCCTATTTCAAATGGGGAACTTGCCTTTATACATATTATTTATACTGGTAACTTTCTTTACGATTTTTTATTGTTTGACCTCTTTTCTTATATATTAATTTCTTTGAGAAGGAGATAACCAGTTAGTTAATATAGGTCCCATTTTGCCTTGTTTCCTGGTTTTGCTTTCAAATGACATTCCTTGACAGGTAGATTCAGAAGGTAGTGAAGCCAAGAGCCAATTGGTTCATGGTATAAAGGAAGTTATTCTACGAGGAATAGCCAGTCTCTTTACCAAGATGGTGCTAGTAGATTGATTGCTCGGAGTGAACCATTAAACTAGAGGAATTGGGGAGTACAACTGGAGGCCGAGGAGTACAGATGTTGAGGGAACTCATTGGGGCAGTACGGTACAATATTACATGGAAGGAGTGAAAGAAACCTCCAATTAAATAGAATTAGAATATATATTTGATATGCGTGTCTTACACCCAACTAGGAATGGGCTAGTAGATTATAATAATTGGCTGGGAAGTCTACCCCATACCAATTGGCTTTACCCAGTATACCATACTACTAGAAGACC
>LPNX010981882.1:0-50438 GCA_001517045.1 Pseudotsuga menziesii
GCTTTCATCATAATTCCATTGTCTTAGAAGAATTTTGAATAAATTTGCAATTAAAGTAATAGATTTATCAGGAAGGCCATTGTAAAACCAATATAAAGTATCCTCCTATAGATAATTATCTAACAAATGCATCATATGATCCTCATAAATTATGTTGTATTCACTTGCATGCAAAAGGAAAGTCACAACATGCAATCTAGCTGAGTAATCACTAACATGCCCTCAAAAAAATGGAATGAGAATATGTTTCCTTTCCCCATCAAAATAGTTGGGAAATCCTAGGATTTTAAAGAAATCAATGAAAGGATATCTATAGGAGATACAAGCAGCAGTTTCCATCTTTTTAATATCCATATCAAGAATTAGTGATCATGGGGAATGTCTGGAATTGAAAGAGTGGAGTTGTCAATTAACGAGATTTAAATTTTATTGTTATGTTGTCTCACCTATACACAATCAATCTCAACAATTTTATGAGATACAATAGTTTTATCCCTTCAATGGAATCACCATGTGAATAGAAAAGTACTAATCACAAATCTTTCGCATTTTTTTTTAAAATTTTCTTTGCAAAATGAAAAGGTTAATAGAGTCTCTAGACAAAGAATCAATTATATACTCTAATCATTCATCAATCAAGGAGAAAAAAAGAAATAAGAAATTCACAAACTGAGAATAAAAAGATTTATCCTCGGGTGAATCCGCGGACCTAGGTAACACTTTTTGGCAAGCGGATTTCGGCAAAAACAAAAAAATGCACCTCGACGGAGGTTTTATCAAGCCCTCGACCGAGGTTTTAACCCATTGGCTGGATGAATAGAAGTTATATAGATTTGTATTTAAATGTAATTTTTGTAAACTTATATCTACGATTATGTGCTACTCCAAGTGCTTAGAACAAAATGAATTGTCTTATCAAATTTTGTAATACATGTAATGACATCTGACATGAATGAATGTAGCCATTCCTTTGATATGTTTTTTTAAGGTTTATATTGTTTTTAAAGAATATATAATGTTTTAGAATATATATAAAATTTATATATTTCTTGCTTTAACTCATTGTACTATTTATTAGATTGATTAAACTCTATTATTTTTACTCTAGGTGAAGCCATTTCTATTGGATTTGTATTCTTCATATTCAACATCGTGGTTTTAGTAGTCATTATTCATATTCATATTCTATTGAAAGAATTATTATTGTATTGTATATGTCATTGAAAATAGTGCATTGTCCATTGTAAAAATCTATTGTAAAAGCATTGTAAAAGGAATTGTAAAAGCATTGAAAGTGTCTCTGAAAATCATTGAAAGAGCCAAATTGTAAAAGCATTGAAAAATCCATTGTAAAAATCATTGTAAGAGGCATTGTAATTAAGAAATTAAAGAGCCATTGTAAAAACAAGTATAAGAGGCATTGTAAAAACATTGAAAATCCATTGAAAATATTGTATGGCTATTGTAAAAGGCATTGAAAGATATTGCATCGGGCCATTCTAAAAATCATTGTAAGAGGCATTGTAAAAACATTGAAAATCCATTGAAAATATTGTATGGCTATTGTAAAAGGCATTGAAAGATATTGCATCAGGCCATTCTAACTATAAATTTTAAACTTTAAACTATAATTACATATAATTATTTAAACATTTAACAATCCATCATGTTCAAAAAATAGTCCATAGATAACAACATATATATATCGATAATCATATAGTCCAAAATAATAAAGTCCACAAATAACAAAGTCTAAGGGAAACCCCCAGGCCAACCATCCAAAGATATATCATCACGACCACTACGGTTGACTGCAATATGCCCCTGGCCTTCCTCATCTGCCCGACGAAGAAGAGAGCCCAGGGCTGACAATTGCAGAAGTTAAAAGCGTGAACTTTGCAAGTCAGTTACATCCCACATATTTAAATTACATGTATAAGGTGACAAAATCAAATATATATATATGAAACATAAATCTATGAACTCACCTCGGTGGAGTTGAGGGTCAGATCTAGGATGTTGTCACCCGCCTGCCTAGATGGGCCTTCACCAGCAACCGGCTGGTGAGCGGCAACCCACTCATGTGTAAACATCAGGGCAGCTCCAACACCCTCTTCTGCAGTTGTATGTATCTGTGTCTGTTTCCATGACATGAAAATTTAGTTATATTAATTAATTACAATTTGAACTTGAGAATTACAATTTGACCATGTAAATTATAATGTGATGATAAATGTGCAAACAATTCGAACATAAATAACTTACCTCGTCGACTGGTGTGCCATGACTAGGAGACGGACGAGACTGTGTACAATCCTGTGTGGGACCCTTGCCTTTATCCTGTACAATCTGAACAAGATAAATGACAAAAGTTAGAACAAACTATTTAGTATTACGCATACAACAATTGACTGATTATGAAATTCAAATTAAGGATGAATGTTAACACATACCTCATCGACGTTCCCTGTCGAAACGTGGGCAGGACCTCCAACAGATGCGTCGCTGGCAAAAAGGACCTCCATGAACATGGGATCCTGCATGGAGATATAACACAAAGCAACGTATTAGTTCAAAATATGATTCATTTGAGGATACATTACAATCAAGACAATCAAATGACGACATACTATTTGATATTAAAACATTCAAATGAACACGTAATTGTATAAAGATATACCTGTCCCGTCGGTCGAGGCCTGCATCTCTTATGCAATCGAAAATATGCATCACGGGCTGTGATAACATACTCTGCCAGTGTCTGGGGATCGAGAAGGCGGATAACATCATCATCCACCCACTTTAGCTTAGGATCTGTAGGTGTGGTGGCTGGTCTGACTCTCTCTGCCTGGACAACCATCAGGGTACCATGAATTCCCATGCGTGTGGCTTGTGCCAGTGAACTCCGCTCCTCAGTCGCCAACTGGGATTGATTTCCAACGTCCTCTATCCTAAGCAAGCTCCTGCTAGGGATTCCTACCAAACGCTCTGGCTTCTGCTAAGCTGCAGGGTCTCTCCTAGCCCCGGGACGCGTCGCACTACGTCCCCCACCAACACCATAGAAGTCCAAGGGTGTGCTGATGTAATCTGGGTGCATATCCAAGACAAACTCTGCATATATATGTTTTGCAAAGTACAGTGGGACCTGGTGATGGTGGGGAAACATGCCCCATGCTCCAATGAATCTGTCATAAACAAAAGGCGCTGCAGCCTCTAGCTTAAACTCCCTGAGTCTAAGCGGTTGACCAGTAGCGCGGTCAGGAGGGATATCAAAGAGTGTTCCCTTCACATCATGGCCTCTAGTGGCATCTCTCACTGCAGGCCATTTATCAGGCCCCATCACCTTAGCCCTTCTAGTTTGGCATGCCACTGCCCAAAGGGAACCCAATGGTCTGATGGCTTTGTAGATCTTCAGTAGATTGTTTACTGCTTCCTACATGATCCACATCGAAGCAGATGTGGGAGCGCTAGGTGCAACGGAACGGATGCTAGACTGCAAGCACTCACGCTGCGCCTCAATGTCCCACAATGTGATGCGGGCGATCTCATCATCCCAGGTTGCTTCCCAGGGAGGGTCATCGCCCTGGTCAGCATCTACGTCGCCTACAAATTGGATGAAAACATAAATGTCAGTCAAAATACATATATTAACTGTAGCTGAATTTGAAATCAATAAAAATTAAAGGTATTGACAACTGGAAAAAAAAAGTGCATTTAATATACCTTCAGGGGGAGCCTCCCCACCGATAGCAGCAGCAAATTCATCATCGATATCATCCAGTGAAAAGCTGCCAGAGTGGCTGCCACTGGGATCCCCATCAGGGGCGTGTGGCGTCGCAGGACGCCTAGGCGGAGCACCTACAGTGAAAATATAAATGTATACAAGTTAATGATTAAATATACACATGTGAAAGAATTTAATTTTATGTATCTAACAACAAAGAGTACATCATGCACAGTGGTATACTTACTAGTCCTCTGATGACTCCCGCTGCGAGGGTTCACCACAGATCCACCAGAGCTATGCCTGCGACGGAGCGAAGAGCCCCATTGTGCAGACGCATTTGCATGAAATAAGACATATATAAATCAGACATTTATGGTGATAAAATATTATTATTTTAAAAATTTTCAATCTAAATATACGCATTTAAAAATGAATAATTCATTAATTACAAAATTCATCATTGCAAAATAACTGTAATCACTTGGAAACATTATATAAGATAATTTTTTCACATGCATACCTACTTGGAAAATACATCAAAATGTTGTACAACTAAAATACGACATGTCAATTGGATGACACAAAATTGGTAGTTAAGGGGTTATGGGGTTTATATTTTATGCATTTATGAGATATGGATGAATCACTTATAGGGATTAGGTGTCAAATAGTTTTTAATGAAGGGGTTAGGGTCTTTAGGTCTTTCTTTAGGTGTTAATGGTTTTAAAATCATGGTAAGGATCATGGTTCATGAAAGGGCACCCATAACATCATTACTATTTCTATAAGGGATTAACTAGCCTTACCATTAAGAGGTCATGTGTGTAGTTGTTTAAAAAAATTGATGATCATTTGATGCTTACAACCTTCATGTAGGGCCAAAGGCAACTATTTCCTCAGGTGATCATGTCTACAACATAGAGAATCACACCTATTTCTCAATACGTCCAATAAGGATATAACTCCGAGTTTTACATCGTCTATACAAAGGGTAGGCCTTGTGTTCTAGGCCATGCTTTATGACCAAATACTAGAGACAAAGGCCCTAAGACCCGTTCGTCTATGAATCATGTATCATGTACATGCTCTTAAAAAGAATTGAAATTTTATGTGTATTTATGAGTGGAACTATATGGTAATAAGTCACACTAATTACAATGTACCTTAGGTCACACTAATTAAAATGTACCTTGGGTGAGTCTATTTAGGAGTAAAACACAAGTACTTAGGTCTTAATAGTTCTAAATATAATATC
Organism: Pseudotsuga menziesii; assembly: GCA_001517045.1. Classification (NCBI taxonomy): domain Eukaryota; kingdom Viridiplantae; phylum Streptophyta; class Pinopsida; order Pinales; family Pinaceae; genus Pseudotsuga; species Pseudotsuga menziesii. The sequence goes on from LPNX010981882.1 coordinate 4,983, forward strand.
AATATTTAAGTATGAATATTGATACCAAATACAATTTGGTAAAAAAAAACATTTCTTTTTAAATTAAAAAATTATGTTTTTATTAAAAAAATTTAAATAACAATCCTTCCTCACTTTTTGACACCTCAATTTCTTTTACAAGTTAAGTCAAGCCAAGTTAAACTCGACAAGAAAGATATGTCAAATGAGATCACCATAGGAGGTATGGGATGTTTTTATTAATATTATAACATATTAACCAATTTCAAATAACTTTTTATTATTTGTCTCAGGCTTACAGTTGATTAATTGTCTCTATGGTTCATATAGGTTTTGTTTAGTTGGTGTTTTATGGATTTTTTCCAATCCTCCGTGAATTCATGGAGGATTGAAAAAAATCGGACAGCATTTCGGCTTGCCCGAGACACATTCCAAAATTAAACCAGTAGCATAAACCCTACCGGTTGAGATAAAAAATCGGGCAGCTTTTCAGCTTAATCGAGACACATTTCAAAATTAAACCGGTAGCATAAACCCTACCTACTACCGGTTTAGGGTTTAGGGTTTCAAAATTTCAAAATTAAACCGGTAGCATAAACTCTACCGGTTGGCATAATTTATATATATTTATAACAAATTAACAAAAAAAGGGAATTTAACTACAAATTTTCAAAAATCCAGCAGCATTTCTGCTTGCCGGTACACATTTTAAACATCAAAATTATAAAAACATACATTTTTTTTAAATCCCATTTAAATTGAAAAACAATTATTTAAATTGTTACCTCTTGGCTCCGACATTGTGATGAGGTTGGGTTGCTTCGGGGTGCTTGGGTTGCTAATTCTTCCGTCGTCGTTCCGTTGTTGTCTCTCGGTCGAGCATCCGCAGGTAAAAAGTTGAAAAAAGATGGCCGCGCCCCCCCGGCCTCCTTTTATAATTTTTTGGACAGAGGCACCTCGGTGGAGGTATGTACCTCGACCGAGGTCCATACCTCGGTCGAGGTATTTATAAACCCTCGGTCGAGGTATTTATAAACCCTCGGTCAAGGTATGAAACCTCGACCGAGGGTTAATAAATACCTCAACCGAGGGCTGAAAAAAACCTCGGTCGAGGGCTTGATAAAACCTCAATCAAGGTCTGTAAACCTCGGTTGAGAGCTTGATAAAACCTCAGTCGAGGTAGTTTTTTTTGTTTTTGCCGAAATCCGCTTGCCAAAAAGTGTTACCTAGGTCCATGGATTCACCCGAGTCAAAGGGTAGACCCCTGGGGGATTTGAACGATCCCGAGGCCACTTTCGAACAGCAGCTTCTCTTCTTTTCTGTTACACCTACTAAAAAACAGCATGAATTTTAGAATGAAATATTCCCAAAAGTGATTTTAGAGTACCTTTGGGCCAGCCTACTTTAACTCAAACAAAACTAAGTTAAACCTAGCTAAACCAGTGAAAAAGGAACCAAGGAAAGCAAGCTTTCCTTAGGATCTTGTCCTGCTGTTTGTGCAGCCAATAAAATATCCACTGATTTTTGGATTTAATCTTTTTAAAACAGAAAAGGAAATCTAGAGCATGAAACCTATGAATTCTCTTTAAATTGCCATGCAAAATGAACGATTTCCCTAAGCTAAATCTAGAATGCTTAATGATACTTTTCAGAAATTAGATCTATACTATGAGCTCTGAAATAGTAGATCTGTGTAATTTTTACTTTAATATGACATATCTAAATTCTAACAAAGCTTGCAACCAAAGTAACCAGGTAAGATTTGGATTTTTACAAGGAGGAAGAGAGAGGAAGAGTGCTGGTAGCCTTGAAGATCAATCATGGAGCTTTCAGGTTGAATGTCAAGGGACTATTCCTTTGAATGGTTTTGGAGAGAGTGAAGAAGAAAAGTATATCAGCATCCTCTCCAAGCTAGGAACCTGCAACTGAATCCAAAGACTTACCAAAATACTTGTGAGATCTGGTTAATACACACACAAAGATTTCAGAATAACATGCATATAAACTTATAAAACATGTTGAATCTAGATCTCTAAACATGCATCAAAGGAAATATATGGCCAATAAACTTATTGAAAAGCTCCTTTCCTATCAAGATTATAATAAGATTATTATCAATCTTAGCAATGAATTCACAAACAATCAACAAATTATGAACATAGATATAGGTTACCTCAGTAAAACATGGCAATGCTCATCCACACATACAATGACATGACATTGTCTTGCCTCCAAAGCTTCTCTTTATTTCAAATGAACAATAACAATAGTACAATAGCAACAACATCTCAATCCCAGTTCTAACTAGCTTGGAAGAGGTAGTCTGAGCTTTATTTATACAAAAAACAGGAGATCCAGCCTAGGGGGGTGCAAATTCCAAGGATATAGACCACTGCAGCTGAAGGAGAGTCTAGCAATGCCTGATCTGAAGCTGAACTAAGATTTCGCTAAGTCTACTTGTCAATCGGGGGGTTGATTTAGCTGACACATCAACCTGCTGATTGACACATCAACCACAAAGTTTCCATAAGATCCCACACATGTGGAGGAGAGAGAAGGGGTGCAATTCCCCATAAAGGAGGCTGAAGTTCAACTCTGGATCTGTCTAGATCACCTCCTTTAGTCAAGGATTTGTCAAATCCAGTCAATCTGGTGCTAATGAGACTGATTTCCGTCAAATCGGTTGAGAATCCATTGATTTAGGATTTAGGATTTGCTCCATTATCCATCAATTTATTAATTAAAATAATCAATAATTTATTTTTTGGGGCTTTCTGACCCGAGTGATAGAAAATCACTCAAAACTGGGAAATAGTGGGTCTATAGGTTTACTAGGTTCTCTTAGCTTGAAAATGAGCACCTATATGACTGAATCTGACTATTGAGCCCACTTTTATTACAAAACCAATTTTACCAATTAAACTATTAAAAAATAGCCTTAGTTTTGGAAAAATTAAATTTTAATAAAAAACACTGAAAAAATTTAAAAAATTAAAAAATTTGAAAAAACCTAGGGGGACTTAGAAATGTTCATATGACTCAACCATAATTCCTAGCATGTTTATACATTGAAACATAGACTCTAATAACCTCAATAGGCCTAAATGCCAAGCCGACCACCCCAACTTTGGAGGTATTGAGCGAAAAACATAGAAATTATATGTCGTTTATTCGACAACCAATAATAACCAAGGGAAAAAACACCCTGGGATGATCGGATTGAAAAATAGAATCTAAGAGACTGAGTATTTTACAGACACTATCATGCTAGAAAATTTGTTGCAACTCCCCCAAGGGGTTATGAACATGTGATATAGTACAACAAAGTTTCCCAAAAGTAAGACTGAAGGTCTTCTGAAGTCTGAACAAGTTATCCTTATCCGGTTCACCAGGCTAACTTGATAAAAAACCGCTAAGTACAACTTAGGTGGTAACACTCTGGCTCCAATTGTGGGACGTGTGCTCAATCTGGTCTTTAAGGAAAGGAGAGGATACGAGAACACCAGAATGTAACGTCACCAACCCTCCGACCGGCGAAGAGGATGCTGCCATGGAATTAACCATCCGGGTAACCGCCCCATGAACATTTATGTACATAAAATGCAGAAACAAAATGCTTTGAACTAGAACATGCATACATGATTATTTATCATATAGCGGAAGCAAACACGTGCTCATACAAGCATTCAACATGTTCATCATATTCATTAAACAATAAATATAAATACAGAGACGAAATGGTCAATACTACTTATCTCATAAAGAACTCGTCCCGCAAATAGCTACGCCGTTGCAACGTTCCAAACAACCATAGGCTAGCATGCTCCTAAATATCTCAGCAATGTTTCCACCTCCAAGCTGGGCATGATTCCCCAAGGAATAAGGAACAAGCAGGCTTACACATAACCAAGGATACACCAAACATAGCCAAGCCAATGCAGTTGGGTTTATTAGGCCATCAACAAGACAGCCAAGCCAACATGGTCAGGTTTATCAGGCCATCAAGGAGATGGGAAAGGATAAATGCTAAGCTGGTGAGCCCATTACAGAGCTAGGAACATATACACCACAACTAGCCTAACTTCTAAGGGACCCACACACACCCAACACAAGGAATCTGTCCCTTCTCTGCTACACAGTCCCTCAGGCCCTGAATTCCCTTCCAGTTCTATTCAAGGGTTGTGGAGAAGAAATCCATCCCTCTGGATCTGTCTATGTGGTTTCGAAACACACCAGGTTTATCAAGCGAACCAAGCCCTCATCCCTACTCCCAACACAGTCCGAAGACCAACCATTACACGCATGTAATCAACCAGCATGCCTAGCTTAGACAGGGAAAATGACTCCTGAGTCATTCTTGGCCCTATCATGGCCAAAATGACTCCCAAGTAGCTTACAACAGTCCCAAAATGTATCAGCAAACATGACTCACAATGTGGGGAAAACAACAATCCGTTCTGGAGAACGAAGCCACCGGGAAGACTTACACAGATCGCAATGGGGAAGGAAATTCTGCCTCTCAACCTATGCATGAGAGAAATTTACACCAGACCCCGGAATTCGGATGCAAAACACACCAAATACCACTCTGTGGAAAATGTCAATGACAGTCGAGAACGGTTCCCTCTCCTGGCTGTGTGAGGCCAAAATAGAAAAGAATCCTCTGTGTGAGACATAGGACATTTTTCCTTGCATGAGGATGAACCGATAATGGAGAGATGGGTGTAGTGGAGAGAATGGGGAGTCTTCCTGCATGAGGAAAAATGATAGCGAATCCCAATCCGTGCATGAGGATGAGTCAGAATGGAAAGAATCCGTAGTGGTTTTCCTACCTATGTGAGGGTCAACCTACTGGTGGAGTGTGCGTGTGGGCAAGGACTGACAGTCCTGCCACACTCCACTCCCCAGCCATAACTTCCCCAACTAACAGCAGAAGTTTTAATGGTGGTAGTTGGATAATACAAGGAAAGGTGAGCAAGTTAAAAGGGTTTAACAGCTGACACGTGGCTTTTCCCCATAGGTTTAAAGTTTAATAATTCCCCCCCCTTATCCTTGGGAAAAATCATGCCCTTTTCAATATTTTTGTAGTGAGCATAGCTGGTTGGGTTCATTTAATTAAAGATGCATATTTACATGATGACAAAACTTAATATATGCCTTGTACCGTGATATACCATCAACAACGATTCCATTCGCCGAAACATAACACAACTAAATCGATGGTGGGGATTTTTCCTTTAGCTCCACACCACGATTCATTACAATATATACATCATGTACATTTAATGCAACGGAGTCAAAACTGGGGTGTTACATTCCCATCCCCCTTCAATAGCACTGTCCTCAGTGCTTTACAAAATTTGAACAAAATGTTACACTGGTATCGCCTCAATGTTCTGCAGAATTGAACAAAAATGGATGTGCCAATTGCATGGAATCCTCCATCTCCCATATAGCCTCTTCAGGTCTGTAGTGCTCCCATTGCACCTTTACCTGCCCTATGGCCCGGTTCCGGAGCATTATGTCCTTCTTGTCAAGGATGCACATTGGATCGATTCAGAACTCTCCCTCAGGTTCCACCTGAATAACATCCCAATTTATCACATGGTTAGGATCATGTACATATTTCTTAAGCAAAGAAACATGAAAAACATTATGAGCTCTAGTGCTAGCAGGCAATGCAAGTCTATATGCAACTGGCCCTATTCTTTCAAGCACTTCAAATGGCCCACAATATCTAGGTGACAGCTTGGCACAACTTCAAAGCTTCAAGGAACTCTTCCTTGCCCTCACTCTAAAGTAAACATGATCCCCAACCCTGAACTCCCTGTTTAGCCTATGCTTATATGCATAGCTTTTCTGTATGTCCTGTGCTGCTTTCAGATTCTGCCTGATCTTTACGACCTCTTGCTCCATTTCCTTGAGCAATCCTGGCCCAAGCACACCCCAATTCACTGGGTTATCCCAATTCACTGGTGTCCTACACCTTCTTCCATACAAAGCTTCATACGAACTCATCCCCAATGATGCCTGCTATCCATTGTTATAAGCAAACTCCACCAAGTGTAAGTAATCTTCCCACTTGGTTGGTTTTTCCATCACGTACATGCGAAGCATATATTCAAGCACTTGTTTCACTCTTTCTATCTGCCCATCTATCTAAGGATGGTATGCAGTGCTGAAGTTTAGCTTTGTACCCAAATCTGCAAACAACCCCTTCCAAAAATTTGAAGTGAACTTGACATCTCTGTCAGCCTTCGGCAATCCATGCAATTTGAAAATCTCCTTCATGAAGATCTTCGCAATGTCATCCGTATTATGTGTAGACTTAATCGGTATAAAATGTGCTACTTTTATCAACTTGTCTACCACAACCATGATGGAATCATGTTGTCTCTAGGTCATCGGCAATCCTGTAATAAAATCCATGGAAATAACTTCCCATTTCCATTCTGGAATTGGCAAAGGATGCAACAAATATGTAGGGTGTTGATGCTCAAACTTTACCTGCTGACATTTCATGCACCTAGAAATGTATTCAGCCATGTCCTTTTTCATTCCTGGCCAAAAGTACTATTTTCTGGTTGTAGCAATTGTCTTTTGATATCCTGGGTGACCAGAATACGGAGCTTGATGGAGTTCATCCATACAACTCTCCTCAAACTTGCTACATTTGGAATATAAATTCTACCTTTATAAGTGATAAGGCCATCTTCTTCCAATTTATATCCCTCATACCTCTTCTCAAGACTTCGCTGTTGTAATTTGTATTTTACCTGCTCATACAATTCATCTCCAGCAGCATGACTAACAATCTGCTGCCTCAAATCTGATTGGTAAATACTAAGAGATGCCACATGCATTTATTGTACCTTCCTACTGAGTGCATCAGCTACCTTATTTTCTTTTCCCCTTATGTGCTTGATCTCAAAATCAAACTCACATAAAAATTCCATCCATATCGCTTGTCTAGCATTCATAGTAGGCTGATGAAACAAATACTTCAGTCCACAATGATCTGTTCTGAGCTCAAATCTCCTACCCATCAAGTAATGTCTCCACATCTTGAGGGCATGTACTATGGCTGCAAGCTCTAGATCATGAGTGGCATAGTTCTTCTCATGCTCCTTCAGCTTTCTTGACTCATAACATATCATGTGGTTGTCTTGCATAAGGACTCCTCCAAGCCCTTGTCCGCATGCATCGGTACACACCACAAAATCTTTTTCTGGGTCTGCAACTTTCAACATGGTTGCACTAGTGAGAATATTCTTCAACCGCTGGAAACTTTCTTCACATATCGATGTCCATTCGCACTTCATCCCCTTCTTTTGGAAAGAAGTGATGGCATGTGCAACTCTGGAGAATCCTTCAATGAATCTCGTGTAGTATCCTGCAAGTCCCATAAAATATCTTACATCTGTCACATTTCTTAGAGTAGGCCAATTCATAATGGCTTCAATCATTTCAGGGTCCACAGATATACCCTCCTATGAGATAATGTGACCCAAATACTAAATTCTATCTCTATAGAAATCACACTTGCTCAGTTTTGCATACAGCTGATGCTCCCTGAGAAATTTCAATGTCAATCTCGAATGCTCTTTATGCTTCACCTCATTCTTAGAATAGACAAGGATTTCATCAAGGAAAACAAGAACAAACTTGTCCAAATACCTGCTGAAGACATTGTTCATAAGGCACATTAATGTAGCTGGTGCATTTGTGAGACCAAATGGTACCGCTACAAACTCATAATGTCCATACCTTGTCATAAAGGTTGTCTTATCAATGTCTTCATCCTTGATTCTCACCTGATGGTAACCAGACCTCAAGTCAATCTTGGAAAATACCCTTACTCCCCTCATTTCATCAAAGAGGTCATCAATCCTAGGAAAAGGATATTTATTCTTCACAGTAACCTTGTTCAACTGTCTGTAATCAATACACAACCTGAGTGTACCATCTTTATTATTTACAAATAGAACTGGTGCTCCCCAAGGAGACACACTTGGCTGGATATACTTCTTTTCCAACAACTCTTGCAGTTGCATCTTCAGCTCTAGCATCTCCGGTGTACTCATCCTGTAGGGTGTCTTGGACACTAGTGCTGCTCCTGGCATGAGTTCAACTGTGCAATCAATGTCCCGCTTTGGAGGAAGCCCTAGAATCTCATCAGGAAACACATCCATGAATTCTTGTAACACCTGATAGTCCTCCAACCTCGGAGTTTCATCGTCTAATGCCTCCAAAATATGAGCTGCATACAACTGGCAACTCTTCCTACAGAACTTCTTTAACTGCATTGTTGAAACCTGCCGTACTGAGACCACCTTTGGAATACCTTTCACAACTACTAGGTTCCCTTCTTCATTCATGCATTCAAAAGTGTTATTGTAATAGTCAAGCTTCACCCTGTGAGCTTCTAACCAATCCATTCCAATGAGAACATCATAGGAACCAAGTGGTAGAACATTCAGAACTATGCAAGTGACCAATCCATTCATGACCAATGGACATTTATTTACCACTTCACTAACGTTTCTCTTAGTTCTAGTGGCTAGCTGAACTAACCAAGACTTCCTATGCTTTACCTTCTTAAAAGCACAAATCTCCACTACTCTAGGAGTAATGTAACTGTGCGTAGAACTAGGGTCAATCAAAATAGAAACAGATTGCTCAACAATCTTACCTGCAAATTTAACCACAGCTGACTGGTGATCTGCCTGGCGGTCCTCTAGTGCTGCATAAATCCTAGGGACTGCCCTTGCTACTTGACCCATTGTTTCTTCTTCTTGAATGTTGTAAGCTGGTCTTGCACTCTCATTCTCGAGTGGACAAGTTCTATGCATGTGGGGTCCTCCACATCTCCAACATTGAAGTGGTCCTCTATTATGTTGTGGATCCTTAGGATTTTCTCCTATCACTCCAACTGGCTTACTCGTAGCTTGGGATGGATGCTTCTGCTGACTCCTAAAGTTAGAAGGTTTGAAACCTTTCTTTCTTTGGTCAAACTTCTCATTCTTCTTGTCCTACCATGCCTTATGGTAATCCGGTTTACCTTTGCTTTCCTCATAGCAATACTTATCCTTCCTTATTGCTTCTCCAAGAGTTCTAGGTTCATAAAACTCAATTCTCTCTTTGTAATATTGAGGTAATCCACTCAGAAAAAGCTGGACCTTCACTTTTTCATATCTGATGTACCGAACATACCTCAAAAGCTCCAAAAATGTATTTGCATATTCTTCCATGGTCTACTGTCCCAATCTCAACTCATGGAACTCAATCTTGTCATCATAATACTTGTCAGAGAGGTATTTCTACTTGAAGTACTTCTTCAACTGTTTCCACTTAAGTCTCTTTTCATTGATCCTCTTTATTTGCTTGAACTGTTCCCACCAAATGGATGCCCTTCCATTTAGATTGAATAAGGTAACTCTTGCCTTCATGTTTCCTGAATAATTTTGAACCTGAAAGTACTTCTTTATCCCAAGAAGCCAAGCTTCAGCCTCTTGTCCAGTCTTTGCCTCACCATAAAATGTAGGAGGTTTAGCCTTCTTAAATTCATCCCAAGAGCGATCCCTATGGTGTCTCTTTCTTTTTATTTTATGAGAAGAAGAACTTGAATCCCCTTTGTATTCTTCAGAGTCAGATGATCCACTAGAAGTCCTTCTCCTTCTCCTGGTACTTCTCTTACTGCCTTCTGGTCTTGCTCTACCTTGTCTAGAGTCTATCTTTCTCTGCAAGTCTGTTAAACTCTGGAACATTGTAGCATTCAGCTGATGTTGCTCTTCCTGGTCTTTAATCAAGCTTCTCATGGTGGCTACAACATCTAACAGTGTCTCTTAGAATCTCCTTCCATTAGACTCTATGTCGTCATTTCCGTTACGGATATTTTCTCCCATGGCATCTCGCACATGCTCATAAGAATCCCGAGCATCATATCCGTCATGGGTTCTCATAACTAAACCACCACTTACTTATCAAACTACACTACCTGGAATACTTCCCTTGAAGGTGACTATGATTCTGCAAACGTGTTAGTAACAAAAATGTTAGATGCATAACATTGATATAAATCAGATTTACTTACCTTCTCTTGGAAAAATCATAAAATAACAAATTTGCCCAAACACAAGATTTTCTTCATCAAAAAACGTCTGTCTCAGGGGGACGATGGGGGTCAAGGGGAATTGCCCTGAAAATATATGATTTGCGTGTAATCTGGCACATAATATTGCTACCACTTTCTCCTTTTCAGCCCTGAAAAACCACTGAAAATCCCATTGAAAAAACAACCGAAATTTGCTGATAAATCCGACTTGAAAAACTCAAAATGTCCTTGTGCAAAATCGGGTCTCATTCCAACTACGAATTCGATGTTTTGGCGGTGAAAAAAACTAGCTTCTTCTGCTATTCATCGGTGATCTGTTCGCCTACTTTTCTCCAACGTATCGGATCCGTAGTCATCTAGGCTTCCGATCTTTATCGACGATGCCAGGATATCGACGATCAGATCCACTACTCATCGGGCGGCTAGTTCCATGGGCAGCCGCAACGACGGCTAGCGAACTCTCTGGGGTTTTCACAGCCACAATCCTATTGATGGTTAGAACCCCTAGTCACTGCGGCATCGACGGTCCAAACCACTAACTTCTTCCGATGCATCAGCGGTCCAAACCACTAACTTCACCGATTGCCGATGGTCTCGACACTTAGATAAATTTTTCAAAATGTTTTTCTCTTCTTCTTCTTTTTACAGAACATAACATCTGTCGGCGGTCAGAACCATTAAGCACTATGTGTCGGTGAACCCAATAACTATTTTCTTCCTACAGCCTCGGCAGTCCAAACAACTAAATTTCATTGACACCGAAAGGTAATATCGGGTGTTTCTTCAATTACATCGAGTCATCGTTTCGGCGGCCTTCGGCTGATCTTTACTGAAACTATGGCTCCCACATCCACAAAGTTCTGCCGACGGCCAACGAAAACTTAGAAAATTTTCCCGCAATTTTTCTTCCAACTATCCTCTGTCAGGTGTGCTTTTTCCTAGCTCTCTGCTGCATCGGAAGTACTTCCCACTAAGTTTTTCGATGAACCGACAGTTCAGACATTTAGATAAATTTTGTGAATTTTCTAGTCATTCATTGATTTCTTCTGGGCAGAAGGAAACATGCCTCTGCTAACTGGTTCTTCATGGTTCATAGAGGCCTATGCTGTAACTTGCAAGCTTTGATACCATACTATAACATCCCCAACCCTCCGACTGATGAAGAGGACACTACCATGGCATTAACCATCCGGGAAACCGCCCCATGAACATGTATGTACATAAAATGTAGAAACAAAATGCTTTGAACTAGAACATGAATACATGATTATTTATCATACAATGGAAGCAAACACGTGTTCATACAAGAATTCAACATGTTCATCATATTCATTAAAAAAAAATATAAATACAGAGACAAAATGGTCAATATTACTTATCTCATAAAGAACTCGTCCTGCAACCAGCTACGTCACCGCAACGTTCCACCCAACCATATGCTAGCATGCTCCTAAATCTCTCAGCAATGCTACCACACCCAAGCTAGGTATGATTCCCCAAGGAATAAGGAACAAGCAAGCTTACACATAGCCAAGGATACACAAAACACAGCCAAGCCAACGCAGTTGGGTTTATCAAGCCAACAACAAGACAACCAAGACAACATGGTCAGGTTTATCAGGCCATCAAGAAGCTAGGAAAGGATAAATGCTAAGCTGGTGAGCCCATTACAGAGATAGGAACACCTACACAATAACTAGCCTGACTTCTAAGACACCCACACACACCCAACACAAGGTATCAGTCCCTTCTCTGCTACACAGTCCCTCAGGCCTTGACTTCCCTTCCAGTGCTATTCAGGGGTTGTGGAGAAGAAATCCAACCCTCTAGCTATGTCTTTATGGTTTCCAAACACACTAGGTTTATCAATCGAACCAAGCCCTCATCCCTACTCCCAACATAGTCTGAAGACCAACCATTACACGCATGCAATCAACCAGCAGTCGTAGCTTAGACAGGGAAAACAACTCCTGAGTTGTTCTTGGCCCTATCATGGCCAAAATGACTCCCAAGAAACTTACATCAGTCCCAAAATGTATCAGCAAACATGAATCACAATGTGTGGAAAACAACAGTCCGTCCTGGACAACGAAGCCACCGGGAAGACTTACACAGATCGCAATGGGGAAGGAAAATTTGCCTCCCAACCTGTGCGTGAGAGAAACTTACACCAGACCCCGTAATTCGGATGCAAAACACACCAGATTCCACTCTATGGAAAACATGAATGAGAGTTGAAAAGGCTCCCTCTCCTGGCTGCATGAGGCCAAAACAGAAAATAATCCTCTGCGTGAGACATAGGACATTTTTCCTTGCGTGAGGATGAACCGAAAATGGAGGGATGGGCATAGTGGAGAGAATGGGGAGTCCACCTGCGTGAGGAAAAATTATAGCTAATTTCAATCCATGCATGAGGATGAGTCAGAATGGAAGGAATCTGTAGTGTTTTTCCTGCCTACGTTAGGGTCAACCTGCTGGTGGAGTGTGCGTGTGGGCAAGGACCAACAGTCCTGCCACACTCCACTCCCCAGCCATAACTGCCCCAACTAACGGTAGAACTTTTAATGGTGGTAGTTGTATAAGAAAAGGGAAGGTGAGCAAGTTAAAAGGGTTTAACAACTGACATATGGCTTTTCCCCATAGGTTCAAAGTTTAATAATTCCCCCCCTTATCCTTGGAAAAAATCATGCCCTTTTCAATATGGTTGCAGTGAGCATAGCTGGTTCGGTTCATTTAATTAAAGATGCATATTTACATGATGACAAAACTTAATATATGCTGTGTACCATGATATACCATCAGGAACGATTCCGTTCGCCGAAACATAACACAACTAAATTGATGGTGGGGCTTTTGCCTTTAGCTCCACACCACGATTCATTACAATATATAAATCATGTACATTTAATGCAACGGGGTCAAACCTGGGGTGTTACACCGAATATTTGGTTTATATACCGTGTAAAAACATCTCAACTTGAAAATAAAACCTCAGTAGCACAAGCTTTATATAAAAACTAAATGAACCATTAAGCTGATTTATTGAAATGAAATAAATGTAATTAACTAATGAAAAAAAAGTTTTATGATAGCTAAGTACAAAACATAAATGAAAAAATTAAATGCTCTCTTTTAGGAGCTTATTTTCCTACTCTAAGCATGATATAAAAAGGTTAGGTGTAATAAAAAATCCAATGTAACCACCTAAGCATTTTATTAACATAATTTTTTTTTCCTTGTCTTTGGTTACCAACCAAAGTAAGGATACCTTCTTCATAAAATGCAAACCTGCATGATGATTCAGAATGGGCAGGATGGATGGGAGATCATATGCATGAATAATGTCATAAAAATTCTTCCCCAACTTGTATGTGCTCATGCAGGCTGCTTCTATCAATGACTAGATAGGACTGATATACCAATCATAATGATGAGGTAGACTGACTACATCATAATACTGATCACTGGGGATTATCAAATGATAACTCGTTGCACAAGCCCCATGTAGCTCCAAATCATAAAGAACCTCTATATGTGAAAAAGATGGCTGAGACTGATATTCCACTGACTGCATCACATCTGAATTTTCACAACACTGCTTCTCAATGTCTTCATTACTAATACCCTTGTGTGGGTTTGCATGATATGACTCTGAATGATCATGTGAAAATTTTGAATGCTCCTCTTCCATACTAAGGTTTTCCCAGGAATCCATATCTGTGCTCCCCTCTATTGACGTATCGTAGATTGTACTTCCACAAATTTTTGAATAGACACTCCCCTTGTTGGACATATCATGGATGGGATTATCCATAATATTTTCACAAGTTGGATTATCTATGAAATTCCAATAGTCATCACTCCCATCCATGTCATATGTGGGGGACTATTCATCCATGGCATCATGCTCCTGCCTATCCATGTCTTCCTTGTATTCATAACAATATTCTTCACAAAAAATGTTACAAGGAAATAAAATTTCCAAACCTTCATCAACATGAGGAGAACAAGGTCTAGTGTCACCACACACCACACTAATCTTATCATAAGTTTCTTTATAGGCTTCTGTTATGATATCATGAAAAGGATCTTCAATATTATCTTCAATCAAGGAAATGTTTTGGAAATATTCAATGGGATCACTTGGGATGTGTTGCTCAGTGGGTTTTTCTAGAGGGATTTCTGGAAAAATATCAGCATTGCAACACACTTGAGAATACCTCAAATCTTCAATGTTTTCAGCTATGGTGACATGACGAGACTCTTCAACAATGTGTTCCATCATTGTCTCCTCCTGAATATCTTCAATAGGATCATCTTGGATTTTCCCTTCCTCAGAATATTGTTGTGTATTGGGAGATACCTCATATTCTTTAATAAGCTACTTAATTACTTCATTTCTTGAATAACTATGAGGAAACTCTTTAATGGGAGTATCATGGATCTCCTCTTCACTTAAATGTTGAAGAAGTGATTCCAAGTCTTCAATACTTTGTATCATGGAAAAATGTCCATCATATGTTTCCATGTGATACTCTATCTCAGATAGGTAGAAGGTACAGATCTTTTCAAGGAACTTTTTCAAACCATTCATACTACCCCTACCATCATGGCACTGCTCTAAAAACATCCAAAGGAAGCTTGGAAAATAAGTTATACATTTATTAGGAAGGCCTTGATAGAACCAACAACAGGCCTCACCCCAAAACGTACCAGCAAACATTTCCATCATATTGTCTTCATGAAGAACATTAGAGTCAGCCATCAACTGAAGGAAATATTTGACATGCCAGATGGCCAAATCACCATTATCTCCATGAAATACTGGAAGCCATTTATATGCATCCCCAACACCATTACAACAGTTAGGAAAACCTGGGATGTTTGAGAAATCGATAGGCTGAAAAATTTCGGTTATCTGGGCACCATATTTCTCCTTTAATTCATCCATATCAAAAATTAATAGTATGCATTTGATATAACCATTAAACTGTTGATGTATTTTTAACTTCAGAATGTATTCATCTATGTATATTATGTATTGTAACCTGATGTTTATTCTGGGATGTATCTATTATGTAATTGAGTCATGTTGTCATTCCCTGATGTTTCAATTGGGAGAATCAATAATGTAAACAAGTCATGTCAAGTCATAGTGGGTAACCCTCCGATTATCTAAGGGTTAAATTCCACGCAGTTCCGGGGCACTAGGGTTATTAGACTCTCCAAGTAGAGGTCAGCCCTAGTAGGGTTTTAGTCATGTCGAGATTAGTATAAACAGAGAGCTGGAGTCTCTATTTAGTACACATCACTCACACACTCAAGTGTAGTGCATAGTTGAGGAAGGAGAAGACACTGGGGCTAGACAAGAAGAAGATTACTGTTGTTGGGAGTGCATCTTAATATTTTGGGGTTTTACATCTTGTGCTGATTCTATCTCTGAGGTGGTTGTGGGGTTTTCTCCATTTATGGTTTCCCTGATGAAAAAAACTGTGTTCATTGTCTCTTGTGTTTGATCGTTGTACTTGTTGTTCTCTCAGTAAATATCCTAACATAATTCTAGCTTAAATGTTTAAAAACTAACATGGTATCAGAGCTAACCTAAGAAGAAGACACTGTGCATCTGCAGGAACTAGGGATTCCTAGTTTGTGGATCTTCCTCCACAAATTTTCAGCAAAAGTAAGGTGGAATAACTCTCCTCCTTAGGGCGCATCTTTCTGTCCAAGCAGAATCCAATTCTGAGGTTTTTCAGTTTTGGACCTGTCACTGCTGCCAAAAATTAGGACTTTTCACAGAAGAGGAATTTTTTAGTGAGCCCATGACTGGATTTATCTCCTCCTCAATATCAAAGTTAGGGACAAATTTCAAGACATTTGGGTGGACAAAAATCTGGAAAAGAAAAACCCTAATTTTCTCCTGAACCAGCTCTGCAGGATTTCAGCTCAAGTTTCAGATCTGACATCTTGACTCTGGTAAGATCTAAAATCTTTTGTATTTCCATTTGAGGTTCTCAGTTAAGATGTCTCATCATACCAATCTTGATGAAAAGCTTGAGGGAGCTGATAACTTTTGAGCCTGGAAGTTTAGGATCTCGTTGGTCTTGGAAGAAAATGAGTTAGACTCCTACATCCATGAGGAGGTTCTAGTTCCAGAGGGAAATGAGGCAAATGCATTACATAATAAGAATATGGTTATGGTAAAGAGGATCATTGCTGATTCTATCAAGGATCACCTCATCCCACAGGTGTCCTCTCTTAAGACACCTAAAGCTATGTTTGATGCCCTAACCAAATTGTTTGAAGGAAAGAACATAAACCGGAAGATGTCTCTGAGAAACCAACTGAAGAATGTGAAGTTTCAAAATGTAGAAACAATCCAATATTACTTCACAAGAATTTCTCGGATCAAAGAGAAACTAGAAGCAGTTGATGAAGAAGTGGAAAATGTAGAGATTGTGATGACTACCTTGAATGGCCTTCCTAGGTCATGGGATTCCTTCATCCAAGGAATCTATGCTAGAAAGAAGTTATTCAAGTTCAACAGACTATGGGAAGAGTGCTCTCAAGAAGAATCTTGGCTAACAGCTTGAGAAGAGAAAATGGGAAGTGAATATCAAGCTCTCATGGTACACTCCAAGTCTCACTCCAAGTCAACCAAAAGAAGATCTCATAGCTCTAGAGGTAAGCACTCTCACAAAGATAACACTAGAAAATATTTATCTAGGATCATATGTTATACATGTGATGAATCCAGACACTATGCAAGGAATTATCCTAAGAAATAGAAACTAATGAAGAGGAGCAACAAAAGAAGACATCATGCTCATGCTACAGAGGATGATGAACCATCTAGGAAGAGATCCAGATATGAAATTTAATATTCTCCAAGCGAGGATGAATATGTTCTGATCTCTGCTCTCATAGGTAACATTACTCATGGAAGTGATGATTGTCTTATAGACAGTGGGGCTTCCAAACATATGACTGGATTCAATGAATCCTTTGTAAAACTATCAGAACATGAATCACCTCACAAGGTAAAGCTAGGAGATGAATACCAATATCCAATAAAAGGTAGTGGGGAATCTTCCTATAAACTATACTATGGAAAGTCTCTAACAATGAAGGAAGTATTGTTTGTGCCAGGACTCAAGAAGAACCTTCTCTCCATATCAGCATTAGATGCAAAAGGAATGTGGGTTGCATTCATAGATGGTCAGGTCATCATGTGGCCAAAAGGAAAGACTATCGATGATGTGGTAGTGATTGGAGAACAAGAAGGAGGGTTGTACAAATTGAAGGGCCATCCAAAACAAGACTTGGTCCATGACATAGTAGATCCAAGTGAACTTTGGCATAGAAGGCTTTCACATGTGCATTACAGAGCACTACCTACTGCAAGAAAAGCTGTCGAAGGTCTTCCAAAAATCCAAGCAAAACATGATGGGGTCTACAAAGGATGTGCGAAAGGAAAGAATACAAAGAAGACATTTCTAAGTAGTGAAAGCAAAGAAAAATGAATATTGGAAATCATCCACTCTGATGTATGCGGTCCTATGTCATCAAACTCTCTAAGTGGGTATGCATACTATGTTTCTTTTATTGATGATTTTTCTAGGAAGACATGGGTTTACTTCATGAATAACAAAGACGAAGTATTTAGTAAGTTCAAGGAATTCAAAGCCTTGATCGAGAACCATACTGAAAAGAAGATCAAGACCTTTTGATTAGATAATGGCGGAGAATTCACTTCAAACGAATTCAAAGAGCTATGCAAAGAATCAGGGATTAAGAGGGAGTTGTCCACTCCTTATAATCCACCACAGAATGGGACTGCGGAACAGAAGAACAAAACTATCATGGAAGCTGCAACAGCAATGCTTCATGATCAAGACCTTCCTATGCATCTTTGGGCGGAAGCTGCCAGAACAACGGTGTATGTACATAACCGTACTCCACATAGAGTACTTGAGAACAAGACTCCTGAAGAATTCTTCTCTGGCAAGAAAGCAAAATTCAGCCATCTATGAAAATTCGATTGTCTTGTGTGCATCCACATTCCAAAAGAGAAGAGGACTAAATTAGATCCTTCAGGAAAGAAGGGTATATTTGTGGGATACTCTGAGAGCTCGAAGGCTTACAGAATATATTTCCCATGATACAAGAAGATTGACATCAGCAGTGATGTGACATTTGATGAAGACACAGCTTACAATAAATCCAGAAAGAGACCTGCTGAAGAACCTGAAGAAGCAGAAGCACCCAGAATTCATGATACAACCATGAATGAAGAAACTCAAGAAGAAGATCGAGAATTTGAAGAACCACAAAGACATGTAGATCCACCTCTGGAGAAGAATCCTCATAAGAGGAAACCTGCTTGGGTACAAGAACTTATCCAAGGTGCGAAAAGATATGGGGCTCCAGAAGAGAATCACAAAGAAAGAAAGAGGACCAGATCGTGCTCTGGGTATGTAGCTTTAGTATGTGATTTCATTGATAAAGAACCTTCCAGTTATGAAGAAGCGGCAGAATGGAAAGACTGGAAGGATGCTATGATCGAAGAATACCAATCGATTATGAAGAATGATGTTTGGGATGTTGTCCCAAGACCAGACGGGAAGTCAGATGTAACTTCCAAATGAATCTACAAGATCAAGCATGCTGCAGACGGTAGCATTGAAAAATACAAGGCAATATTTGTGGCTCGGGGTTTCTCTCAAAAGGAAGGAATAGACTATGAAGAAACCTTTTCTCCTGTAGCCATATACACTTCCATCATATCAGTACTTGCTCTGGCTACAGTGATGAAATGGAAGATACACCAGATGGATTTCAAGACTGCTTTCTTGAATGGTGTAGTAGAAAATGAAGTGTATGTAGAACAACCACTCAGTTTTGAGACACATGACAGGGAGTCTCATGTATGTAGATTGAATAAATCCTTGTACAGTTTGAAATAGGCACCCAGGACCTGGTACAGCAGAATTGACAGCTTTCTATCTAGTTTGGGCTTTACCAAGAGTAAAGCAGATTCCAACCTTTACTACAAGGTTGAAGATGGAAACCCAGTGATGCTTCTACTATATGTATATGATCTATTTGTGACAGGTATGGATGAGTTGATTACTGATACGAAGAGAAATCTTGCTACCGAGTTCGAGATGAAGGACTTGGGTATGATGCATTATTTTCTAGGTATGGAGGTGTGGCAGAGTGCGAATGGAATCTTCCTTGGACAAAGAAAGTATGTAGTAGAGATCCTAAAGATATTTGGGATGATGGACTGCAAGACTATGGCCACACCTATGGCATCGAACCTAAATCTATTGAGCAATGCTTCATAAGAGTCGATTGATGCTACAATGTATCGTCAGATGATTGGGTCCTTGATGTACCTGATGAACACGAGACCAGACATTTGCTTTGTTGTGAACACCTTGAGCCAGTTCTTGACAGATCCGAGAAATGTTCACTTGATTGCTGCAAAGCATATTCTAAGGTAACTGAGGGGTACAGTTGATTATGGGCTCAAGTACGATGCGAATCAGAAGATTAACATGGAGGGTTATGTTGATTCAGATTTTGTAGGAAGTGCCATCGATAGGAAGAGAACTTCAGGGTGTTGATTCAGTATAAGACAGGTGTGATCTCTTGGTTTAGTGGGAAGCAATTATGTGTGGCACTGAGTACAGCTGAAGCAGAGTATGTCACAGCTTGTTCATCTAGTTGTGAGGTAGTATGGCTGTGAAAGCTACTGTCTGATTTATTTGATATCCAGATGGATGCTACTTGTATACATTGTGAAACCAGAGTTGCGTGAAGTTGTCAGAGAATCCAGTGTTCCATGACAAGTCAAAGCACATCAAGATCAAGTATCACTATATCAAGGATATGGTGTAGAGGGGAGCAGTGAAGCTCCAGTATGTTGTGACAGAGGAACAGATAGCTAATGTGTTGATGAAGCCATTGGCAAGAGTAAAGTTTGAGTAATTCAGGGAGAAGCTTGGTGTTCTCTAGATCGAGGTTTTCTCCAAGGGAAAATGATGAGTCCCAAATCCATTCTGACGAGCAGGTCAGATGTAAGGGCCGACCCATTCTTTCATGGTGAGAGGATTCAGTTCCTTCCATGTCAGATATGAGTACTGAGATTCATAGCCATTCTAATGAGCAGGTCAGATGTAAGGGCTGAGCTATTCTGTCATGGTGAGAGGATTCAGTTCCTTCCATGTCAAATATGAGTGTTGTCCATTCTGTTGAGTAGGATAGATGTAAGGGAAACTACCACTCTTCAGGAGAGTGGAGGCACTTGGTCTGTTACCAGGTAGCTCAGTCTGGGACTGGGGCCTTTCTGACGAGGGTGGAGGATTTGGTTCTTTCTAGGTCAGATGTGAGTGCAGGCCATTCTTGCGAGGGTGTAGGACTTGTTTCCTACTAGGTTAGATATAAGGGAAACTGCTATTCTCCAGGATAATGGAGGCACCTGGTCCGTTACCAGGTAGCTCAGTTTGGGACTGGGGGCCTTTCTAGAAAGGGTGGAGGATTTAGTTCCTTCCAGGTCAGATGTCAGTGCAAGCCTTTCTGGTGATGGTGGAGGACTTATTTCCTTCCAAGTCAGATATAAGTGTTGAAGCCATTTCATAGATGATAGTGATGTCCTATCATGCTGGTGAATGTGAGTGTTGGACCTTTCTGATGTGATTGTAGGTTTCTACATGATCAGATGTGAGTGTTTGGCATGCCTTTCTGATGAGTAGGTCAGATGTAAGTGCTGGGAAAAGACCTACATGATGGCTAGGCCTACAACCAGCATGAAAGAAGGCTGGCTCTATAGAACTTCCTATGATGAGATAACACACATGATAATGACCAGATGAGATCCAGATTGAGCTATGATCCAGATCCAATTATGATGACTGTGAGAGATCCAGATTGAGTGATGATCTAGATCCAGCAGTGATGATCCATATCGAGTGATGATCTAGATCCAGTCCAGTGATGATGATCTAGATCGAGAGATTATCTAGATCCAGTGATGATGATCTAGATCGAGAGATGATCCATATCTAGTGATGATATCCCATGATGATCCAGATCGAGAGATGATCTAGATCCAGTGATGATGTCCCATGATGATCTAGATCGAGAGATGATCCAGATTCAAAGAATGAAGATGACTTGAAGACTCAAAATACTCGAGATGCAGATGGAGAGATGATCTAGTTGAATAGAGAAGAAGACCAGTACTGAAAATTGTGTGAAAATAATACCTTCCTAGTTAAGATGGAGTGTTGATGTATTTGTATTCATCTATGTATCTTATGTATTATAACCCAATGTTTATTCCAGGATTTATCTATTATGTAATTGAGTAATGTTGTCATGCCTCGATGTTCCGATCGAGAGAATCAATAATGTAACCAAGTCCTGTCAAGTCATAGTGGGTAACCCTCCAATTTTCTAAGGGTTAAAGTCCATGCAGTTTCGGGGCATTAGGGTTATTAGACTCTCCATGTAGAGGTTGGCCCTAGTAGGGTTTTAGTCATGTCGGGAGTAGTATAAATAGAGAGCTGGAGTCTCTATTTAGTACACATCACTCACACACTCAAGTGTAGCGCATAGTTGAGGAAGGAGAAGACACTGGGGCTAGACAAGAAGAATATTACTATTGTCGAGAGTGCATTTTACTGTTTTGGGGTTTTACATCTTGTGCTGATTCTATCTCTGAGAAAGTTGTGGGGTTTTCTCCATTTATGGTTTCCCCGATGAAAAACACTGTGTTCATTGTCTCTTGTGTTTGATTGTTGTACTTGTTGTTCTCTCAATAAAGTTCCTAACATAATGCTAGCTTAAATGTTGAAAAACTAACATAAACCTTGTACTGAAAAGGTGGAGTTGTTAAGTGATGAGCTTTAAAGGTATTAACATGTCACACAACAAAAATTCACAAGTTTATGAGATAACAGGGTTTTATCCCTTCATTGGAGTCGCCATGTAAGATTAAAAATATACATTCAAGATTTCTCACAAGAATATTTTTTGCTTTTCTTTGTAAAAAATAAAAAAGTGAAAAAATGTTAGTGGAGTCACCAGATGAAAATTAAAGATCTACTCTAAGAATTCATCAAACAAAGAAAAAAAAACAAAAAAGAGAGAAAACAAAAGTTATACTCGGGAATAAAAAGATTTATCCCTGGCAACGGTGCCAAAAAGTGTTGCCGCCTTTCACGCACCTGGGTTACGTGGTAGAAATATTCAAGCCACTTGGTGTGTCCTTGGCGGAAAGTCTTGAGTCAAGGCTGTCACCTTGTTCTTGATTCCTCCGTTCAGGCTAACTTCTAACGAAGCCAAGGGGGGTAGACCCTATTAAATTACTAAGGCTAATTATCTAGTGTGATGGTGTTATATTGATTAAGTTGTTTAGGAGTTTTGAAATTAACCAGGTGTTATAACACAATGCAAGATTTAAAGCATATAAGCACAGTAATGACACTTAATATATATATAATCACAAGAATTGATCAAAGTAAATCATCGATTCCTTAAATGGAGTCAACAGAGAATGAATGTTTTGCAAATGTCTCTTGGTAGAATTCAAATTAATGTGGAATGTGAATAAATTAAATTAGGCGAAAAGGGGACTCCAGATATACCTTAGGGGTACTTGGAGTATGTCCAAAAGTAAACTTTCACAGCTACCTGCAAGGTGTTTATGGGATGGAATGGAGTCTTAGAGAGTATTGTTCATAACATACCCATCAGAGTGTGACAGAGGTCGGTGCCTCGAGGTCACTTTCCAATTGTTCCCACTCCTTTGGGTATTTTGCCACCGCTTACAGTTTGCTCGAGGAATTTGATTTTCGCATGATGGTTTGTCAATTCGGAAGGTGAGGACTAATTAATCTAGTCACTCAAGTGCATTTTATGGAGCTTGACTTATCGGACGAACCGGAGCCAAGTACAGAGCATAAACACTGGAGTCTTCGTTATTTTTAGTAAATTTTAAAAGAGGTGTTCTTATTAAAAAGAAAACCCTCCAAGAACCTCTTTTGGTCCAAGTGGACCTCAATTGGGGAATCAAGGAGGGGTTGATTTTATTATGATTATCAAAGAAATAAATGAAAAATGGAATTAGAGATACATAACACCGATTTTCTAATTAGTCCTACCACGCATCTCTTTCCCCTTGCAGGTCAATCAGGAAGTTGTGGGGTAAGTAGCATGATTACTTTTGAATTGAAAATATGGAATAATGCAAAATATTATCAAAGAATACAATGTTATAGAATATTTTACCACACCAGGTGAATCACACTTGTATGGCCTTCTCCTGTCCCTCTGCAGACTCCTTAGACCCCTTGGACCATTTTTTGTCCTTTGATATTTCCTAGACCATCCCTAAAAACATGTGAAAATTGCTATACGTGACTTTTAAACCTTTTATCGTGTATATATGCGGGTTTTACCTCTAAAACCGTGTACATCGATATGCGGGTTTGACCTCTAAAACCGCGTGTATCAGGATGTCTACAAAAATCCAAATCCTTTTGAAATTTTCCTTGACATGGATCCGACTCACTTATCTCCTGGACTTCCATATGCCCTGAGATCGCTCGAATTCGAGCTTTCATTACCCCATTGAAAAGTATATAAGGAACCCTTTGGATACACTGAAGGCATAAGAGAATTGAGAGCAAAGAAACTATAGTCCATTATTGCCGAAACTTGTGCTTGAGTCTGCATCCCTTTGTCCTTTGGAGCACTTTAGTGTTTTTCCCAAGCTTTCCTTTTGCTTGTGAGCTTGCTATCGAGAGATGGAGGATTGAGGTGGTGGAGGCCCAAGTGGCGGATTCAGTTTCTCCGATTTGCAGACATGCTGACAGAGGTTGTATTAATTGTATTCTCTGATTTTATATTAATAGAAATATCTTTTCCTGTCTAATAGTGTATGTTTGAATGAATATTTTATCCATGGATGATTTCAAATGCTTATATGTTGTTGATTATATATGATAGAGTAGATCTAATGCCAATATATATAGTATGCTTGTCTTGTTTAATTATTGTTGAGGAAGTGATTCATCATTTCAAGCTAAATTTGGAAAGGTCAATGGGGATCTACTTCAACCGTCTGGAATAAGGTACAAGTTTTGATCCTTTAGTGTTAGATATTCAATTTCTCTTGCATATTGGAAATGATTGATTTCTGGAGTCAAGATGTCTGTTGTGGTACCCCAAGCCATAGGAATTTCTCTCTGTAAGAGAATTGGCAACTCTACTAGGGAGTTCCTAGTAGTTGTCCTTTGGGGGTTCTCTATTGGCATTCAATGACTTTGAATTGCTCTTTTTTCGCTGTTTTTGTATCGGGTCTGGGTGCATGTTAGCATGGTAGTGTCTGATTGGTGTGAAGTTTGTCTCAACTTATCTGTTTGCCTTTATTTTTTATGCACTTTTCTTCCTATACGTGAGTTTTGAACTAACAGTCATGTATATACGTGGTTTTGACTGCTATATCCACGTACACACGCGGGTTTACTGCGAATAGTCGTGTATGCTCTTAGTTTTTCCTTCTTGAGGAATATAGATTGTTGTTAGGTGAATTTTGATGATTGCTAAGTCTCCTTTGTTACTGCTAGAGTCTGTATACACCTTTGTTCCTGACTACAGACGTTTTTTTAGGGTATTTTTTTAAGAATGTTCTTGTCATTGCATTTTCAATTTTTTGTTTTGGGATTAGTGCATTAGATTTATTTTACCTTAGTACTTTGCTTGAGTTCTGCATGATTGTGCTTGCAGAGTCTGGGGGTTGTAGAATCATTCTTTTGCTTTAGTATCTCATTTTTGTTTCCAAAAATCCAAAAATATTTGATTATCATTATGAATTGCATCTTGCATTTTTCATAGTACTTGCACTATATTTGCTTTGAAGTATTAGTTAGGATTTCATATAGGAAAGCTTGCATTTATCATTTGAAGAAAATTTTGCATTTCACAGAGTAGGATACCCTGTTTTTCATGGACACAATGCATTTGGATTGATTGTTAGGTGTGCATTTTGCTTCATGTTGTGTCATAACACCATTGGTTGCATGGTCATCTAATTTTTTTGAGTAATAAAGCCAATTAAAATCAACGCTTAATTAAAATGAACTACACTATTTTATTTTATAGGGTTCACCAAAAAGATTAGGTTTTACGGTCTTGGAATAGTTCATTGTGAGTAAATTCTCCAAGAACACTGAACAACAACATGTATGTGTCTATCCAGGTGAGAGTGTGAAATTCCTTGGTATAATTGGTGTTTCTCAGGATCCTCCTCTCAAAAGGGAGTTAAGCACGAGGCAGTGTGAGTGTTTATTGATTGGGATGACCCCTAGTGATAACTAAGTAACACCGGAGATATTTCCAGGATTGTATTCATATCTGGGGGCTCTTTCGGGAGTTTCGGGCTTTGCTACCCTGCCCATACAGTCAATCCCACCTGCAACTATTCCCCTGAGAATTGATTATATTGAGGTGATCTTAGTTTCCTTACCTAGGATACCGAGGGGGTACTTTGCAGGGGTTATTCTGTGGGTGTCCTGCCCAGGTTAGGGTTGAACAACACAGTCGTTTTACGCATTGAAGCTGAGGGCAACAATAATTGGTTATGTACCTCCACTTGTTGCGTATGGGAGTCTCAAGCCTCTCCTAGGCGAGACATACGTGCTTCATTCGGGAGCTCATTTATCCTACCCTTGATTGCTTGTGTTTGGATTTAGATTTTATTAGTGTATGCTCTATGCACATTAGCTTGCATAGGGTTTGCGTAATTATAGAGTCTTTTACATTTTTGGAGTCATTGTGGATTCGTGTGTAGCTCCTCCCTATTCTCGTCGGTTAGCAGGACTTTCGCCTTCTACATCTCCTCCTCCTTTGGGAGAGAGAAACAGACAATTTAGGTGGACTACTTCGCACATTAATTCACACATGATGGGAGACCATGAAGAAGGTATTCCTGAGCCACCCTCTCCCATTCAAGTGGAATATGGGTAGTTTAATCCTAACTATGATCCTTCACCTGATTTGACTAAGTTAGGTCTTGTAATTTCTGAGATAGGTACTTTTCATGATAGACCTACTTACTCTAGTATTGATCCCCCATTGATGCATCGTCGGTATGGCATGCCGGAAGACGAGACTTATTATGAGCCCGCGAGCACTAGTTATGGTAGTTATGGTATGCCCACACATGATTTGTCATTTCATGTCGAGTCGGAGTTTGAGCCTAACACTACACCTGGGGGCATTCCTATTCCTTACCATGTGGAGAGGTTTGGGAGCACAAGTCACATTGTACCTTCCATCTCAGCGGTGGAAGCTGCATCACATATTCTTGCTAGGCCTAGGGTTAGTGATCCTATTACGATACCAAATCCAAGATGAGTGACTATAGGGAACACCACTTACATAGTTTCACATATCCCTTCATCCTCGGTTCCTTGTTCTTTGAATGTTGTTCCTCCACCCCATTCATGTGGTCCTTCGGGCTGGAATGTTGCTACGATTCATGTTTGTATTGCTGTTACTTGACCAGTTCTGTCTCAAGTTGAAGTACCACCTGTTGTTTCAAGAGGTCATGTTCATACTTCTAGAGGTCATGTTACTACTTTCGGAGCATATATTCCTACTTCCAGAGTGTATATTCCTACTTTCAGAGCGTATATTCCTACTTACAGAGTGTCTCATGGGACATCTCATGGGATGACTTATGGACCTTATTATGGGACATAGTATGGATAGGGTTATTCACCTTATGGGTACGGGTATCAACAACCCGCTTAATCTCCTAATTATGGCTTTGTAGCCCCACATAGTCATGGTACACCACATTATGGTGCTTCCATGCCACCCCACTTGGGTCAAATGAGAGGAGGGCACTATGGTCAAGGCCATGGTGGTTAGGGTAATCAGACCTATTTGAATCAAAACTATTAGGGAGCGGTGCACCCACCTACTCATCCTAGGCTCCCTTTCCTTGCAACGCTAAATCTTCCTGACTTGTTGAGATTGACGAACGATCCTGTATCTCATGACCTGGCTTGGCCAGCTGTCCCTACTAAGATTCCCTCAGACATACCTAAGTTCGAGGGCTACTTGGAGAGGATCTGAGCAAACATGTTACTACATTTCACCTATGGTGCTCTTCCAATTCCTTACACGAAGATTCAATCTATTTAAGGCTATTTCAATGCACCCTTACAGGGCTTGCCGCGAAATGGTATATAGAGTTACCTAGGGGGGCATTCGGTTTCTTCGATGACCTAGCGATGACTTTTATTAACCACTTCCAGCTACCAGTGTGTTATGACGTTGGTACGGAACTCTTGTTGACATTTTTCCAGGATAAAGCCACACATATCTTGGACCATATCCAAGAGTGGCGTAGACAGAAGAGGTTGATTAAAGCCTTTATACCACTGAAATTCCTCTTTGAATGGTTCCTTAAGTCATTATTGCCTTATATAGCAAATGATGTTTCTACATCTGGAGTGCAAAATGAGGAACAAGCCATTTTTAGGGCGCAGGAACTGGATTTGATTTATGCTCAATCCGGTTTGTTATATGAGATCATTCCCAATGCTCTGTATTCTAGTTTCGAGCCCAAAGTTAAACCTGGACCACATGCCGATGGAATTGTTGGTTGTGTGAGTGCTAAACTTGTGGATTTAGTTCTGAAACAGGTCAATCAATTGTCAATCATCCAATATGCTTCAGGACAAGCCACGGCTTCATCTCAACCCACCCAAATGGTGAGTGTGCTTTCGGTGCAATCGTCGGACCAGAAGGGTAACCAGCAACCCAAAAGGAATTAAAAGAAGGGTAAGAACAATCGTAACGGTGGGAATAGGAATGAAAATGCTAATACTAATGACAAGAATGCCCGAAATGTTGGGGGGGACAAGCAATCTAAACATAAGGTTAAATTTCCTTGCAAGTTGTGTAAGGACGATCACCTCACTTACTTGTGCCCTCGTATCGATGAAGCCTCGAGATTCTTATCTCAGGGCGTAGCTGTGCCGACCAACACTTTACCTCACAATCAAACCTTGAACTTGAGGACCCATGATTAGTCTGGTGGTGATCAAGATCCATTGGAGGTTAGTTGTCATGGTTGCATTAACATGGTGCATGCTATGAAGGTTGTGACCCATGCGAAGGACTATGGTTCATCACAACCCAACCTAGGAAATGAACCTGATCCACCATGGACTCCTTTGCATATTGAAAAACCTGTGGATAAACCTAAATTTTCACCTCGCATTCCTAAGGGATTCTTTAAGTGTTCGAGGCAGAATCCTAATGCCCAAGCTACCCAGAACTATTCTGTTGTCGAGGATTTGGGTCACAATCCCTGTGCGATGTCTGCACTAGAAGTACTTTAGAGTTGTCCTTCGCAAAGGAAGGCTTTGCTTTCTGCCCTTGGTGTGAATGATGAAAATTATTCCTCTGTGATTAAATTTGAAACCGCAGGAATTCAACCTCGCTTGCCTTACTATGTGTCTCTTTTGATTCATGTAGAATGTCTTAACATGACCATCAAGCGCATTGTGATTGATGAAGGCACTGCTACTTCTGTGATGTCTTTATCATGTTGGAAGGGTTTAGGTTCCTCTAAGTTGTCTAAGTGTGGTACCATTTTGACCGCATTTGATAGGAGATCATTCAAGCCACACGGGATCCTTCCTTCCCTTAAGGTCCGTTTAGGAGGATAGACCGTTGCGATAGAGGTTGAGGTGGTTGATGCGCCCCTTGACTATAATCTCTTGCTGGGTAGGAATTGGATGTATAGTATGCAAGCCATAGATTCTTCACTATTTCTTGTTGTATGCTTTCCATTTAATGGGAAGATAGTTATGATTAATCAAACGTCATTCAAGAATCCATCGGTTATCGCATCTTCGGGAGCTTCGATCCCGATTGTTCAGCACTCTCAGTCGTCAACTAGGAGTGTGCGTGTGGGCACGTATCCATCTCTTATGAGAATATTTAGTTGTCATGCACCTGTCCTTATGATAGGGTCTAGTTCCGGTGAGGCTTCAACATCTATGAGATCGGTGTCTTTTCGTACGAGTCATATGGAAGATCCTTGGATTCTTGCCACACCAAATACTTTAGTGAGCCCATTGTGATGGACGTGTCGTTTCTTGCAACCATGGTATCTTATCAAGCTAATGTCAGATTTGTTGTAGAGCCTAGTCCTTCCTCTTTGCAGACGGAGGAGGAGGACCCATATGTGCTTCCTGTATGGGCAGTTCAGTCTTATCACGTGCATGACTGCCTTGATAGTGTTTTTCCTTCAAACGAAGCAATTATTGAGGCCATGTTAGGGGTTGAGCCACATTGGGAAGAGTTGCATCATAGATCTTATTTTATTCCTAAGCTTGACCGCTTGGAGCGTGAGGAATTTAGGGAGGTTCTTAGTGAGAGAATTGGTAGTCCCATGGTTCCATTAAGATCTCCTGGTCCGATGGCTGATGGGAACATGGAAAATATATCTCCTACCATTCCTATCAATATCTCTCATGATCTTGGCAGGATTGAGAATGTCTATATTGGGGCAGAATGTTCCCATGCTGAGATTCAAGAATACATCAAGCTGTTTAAATAATTTTGTGATATCTTTGCTTGGTCTTACAATGAAATGATAGGTATGGACCATCGCATTGTTGAACATGAGATTAAAACTTATCCCAATGCTAAGCCTATTCGACAACGCTTGCGTGCAGTGAATCCTAGGGAAGCACCCATGATTAAGGCAGAGATAGAGAAACTGTTGGAAGCTGGTTTTATCTATCCTATTCCCTTGACGGAGTGGGTTTCAAATCCTATTCTGGTAGATAAGAAGTAGGGAGCGATCCATATATGCACTGATTTTCATGACTTGAATCATGCCTGTCCTAAAGATAATTTCCCCACACCATTTATAGATCAAATCTTAGATGAGTGTGCAGGTAGCGAGCTATTTTATTTTATGGACAGCTTTTCCAGATACAATTAGATACAAATTAAACCTGAGGACCAACATAATACTGCATTTATTTGTCCATGGGGAACCTTTGCATATCAAAAAATTCCTTTTTGGCCTTAAGAATGCCAGAGCCACTTTTCAGTGGGCTATGAACTTGATCTTCCATGATCTCAAATCGATTATCGAAATATTTTTGGATGACCTTGCTGCTCATTCTCGTATGAGAATGCATCATTCCTATCATTTGAGATTAGTATTTGAAAGGTGCTGCCATTATTTGGTTAGGTTAAATCCTCACAAGTCCATCTTTTGTGTGAAGTCTGGTCACTTATTAGGGTTCATTGTTTCCAAGGAGAGTATAAGAGTCGACCCTTTGAAGGTTGAGGCAATACTTCAGTTGTCTCCCTCGAGGAACATTTGACATCTTCAATGTTTGCAAGGCATGGCAAACTTCTTACGGAGATTCATTTTCAACTTTGTCAATTTGACTAGAGGCTTTATGCGTCTATTGAAAAAGAAAACCACCTTTTGTTGGGATGAGTGAGCCCAGGAGTCCTTTGATGTGCTCAAGCAAGCCCTAGCATCGGCCCCAGTGATTAGTCCCCCAGACTATAGCTGTGATATTCTACTTTATGTGGCCGCGTCCATGGAGATGATTTGTATGGTTTTGGTTCAAGAGGATGAGGAGCTCCAAGAGCATGTCATATACCATCTGAGCCTGAATCTTATTGACATGGAGATTCGTTATTCGCATGTTGAGAATCTTTCCTTAGCTACCATACATGCGGTTCAACGGTTGAGACATTATATTCTCCTTCACCAGACCTTGGTTCTAGCCCATGTCAATCTGTTTCAATTCATCCTCACTCGAAGGATGATTGGGGGAAAGTATAATAAATGGATTGTCATCTTGCAAGAATTCGACCTTGAGTTTGTTTTGACAAAATCGAAGAAATCGTTAATTTTTGCGGAGCTTATATCAAATTACCCAAGCGAAGCCAAAGAGATGGTTTGTGAAGATACGTTTATCGATGAGCACATCTTCTTAATATCAACTTTGGACCCATGGTATGGGGATATTATTATATATTTACAAACATTGAAGGTCCCCACTCACCTCTCACAGGATGAACCATGATGATTACGTCATGTATCCAAGAATTGCCTCATAGTGGATAATACCTTATACCATCGTGGGGCAGATTCCATTTTGAGTCGTTGTCTAACTCATGAGGAGGCTGAGCTTGTGCTGAGTGATTACCACGGAGGAG
This sequence comes from Pseudotsuga menziesii, assembly GCA_001517045.1. NCBI lineage: Eukaryota > Viridiplantae > Streptophyta > Pinopsida > Pinales > Pinaceae > Pseudotsuga > Pseudotsuga menziesii. The sequence goes on from LPNX010981882.1 coordinate 36,358, forward strand.
CGTGTGGTGGTCATTTATCCGAGCTTTCTACAGCCCAAAAAATATTGAGAGCGGGTTATTTCTGGCCATCCATCTTTAAAGATCATGTAGATGCGGTCAAGAAGTGCCACTCTTTCCAAGTGTTTGCACGGAATATGCGCTCGTGACTTGCCCCGTTACATCCCATCATCACCTTTGGTCCCTTCACTAAGTGGGGGATTGATTTTATCGATTGCAACCCAGCTTCAGCTGGAGGGCATCATCATATCATAGTGGCTATTGACTACTTCATGAAATGGGCTGAGGCCATGCCTACAGTTATATCCGATGGTGAGACAGCCGTGCACTTCGTATTCAACCAGATTATTACTTGGTTTGGTATTCCAAAGGAGCTTGTCACCGACCATGGCTCGCAATTTCAAAATCGTATGATGGAAGAGTTGGCATTGAAGTTAGGATATAAGCAGGAGCATTCCTCCTATTATTACCCTCAAGTGAATGGACAGGTAGAGGTAGTGAACAAATCACTCAAATTCATTCTCCAATGAACCATCGCACAAAACAAGACTAATTGGCACATTATGTTATATCCTGCTTTGTGGGCTTATAGAACTGTTGTTAAGACTGCCATGGGTTTTTCTCCATATCAGCTTGTACATGGAGTGGAGTCAGTATTGTTAGTTGAGTGCAAAATTCCTTCTTTGAAGCTATCCATAGATCTCTTACCAGACACTTCCTCATTGGAGGAGTGTTTGGTCCACCTAGAGCAACTTGATGAGCAGCGTCGAGATGCCTTGGTGGCTCTAGAAGTGAATAAGCGTCGCATTAAGGTCCAATATGATAAGTCTATCCGTACAAGGAGGTTTAGTGAGGGAGACTTGGTTCTTTTGTGGGATCAACCGAAAGAACCCTTGGGGGCAGGAAATTTTAACCCCATGTGGTGTGGTCCTTACGTCGTTAAACATGTGTTAGAGAAGGGCACTTATGATTTAGTGGATTATGAAGGAATGCCCTTGGTGGAGCGTAGAAATGGACTCTATCTCAAAAAGTACTATGCATGATTCTCAGCCAAGGCTAGTTATTGTATATTATTGTACAGTTTTGCATAGGTAGGTCCTTTTCTTTTGGAATATGTCAATGGAATATTCCACCTTCATAGGATTCGTGAATGGTGCGATCCATCACACTCAACACTCATCTTCTACTAATTGAGTGATTTATACTCCTATGGGTCAGGTTTTGTCTTCGGGAGGTGTGTGTTTACGACCCTCTTCAAACAATGTTGCTGAGTATAGTGTCGTTATTGAGCTTCTATGGGATTCCATTTCACATGGTGTTCTCTCTCTTTAGGTATGACTTGATTCAGAATTAGTAGTGTCACAGCTTAATGGTTTGTACCATGTTAGAGATATGACATTATTAAAAAGATTCTTATGTGTGAGATTGTTGAAACGGTAATTTGACAATATAACATACATACATGTTCCAAGAATTAATAATCAAGTTCCTGACTCATATGCTAACTACATGTTAGATTGACATTTGTTTCATACACAATAAGATCATCACAAACATAAATTTTTACACATATAAATAAATAAATCGATCATCATAAAAGTTTTTATAAACATCCAAAATGTGGTACTACATAGTGTCATAATACAAAACTGGGGCACTCGAGCCAGCAAAATATAATACACGGTAGTACAAAATGTATCACTCTCAGGTATCTAAGCCTATGGAAGAGGAGGGGGGTTTTGATCATGGAATGCCACCACAGCTCTAGCTAGCTGTCGAAATAGCCACATCCATGCTCATGGTACACCCACCACCTGGCGCTGCATGGCCTCAGGCAAGTCCTCAACTTGCGTCATGGGTACTCTATGTGTCAATCTCATGAAGTTGGTATGAATGCTTTGGAGCGTCTGCTCCGCATCCACACCCGTGATGTCGTCTCCTCTTCCCCTCCATTTATGATGAGGGAAGCCTTCAAGCTACTATGGTCCCACATTTGCATGCATATGGTAGATGTCACTATGTATTATCACCCAAAAACATGTCTTTTGATTCCACATAATAAAAAAACACAAAAAATGAAATAACTCAAAAAATTTAAAAGAGGGTCGAGATTCGTTACCAATGTCACCGTATGTCGATCATGGTGGTAGCGGCATGTCTGGGTTTCCTTGAAAATTTATCCTCGCATAGGGGTAGTCATCAATGGCCTTGAGGCCTGGTGGAGTGAGGCTAGCCCCGCTATCCTACCCAGTGTCAGTAGAATGGCCTTTAGGCCTAGCACCTATATGGAGTTAGTTGGGATATGAATCCCCACCTTCTCTGTGTCCGAATAGTAGTACACCGCAATGTACTCATCTATAGTCAAGCCACCTCCGGGCCCGCGAGAGCGTAGGTTCACCACTTCCCCCCGTCAGGAAAGTCCAGTAATAAAGTATATGTCCTCCACTTCTATGGTGAGGGACATCCCATCTATCTGGAGCGACTCTGAGTCCGAATCCCAGTAGTCTACTAGCATCTATCACAGTCTTGGTTTGGCCCGTATGCCACCAAGACACCAAAACTTGTAGAGCCCGCATGACCGCAAAGCTTGTTGAGCCATTAGATCTGCCCTTACTACCCCTTCTACATCACCGTGCTCACATTCTCTCAATTCTAGAACCATCCTACACATAAAATTTGAGTTTGATCCATTAGAATACTTAAAAAACATTGAGTGCGGCTGCATATGCGTATGTACGTGACTTAGAGGGGATTTTCCGTGTATATCCAGCCCTATACATGGAAAAACCCTTGATTTTTGCATGGGCTGAGGCGCGCATTTAAGATGGCCTACAATCCTAAATACATCATGGAAATTGATAAAATTTGCATCAAAATGAAAGAGTAGAGCATGGGTAAGCACCTGAAAAAAATGGTAGTGGATTTCACCCGCTGGATCTCCTGGAATTCGCTGTTAAAGTTCTGAGCTCAACTAGGTAAAAATTTCAAATGTTATATAATGTTTTGAATTTTTTACTATTTATAGAAATTTTTCAAATTTTTCAAATTTTTTACCTCCTTTTCTATAGATTGGATTATTTCTAATCCTTTTGGACCGGTTTTGGACTAATTTATGATGTAGAAGACCATTTTGATCACCGTTTTGACCATTTCTTTGACCCGTTTGTGCCTGTTACAAGTATGATGTTTAAACTGGCATATAGGTTAGGATCACGTCTGATTGCATTTTGCATGACCTTATGACTGTTTCATTATAGCCTTAGGTACGAACCCATTCTATTATGTCATGGAACCTTATTGTTGTTTTAGAAGTGGCATTATGTGAATGGTAGAGCTTGACCCTACATGGGTACCCTAGTTAGTTCCTTATTTTCATTTGGTGCCCATGCCGACATTTTGTCCCTTAGGGTGCAGGAGTCTGTTGTATAGTATTGCCATGAGATTTTGCAAGAGCCTCATACTCCTCTTGATCTTTTGTTAGCCTATTTCCCTCAGGACTCCCTTATGTCAAGTTGTAATTGCATTATCATGAGCTTTTCCTACCTTATTGAGCCTTATGTCGGCTTCCCCGACATTGGGTTTCGGCCATATTGCCTGCGTTTGTCTCATGTCTAGCCATGCAGAGCCGTTTTTTGTAGCTTGATTCCCTATTTTTACTAGGAGGGGACTTTCTCCCGAGTGTCGCTATCCTACACATGTATCCTTGCATTGATCATAGGTATGTTCCATTGCTTGGAACTAGTTTGTTTTCCCTTTATGACACTCATATCCTCCTAGTTTGTAACTATAAAGTAGTTTTGTTTTATTTCAAGCTTTTTAAATATTTGAAAAAGTCCAAAAAAAATTAAAAAACCAAAAAGCCGGATAAGGAAAGATGTTATCTTTGGCAGCTGTCGAGTCGTGTTGCCTTCGAACAGAGCACTATATATCACATTCGCTGGTTGGGTTTATAGTTTGACTTTAGTAGCTGTACTCATTTATCTGAGTTTATCTCCACTGATTGGTTAAGCTTCCAGTCCCCATGGAGCCCCTGTCGATGCCTCATGTGTCGCAGAGATGTCCCAGTTTTGTATATCGAGTCTATGCTACCTTTATTCAGTCACCATTCACCGTTATGCTCTTGTTCGAAGGAAGTTGATACCTGAGTTGGCCATTCCTCAGTTATCTTGACTTTGCATGTCGACCATTCTCGATACAGTTACTGGTTCATGCACCTTATGATCGTGTCCTTCCACATTATACAACTTTCCTGAGTAACTCGTGTTGGATGATGGGGGATTCCTTAATTCCCTCCTTCCAATAGATTTCATCCCATCGACTTCAGATCATTTATTCTGGGATTGGAATCTAGAGTCATTTTTGAGTTCCTTGAGACTTGTCGTCATCAATGGCAGGTTCTCTCGCCATCGACAGTTTTTGGGAATACATCAATGTTCGCTGATCGATGGATCCTCTCAAGTGTTCGACCTCAACACACCTATTCACACTTGTTAGTTTGCACTTTAGTACCTTGATTCCCATTATCATTATCGGTGGGTGATCTCGCGTCTGTTAACGGTATACATCAATGACCGGTAATTAGACGATGGACTACTATGTTCGACCTCGACATCTCTATTCACATAATAGGACTTGTACTCGTAGTGGTTTGTGTAGAAGACCTTCCAGATTGGTGGCATCTTTTATATGCTACCTCCCTTATTGTGCCAATGTCCATGAGATTTCATCTCTCGTGACTTGATTCCAGTGTGTGTCAGACATTTCTAGCCATTATGGAGATCTTGATATGTTATATATCTTCAGCTTTCATGGAGATCATGATCCTTTGTATATCTTCATCATAGAGATTATGATCTATGTATATTGTATGTGGCGATAACCACTTATGTCATATTTTGTATCATGCCTATTCATGGCCATTGTACTCTTATGTATCCGGGACTGTTATATGTATTTGTAGTTATGTGCAAAGTTGTATCATTGTACTATGCTGATTGGGTGGCTGGTCTTCCATTTGGGATTCTTCATCACTCCACTTCTGGGATGGACTTATAATGTATTTCGGCCATTGTATGGCCCCTCTAACCTCACACATTAGGGGGCATCTGTTATAGAATATTTTACCACACCAGGTGAATCACACTTGTATGGCCTTCCCCTATCCCTCTGCAGACTCCTTAGACCCCTTGGACCATTTTTTGTCTTTGATGTTTCCTAGACCATCCCTAAAAACATGTGAAAATTGCTATACGCGACTTTTAAACCTTTTATCGCGTATATACGTGGGTTTAACTTCTAAAACCGTGTACATCAAGATGTGTACAAAAATCCAAATCCTTTTGGAATTTTCCTTGACATTGATTCGACTCACTTGTCTCCTGGCCTTCCATATGCCTTGGGATCGCTTGGATTCAACCTTTCATTACCCCATTGAAAAGCTATATAAGGAACCCTTTGGATACATTGAAGGCATAAGAGAATTGAGAGAAAAGAAACTATAGTCCATTGTTGCAGGAACTTGTGCTTCAGTCTGCATCCCTTTTTCCCTTGGAGCACTTTAGTGTTCTTCCCAAGCTTTCCTTTTACTTGTGAGCTTGCTATCGACAGATGGAGGATTGAGGTGGTGGAGGCCCAAGTGGGGGATTCAGTTTCTCCGATTCACAAACATGTCGACAGAGGTTGTATTCATTGTAATATCTGATTTTATATTAATAGAAATATATTTTCCTGTCCAATAATGTATGTTTCAATGAATATTTTATCAATGGATGATTTCAAATGCTTATACGTTGTTGATTATATATGCTAAAGTAAATCTAACACAATATATATAGTATACTTGTCTTGTTTACTTATTGTTGAGGAAGTGATTCATCAATTCAAGCTGAAGTTGGAAAGCTCAACGGGGATCTACTTCAACCGTTTGGAATAAGGTACAAGTTTTGATCCTTTAGTGTTAGATATTTGATTTCTCTTGCATATTGAAAATGATTGATTTCTGGAGGCAAGCTGTCTGTTGTGGTACCCCAAGCCATAGGAATTTCTCTCTGTAACATACAATCCTGCATGTCAATACTAAACTAGAATAAAAAAAGGGAAAAATGCAAAGAAATGAAACGGACGCAGATCCCCCCTGGCGAGATGGGTAGCAGGCTCGAAAGAGCCTACTCAAAAAAATTTCCTCGTTAGGGGAATTTTGAGGTAAAAAATGGGCCTCATAACAAAAATGTACTATCAAAATAAACTTTATAAGAACCAATCACATTTTAGAGAATGACATCATCTATAATAGTTGAGGTGGCATTGGTTGAGTTAAAGATGCTTATTTGTCAAATTCTAAATGGTGAATAAAAACTCATAGTTAACCATAACAATGTTGTAAGAAAAGTACTCATAATGAAAATAGTACTCATAATATTTTTCAATATAATATAAATGTGTTAAAGTACTCTTAAAGTACTTAGACAAAAAATACTCTTTATATTTTAATAAAAAATAATTACAACACCAAAAAAAGTAAATGCTATATTAAAAACCAAAACTATGTAATTATTTTTCAATATATTAGATACAATTTAAATAATAAACTAATAATTACAAAATATTTATTCAAAATCAAAATCATTTAATATCTTATAATAAAACAATCTAATGATAATTTTTTATTTGCTTTTAAATATTCAATATACATACATAAATGTATATTAATTTATTATTATTAAAATATTTTTAAATCCATATTGTTTACTCTAAAAAAAATTTAATAATTAATTTTTTATTTGTTTTTAATTCTTTAATATACATAAATATATAATAACTTATTATTATTTAAATATAAAAAATATAATATATATTTATATATTTTATTAAAATAAAATATTATATAAAGTTTTATATATTTAAATATTAACATTACTTTTCTAGTAGAAATTTGTATTTAGATATTATTCTTCACTTATACTAATTTATTTTAATAAAATAAAATATTATCCGCTTAAATTTTAAATACCATCACTTTTTTTTGAAAACATATTTATTCATTTTATTAAAGTATTATATTATAATACAATAAATTATTATATATACTTATGCATTTAAATATGGTATTTGCTTTATTTTTTGAAATTTCTTCAACCACATTATTAATTAACTTTATTAAATTAAAAATAATATATATCTCGCATAAATTTTAATAAAAAATATTAAATAGATAACAAATAAATTAAAAAATAATAAAATTTTATATTTATATTTTAAAATTGATTTTTATTTTTAATAAATATAAATTAGATTTATATTAAGAATATATATATTTAAAAAAATAAAATTTATTTATATAAATTTAATTTTATGTTTAAAATTTTAAAACTATAAATTCATAGTTTTATAGACATATTTTTAATAATGAATAAGTAGCTTAAATTTCAAACTTCATATTTTATTAGTACATTCATCATATTATATTCAAAAACAATTTATGTATTCAAAAGTACTCTTGCTTTTAGTCACATCAAAGCATTTTTTTTATTGATTTATTTTTGACATCTTTTCAAATTAACTTAACTATAGTTACATTGGTTTTAGTATAAAAGGTGAGTTGTAAATATACCTCCCCCACAAATTCCCTAACTTATAATATTTTATTATATCTCTTATGAGGTCCCTTTTAGACCTCGAAATTTCCCTAATGTTTTATTATTATTGGTTACAATATCATAACACTGAAATATTAGAATCCTCTTGGTCCTTATATGGGATTAAACCAAGATCTTACAACATTCCCAAAATTTTAAGATTTCAGTCAAAGGCGAGACCCCTGGGGCGATTTGAACGATCCTGAGGCCATTTTCGAACAACACATTCTTTTATTTTCTGTTAAACTTGCTAAAAACCAGCGAGCATGTTAGAATGAAATATTCCCAAAAGAAATTTAAGAGTATCTTTGGGTCATCCTACTTTAACTCAAACAAAACTAAGTTAAAACTAGCTAAACCGGTGAAAAAGGAACCAAGGAAAGAAAGCTTTCATTGGGATCTTGGCCTGATTTTTGTGCAACCAATGAAATATGCCTGATTGCTGGATTTAATCTTTTTAAAATAGAAAAGGAAATCTAGAGCATGCAACCTACAGATTCTTTTTAAATTTCTAGGTAAAATGGACGATTTCCCTAAGCTAGATCTAGAATGCTTAATGATACTTTTCAGAAATGAGATCTAGACTATGATATTTAAAATAGTAGATCTATGTAATTTTTACTTTAATATGACAGATCTAAATTATGACAAAGCTTGAAACCAAAGTAACCAGTTAAGATTTGTATTTTTATAAGGAGGAAGAGAGAGGAAGAGTGCTGGTAGCCTTGAAGATCAACCGTGGAGATTTCAGGTGGAATGTCGAGGGACTATGTCTTTGAATGGTTTTGGAGAGAGTGAATAAGAAAACTAGATCAACATCCTCTCCAAGCTAGGATCCTGCAACTGAATCCAAAGACTTGCTAAAATACTTGTGATATCCGGTTAATACATACACAGAGTTTTCATAATAACATCCATATAAACTTATAAAACATGCTGAATCTAGATCTCTAAACATGCATCAAAGGAAAGAGATGACCAATAAACTTATTGAAAATCTCATTTCCTATCAAGATTATAATAAGCTTATTATCAATCTTAGCAATTAATCGACAAACAATTAGCAAATTATGAACATAGTTACAGGTTACCTCAGTAAACCATGGCAGTGCTCATCCACACATACAATGACATGACACCGTCTTGCCTCCAAAGCTTCTCTTTATTTCAAATCAACAATAACAACAATACAATAGTAATAGCACCTCAATCCCAGTTCTAAATAGCTTGAAAGAGGTGGTCTAAGTTTTATTTATACAGAAAATAGGAGATCCAGCCTAGGGGGGGCAGAAATCCCAAGGAGATAGACCACTACAGCTAAGGGAGAGTCCATCAATGCTTGATATGAAGCTGAACTGAGATTCCACTGACTCTACTTGTCAAACGAGGGGTTGATTGAGCTGACACATCAACCTGCTAACTAACACATCAACCACAGAGCTTATAGAAGAGCCCACACGTGTGGAGGAGAGAGAGAGGGTGCAATTCCCCATAAAGGAGGTTGAAGTTCAACTCTAGATCTATCCAGATCACCTCCTTCAGGCAAGTATTTATTAGATCCAGTCAATCTAGTGCCGACGAGACTGATTTCAATCAAATCGGTTAAGAATCTATTGATATAGGATTTTGAATTTGCTCCATTATTCATCAATTTATTAATTAAAATAATCAATAATTGAATTTTTGGGGATTTCTGACTTGAGTGATGGAAAATCACTCAAAACTAGGAAATAGTGGGTCTATAGGTTTACTGGGTGCTCTTAGATTGAAAATGAGCACCTATTGTTATAGTTGATTTTACCACTCCAGGTGAATCACACTTATATGGCCTTCCCTTGTCCCTCTGCAGACTCCTTAGACCCCTTGGACCAATTTTTTTCCTTTGATGTTTCCTTGACCATCCCTAAAAACATGTGAAAATTAGTACACACAACTTTTAAACTCCTAATCGCATGTTTACACGGGTTTGACCCCTAAAAACGTGTACATTGGGATGTGTGCATAATCCAAATCCTTTTGGAGTTTTCCTTGACATGGATCCGACTCACTTGACTCCTGGCCTTCCCTATGCCTTGAGATCGCTCGGATTCAACCTTTCATTACCCCTTTGAAAAGATATATAAGGAACTCTTTGGTACATTGAAGGCATATGAGAGAATTGAGAGCAAAAAAACTATAGTCCATTGTTGCCAAAACTTGTGCTTGAGTCTGCATCCCTTTGTCCCTTGGAGCACTTTTGTGTTTTTCCCAAGCTTGCCTTTTGTTTGTGAGCTTGCTATCGAGAGATGGAGGATTGAGGTGGTGGATGCCCAAGTGGGGGATTCAGTTTCGTCAATTCACAGACGTGCCGACAGAGGTTGTATCCATTGTAATCTTTGATTTTATATTAATAGAAATATCTTTTCCTGTCCAATAATGTATGTTTGAATGAATATTTTATCCATGGATGATTTCAAATTCTTATACATTGTTGAATATATATTCTAGAATAGATCTAACACCAATATATATAGTATGCTTGTCTTGTTTACTTGTTGTTGAAGAAGTGGTTTATCAATTCAAGATGAAGTTGGAAAGATCAACGGGGATCTACTTCAACCATCCGGAATAAGGTATGAGGTCTAATATTTTAGTGTTAGATATCTAATTTCTATTGCATATTGGAAAGGATTGATTTCTGGAGTCAAGTTATCTGTTGTGGTACCCCAAGCCATAGGAATTTATTTCCATAATAGAATTGGTGACTTTTCTAGGGATTTCCTAGTAGTTGTCCTTTGGGGGTTTTCTATCAGCATTCAATGAATTTGAATTGCTCTTTTTCCCTTGTTTATGTGTCGGGTCTGGGGGCATGTTTTCCTTGTAGTGTCTGATTGGTGTGAAGTTTGTCTCAGCTTGTCTATTTGCCTTTATTTTTATGCACCTTTATTCTTGTACGCGAGTTTTTAACTCACAGTCACTTATATACATGGTTTTCATTGCTATTTCCACGTACACATGTGGGTTTACTGCGAAAAGTCACGTATGCCCTTAGTTTTTCCTTGTAGAGGAAGAGGGATGGTTGCTGGGTGAAGTTTGATGATTGTTGAGTCTCCTTTGACACTGCTAGAGTCTGTATACACCTCTATTTCTGACCAAAGACATTTTTTTAGGGTAAAATTTTCTTTTTTGAAGAATGTTCTTGTCATTGCATTTTTTATTTTTTATTTTGGGATTAGTGCATTAGACTTCTTTTACCTTAGTACTTTGCTTGAGTGCTGCTTGAGTGTGCTTGTAGAGCCCGGGGGTTGTAGAACCATTATTTTGCTTTTATATCTCATTTTTATTTCAAAAAATCCAAAAATATTTGCTTAGCATCATGCATTGCATCTTGCATTTTGCATAGTACTTGCACTAGATTTGCTTTGGAGTATTAGTCAGGATTTCATATAGTAAAGCTTGCATTTATCATTTGAAGAAAATTGTGCATTTCACGTAGTAGCATACCCTGTTTTCCATGGACACAGTGCATTTGCATTGATTGTTAGGTGTGCGTTATACTTTATGTTGTGTCATAACACCATTAGTTGCACGTCCATATACCTCTTTTGAGTAATAAATCCAATCAAAATCAACGCTTAATTAAAATGAACTAGACTATTTTATTTGATAGGGTTCACCAACAAGATTAGGTTTTAGGGTCTTGGAATAGTTCATTGTGAGTAAATTCTCCAAGACCACTAAACAACAACATGTATCTGTTTTCCCAGGTGAGTGTGTGAAATTTCTTGGTATAACCGGTGTTTCTTAGGATCCTCCTCTCAAAAGGGAGTTAAGCACGAGGCAGTGTGAGCAGTTATTGATTGGGATGACCACTAGTAATAACCAAGTAGCACCGAAGATATTTCCAGGATTATATTCATATCTAGGGGCTCTTTCGAGAGTTTTGGGCTTTGCTACCCTGCCCATACTGTTAATCCCATCTGCGACTGTCTGCCTGAGCATTGATTATATTGAGGTGACCTTAGTGGCCTTACCTAGGATATCGAGGGGGTACTCTGCAAGGGTTATTCTAGGGGTGTCTTAGCCAGTTTGGGGTCAGACAGCACAGTCACTTTATGCATTGAAGTTGAGGGCCACAATAATTGGTTACGTACCCCCGCTTGTTGTGTATGGTGTTAGTTTTTCATCACATTAAGCTAGCATTATGATCTTAGGATATTTTCACTAAGAGAATAACAAGCACAACAATAAAACATAAGCAAATCACAAGAGACAAGAGACACAAAGAGTTTTCCTGGGGGAAACCATAAAGGAGAAAACCCCGCAACTTCCTTAGAGATAAAATCAGCACCAAAACAGTAAGAGATCTCCCAACAGCAGTGGCCTTCTAGTCCCACTATATTTCCTCCTCCACAAGTGTGCCTCACTTAAGAGAGTGAATGATGTGTGTGTTAAATAGAGAGTCTCACTCTCTATTTATATTCTTTCATTCACTTGAATTGAATTTTCACACGTAGGCTCAACCTAATAATTACTACTCGAGCCTACACCTTAATTAGTGTATAATAACTCAAGTGTCCTGAAACTATGGGGACTTACCTAATGACTTGATATGACTTGATTACATTATTGATCCTCCCAATCGGAACATCAGGGCATGACCACATGACCCAAATACATAATAGAAACATCTCGGAATAAACATCGGGTTACAATACATAAGATACATAGAAGAATACATTCCGAAGTTACATATACATCAACACTCCCTCTTAATTAGGAAGGTATTCTTTCGACACAATTTTCAGCACTGGTCTTCTTCTCTGTATCAGCTGGATCATCTTGTCTTCAAGTCATCTTCGTCTTCAAGTCATCTTTGTCTTCAAGTCATCTACGGATCTGGATCATCATCACTGGATCTGGATCATCTCTCTATCTGGATCATCATCACTGGATCTGGATCATCTCTTGATCTAGATCATCATCGCTGGATCTGGATCATCTCTCGATCTAGATAATCATCGAACATCATCACTGGATCTGGATCAACATCACTGGACTGGATCTGGATCATCACTCGATCTCGATCTAGATCTGGATCATCTCTCGATCTGGATCATCACTGCTGGATCATCATTACTGGATCTGGATCATCACTCGATCTAGATCAACACTAGTGCTATCTCATGATTCTTCTCGTCATAGGAAGTTCTACAGAGCCAGCCTTTTTTCATGCTGGTTGTAGGCCTACCCTCATGTAGGTATTCTCCCAGCACTTACATCTGACCTTCTCATCAGAAAGGTATGCCCAGCACTCACATCTGATCATGTAGTAAACTACAATCCCATCAGAAAGGCCCATCACTCACATTCACCAGCATGATAGGACACACCTACTATCATCTGTGAAATGGCACAGCACTTACAGTCACCAGCATGATAGGACACACCTACTATCATCTGTGAAATGGCTCAGCACTTACAACCACCAGCATGATAGGACACACCTACTATCATCTGTGTAAAGGTACAGTGCTCACATCCACCAGCATGGTAGGGCACACCTACTACCATCTGTGGAAAGGCTCAGCACTTACAATCACCAGCATGGTAGGACACACCTACTACCATCTGTGAAAAGGCTTTGCACTTACAATCACCAGCATGGTAAGACACATCTACTACCATCTGTGCAAAGGCACTGCACTTACAGTCACCAGCATGATAGGACACACCTACTATCATCTGTGAAATGGCACAGCACTTACAGTCACCAGCATGATAGGACACACCTACTATCATCTGTGAAATGGCACAGCACTTACAGTCACCAGCATGATAGGACACACCTACTATCATCTGTGACAAGGCTCGGCACTTAAATCCATCCAGGCGGGAACACATCCTGCTCATAATGATGGAAGGGCATGCACTCATATATGATCATGAGGGGAACACATCCCAACAATCATTTCAGAATGGCCCCCAGTCCTCCTCGACTGAGCTACCTAGTAACTGACCAGGCGCTTCCATTCTCCTAGAGAATGGAAGTTTCCCTTACATCCGACTTGCTCGTCGGAATGGCCAAAACTCACATCTTACATGGAAGGAACTTGATCTTTTATCCATGAACAGAATGGTTCAGCCCTTACATCTGATCAAGTGGGAACACATACCTCTATCACATCAGAATGGCTACTCAGTTCTTACACTAAGTGTTCCTGGTAACTGACCAGGTGCCTCCATTCCTAGAATGGCAATTGCTCTTAAATCTATCCTGCTCGATAGAATGGACAGCACTCATATCAGAAATGGAAGGGAGAAACCCTACCACCATGTCAGAATGGATCAGCCCTTATATCTCACCTACTTGTCAGAATGGATATGGATCTCAGCACTCATATCTGACATGGAAGGAACCAATCCTCTCACCATGACAGAATGGCTCAGCCCTTACATCTGACCATGGAA
>LPNX010981882.1:50657-277491 GCA_001517045.1 Pseudotsuga menziesii
AAGGATTTCTTCCTGCTAAACCAAGAGATCACACCTGATCCCATACTGAAGCAGCATCCCAAAGTACTCTTCCTGTCGATGGCACTGTCTGCCCAATCTGAATCAACATAAACTTCCAGGTTAATCTTCTGATTCGCATCGTACTTGAGCCCATAATCAATTGTACCCTTCAGGTACCTCAGAATATGCTTTGCAGCAGTCAAGTGAACACTTCTCGGATCTGTCAGGTACTGGCTCAAGGTGTTCACAGCAAAGCAGATATCTGGTCTCGTGTTCGTTAGGTACATCAATGACCCAATCATCTGACGATACATCGTAGCATCAACTGACTCTGACGAAGCATCACTCAATAGCTTCAGGTTCAATTCCATAGGTGTGGCCATCGCCTTGCAGTCCATCATCCCGAACCTCTTCAGGATCTCTACTGCATACTTCCCTTATCCAAGGAAGATCCCATATGTACTCTGCCACACCTCCATACCTATAATAGTAGTGCATCGACACATAACAGGAGCATCACTGGTCTTCCACCTTCAACCTTGGATCAAAGGTTGGAATCCGCTTTACTCTCAGTAAAGCCTAGAATCATCAGTAATCTGCCCATCCTGTCGTACCATGTCGAACCTCAGGATCTTCTACAATCACTCCCTCTGAAGAGGAGCATCATACTCCCTCTATCTTCCGTACTCTATGCACCGAAACATTCTGTGCTGGAGTGACAAGTAGTATCCATCTAGGATCACTGGATACTAAGATCCTCTATCTTGAACTTCTTCAAAAGTTCATCTTGCACCCATCTGTGAGCTTGTCATCCTCTATCAACCTTGTAGCAAAGGTTAAGATATTCATCAAGCTCATCATGTATGTGTTATCCTATGGGTGTCTTTTGAACTCGTACAAGGCCTTCTTTCATTTGCACACATGATTATGCATGTCATGTGACTTCACTTCTATTAGCTGTAAATGTTTCTTCGTATACTATGCCTTCTCTTCGTGAGAATCCTCATGCTACAAATCTTGCTTTGTATCCCATGATGTTTCCATCTACTGCATGACGGAACTATGAACTTCTCTTCAGGTCTCGATACTACGCTCTGACATCATTCTTCTTGAACTGGTCTTCCATTTCTTCCTAGTTAATTCTTCTTGTCTGAAAGGTTCTGCATCAATGATGTCACTGTATTCATCATATTATTCTTTGTCTTGAAATGTCATCACTTGTTCTTCAAAACAAGTCTTCATTCTTCTTTGCTTGTAGGTGATTATGTATACGATCTTTCCTACAATTCAAATGCATTTGTATGGTTAGAACATTTCATAAAGAATATTCATACTGAAAAATACTTATGCATAAATATATGATCATGCAACTACTTTAGCCAATACAACATTCATCCATATCTCACTGAAACTTTCTAGATGCCTTCCATCTCTACTAGGACAACATTGAGATTGTGCACTAATCCAATATGTCAGCAAAGAGGTTTCATTCTAGATAAGTAGCAATGGAGAGTTGTATAGCACCATGAGCTACTTACCCATCACATGCATATTAGTAGTATACTGTCGTTAATGCAAACATCCTATCATGCATAATACATCAACTAATTATAAACAAATGCATAACAAAACAATATCATTAAATAACAATTAAATACTTATCTTTATTTGTTTCGTGGGTAGACTGCTTCTTGATCCTTTAGCTTCATCGTCTTCTTGATTCATGGTAGCATAGTTTCTTATCCAAATGATATGGAGGATAAGAAGTTCTTCAAGAGTTGAGTTCTTCATATTCCTCATTGCTTGAGGGATCTTCTTTGGATGGCGAGATCTTGATCTTCAATTGCTCCCATATTCTCTTCTCTTCTTATGATTCAAGCTTCTTCTTCTTTCCAAAGTCTGCTGAAAGTAATCACTTCCTTCTGGAACACATTCCTTGAATAAATGAATTCCACGATCCTGGGAGGCCATTCAATGTGGCCATCACCACTTCTATATTCTTCACTTCTGCTTCAAGTTGTTCTTGATTTTGAGAGACTCTTATGACTGCATGGTCTCTGCATTCTAGATTTTCACATTCTTCAACTGGTTTCTTTAGGTCATATTTTGATTTTTGTTCTTCCCTTCAAATAGCTTGAAATTCTGGAAGACCTTCAACAACTTTGCTTGCAATGGGTAGTGCTCTGTAATGCACGTGTGCAAGAATTCTATGCCAAAGCTCATTTGGCTCTACTGTTTCATGGATCAAGGCTTGTTCTGGATAGCCCTTCAATTTGTACAAGCCTCCTTTTTGTTCTCCAACCACATCATCGATAGTCTTTCATTTTGGCCATATGATGACTTGACCATCTATGAATGCAACCCGCATTCCTTTTGCATCAATGCTGAAATGGAGATAAGGTTCTTCTTGAGTCCTGGAACAAACAATACTTCTTTCATTGTTAGAGACTTACCAAGGTCTAGCTTGTATGAAGATTCCCCACTACCTTTTATTGGATATTGGTAGTCATCTCCTAGTTTCACCTTGTGAGGTGATTCATGTTCCAACAGTCTTACAAAGGATTCCTTGAATCCGTCATAAGTTTGGAAGCCCCACTGTCTATAAGCCACTCATCACTTCCATGAGATATGTTACATATGAGAGCTGATATCAGAACATATTCATCCTTGCTTGAAGAATCTTCACTTTCATATATGGATCTCTTTCTGGATGGTTCATCATCCTTTGCAGCATGAGCATGATGTCTTCTTTGGCCTTGACAAAGTTCTTCTTGTGAAAGGATTCTAACCTCGTCTCCCTTTGAAACTGGAACCTGTATACTCATGTAGGTGTCCAATCCATTTTCTTCAGAGAGATCATATACTTCCAGGATTGGAAGTTGTCAACTTCCACAAGCTTGTCACCAAGCTGATGTGATATATCATATTGAAATCAGAACCTCAAATGGAAATAGCAAAGGATTAGATCTTACCGATTTGAGGTGTCCGTCCTTGTCCCGGAGTTCGTTGATCTAGGGTTTGTCACAGAAACCCTAATTTTAAAAACTTGGAATCTTTCAGATCTGATTGGATAAACAGATATATCTCTTCAAATGGATCTGTCCAACGTACTCCTTTTCTGAAAACAATGGAGGGAAGCTCCCGGAACAGGAAGCCCTAATTTTCCAATTTCTTCTGCAGAAATGCCTGTTACTGTTTCTATGATATCTACGAAATTAATGCTCCTCTCTATCTGAAATTTCTCACTCAGGTAACCTCGTATGTCCCTGATCCAAAACTGCAAGTTTCATTTTGGGATTTATGATCCTTTTACCAAGGTGACCTGTTACAGGAATGTTCAGAACAGTGAAGTTGTATGGCATGCCACGTGTCACTGGTTCATCTTCTGAGTTTGATATTCAGAACACCAAAATTAAATTCTGTTCCCTTTTTGGAACATCTTCAGGAATTCCATTTGGACCTCTGTAGCTCAATATATTGCAGATCTCCCCAGATGTCCTGTTCAGGGATGAATTCTGGAAGAGGCTAGAACCCTAACTTGGAGAGATCATATCTCCTGGATTACAGCGAATCTGAGTCTAATGTTTGGACATAGGATTCACCAGGATTTTTTATTTGGTGCCCACAATTTTTAGCTTCTGATACATCTCCAATATCATAATATAGTTACTATACCAAAACTTAACAGTTTTAGTATTTAGGGTTTCTCCTAGCTCAGGGTCAAACTAGGGTTTGACTTTCCTGGAGTTTTACCCAACCAAATTTCTTGATCCAGGTCTCTACACTTCAATTTTGATGAGGATAATAACCCTATGCTAGTCTCACTCAAAAATTCATCTTCTGTAGAAAGCCCTAATTTCCGCATCGAAGACTGAAAATGTTCGGAATCAAATTCCGCTTCGACAGAAAGATGCGCCCTAAGGAGGAGAGTTGTTCCACCTTACTTTTGCTGAAAATCTGTGGAGGAAGATCCACAAACTAGGAATCCCTAGTTCCTGTATCTGTATAATGTCTTCTTCTCAGGTTAGCTCTGATACCATGTTAGTTTTTCATGACATTAAGCTATCATTATGATCTTAGGATCTTTTCACTGAGAGAATAACAAGCACAACAATAAAACATAAGCAAATCACAAGAGACAAGAGACACAAAGAGTTTTCCTTGGGGAAACCATAAAGGAGAAAACCCCGCAACTTTCTTAGAGATAAAATAAGCACAAAAACAGTAAGAGATCTCCCAAGTGTGCCTCACTTAAGAGAGTGAATGATGTGTGTGTTAAATAGAGAGTCTCACTCTCTATTTATATTATTTCGTTCACTTGAATTGCATTTTCACATGTAGGCTCAACCTAATAATTACTACTCGAGCCTACACCTTAATTAGTGTATAATAACTCAAGTGCCCCGAAACTGTGGGGACTTACCTAATGAATTGATATGACTTGATTACATTATTAATCCTCCCAATCGAAACATTGGGGCATGACCACATGACTCAAATACATAATAGAAACATCCCGGAATAAACATCGGGTTACAATACATAAGATACATAGAAGAATACATTCCGAAGTTACATATACATCAACATATGGGAGTCTCAAGCCTCTCTTAGGAGAGACATACCTACTTCATTCAGGAGCTCACTTATCCTACCCTTGATTGCTTGTGTTTGGCTTTATATTTTCTTGGTGATTGCTCTATGCACGATAGCTTGCCTAGGGTTTGCGTAGATAGAGAGTCTTTTATATTTTTTGAGTCATTGTGGATTCGGGTGCGATTCCTCGCCGTTCTTGTTGTTTAGCAAGACTTCTACCTTCTACATCTCCTCCTCCCTTAGGAGAGAGAAATAGACAGTCCAGGTGGACTATTTCACACATTGATTCACATACCATGGGAGACCATATAGAAGGTATTCATGAACCACCTTCTCCCATTCATGTGGAAGATGGGGATTTTACTCCTAACTATGATCCTGCACTTGATTTGACTGAGTTAGGTCCTGTGATTTCTAAGATAGGAATTTTTCATGATAGGCCTACTTACTCTAGGGTTGATTCCCCATTGACGCATCACCGGTATGGAATGCTAGAGGATGATGAGACTCATTTTGAACCCACGAGCACTAGTTATGGTAGTTATGGTATGTCTGGTTTTCCCACACATGATTTGGCATTCCATGTTGAATCCAAGTTTGAGCCTAACACTATGCCTGGGGACACTCTCATTCCTTACCATACAGAGAGGTTTGGGAGCGCAAGTCACATTACACCTTCCATCTCGACGGTGGAAGCTACATCACATATTCCTCCTAAGTCTAGGGTTATTGATCTTATTAGGATACTAGATCTGAGACAAGTGACTATAGGGAATAGCACATACATAGTTATAGAGGTCCCTTTGTCCTTTGTCCCTAGTTCTTCGAATGTTCACCCTCCACCTCATCCACATGGTCCTTCAGGTCAGAATTTTGCTACGAGTCATGTCCGTACTGCGGTTACTAGACCAGTTGTGTCTCAGGTTCATGCATAGACCATTGTTTTGAGAGGCCATGTTCATACTTCTAGAGGTCATATTCCTACTTCTGGAATGTATATTCCTACTTTCGGAGCTTGTATATTCCTACTTACGAAGTGTCTCATGGGACATCCCATGCGATAACTTATGGGCCCTATTATGGGAGGCAGTATGGAAAGGGTTCTTCACCTTATGGGTGCGGGTATCAACAACCTAATTTCTCTCCAAATTACGGCTTTGTAGCTATGAATAGTCAAGGTACACCACACTATGGTACTTCCATGCCACCCTATATGGGTCAAACAAGAGGAGGGCACTATGGCCAAGGCCATGGTGGTAATTAGACCTATGTGAATTAGAACTATCAGGGAGTGGTCCATCAACCTCATCATCCTATGCTCCCTTTCCTTGTAATGCTGAATCTTCCTGACTTGTTGAGATTAATGAACGATCATGTAGCTCATGACTCAGCTTGGCGGGCTATCCCTACTAAGCTCCCCTCGGACATACCCAAATTCGAGAGAAAACTGGGAGAGGATCCGAGAAAACATGTTACTACATTTCACCTATGGTGCTCTTCAAATTCCTTACATCAAGACTCCATCTATTAAAGGCTGTATTAGTGAACCCTTACAAGGCTTTCCGCGAAATGGTATATAGAGCTACCTAGGGTGGCATTCACTTTTTTAGATGACCCAGTGATGAATTTTCTTAACCACTTCCAACTAGCAGTGCGTTATGATATTGGTACCGAACTCTTGTCAACATTTCAGCAGGATAAAGCCACACATATCTCAGATCATATCCAAGAGCAGCGTAGACGGAAAAGGTTGATTAAATCCTTTATACCACCGAAATTGCTCCTTGAATGGTTCCTTAAGTCGTTATTGCCGTATATAGAGAAGGATGTTTCTACATCTAGAGTGAAAAGTGAGGAACAAGCCATTTTTAGGGCACAGAAACTCGATTTGATTTATGCTCAATATGATTTGTTATATGAGATTATTCCCAATGCTCTATGTTCTAGTTTCGACCCCAAAGTTAAACCTAGACCACATGCCGATGGCATTGTTTGTTGTGCGAGTGCTAAACCTATGGATTCAATTGCAAAACAAGTTAGTCAACTGTCAATCAACCAATCTGCTTCGGGACAAGCCACGACTTCATCTCAACCCGCCCAAATGGCGAGTGTGCTTTCGGGGACCACAAGGGTAACCAGCAGCTCGGACGGAATAAAAAAAAGGGTAAGAATAATCGTAAGGGTGGGAATAGGAATGAAAATGCTAATAATAAAGACAAGAATGCCCATAATGCTAGGGGGGACAAGCAAGCTAAATATAAGGTTAAATTCCTTTGCAAGTTGTGTAAGGATGATCACCTCACTTACTTGTGCCCTTGTATTGATGAAGCCTTGAGATTCTCGGCACAAGGCCCAGCTGTGCTGACTAACCCTTTACCTCACAATCAAAATATGAATTCAAGGAGCCATATCAGTTTGCTGGTGATTAATATCCACTGGAGGGTAGTGTTCGTGGTTGCATTAACATGGTACGTGCTGCGAAAGTTGTGACCCGTGTGAAAGACTATGGTTCATCACAACCCAGCCCAGGAAAGGAACCTGATCCACCAAGGACTCCTTTGCGTATTGAGAAACCTGTGGATAAACCTGAAGCTGTACCTTGCATTCATAAAGGAGTCCTTAAGCATTCGGGACAAAATCCTAATGCTCGAGCCACCTAGAACTATTCAGTTATCGAGGATTTGGGCCACACTCCTTGTGCGATGTCTCCGCTAGAAGTACTTCAAAGTTTTCCTTCGCAAAGGAGGGCTTTGCTTTCTTCCCTTGGTGTGAATGACGATAATTCTTCCTTTGTGATTAAATTTGAAACCGCAAGACTTCAGCCTCGCTTGCCTTACTATGTGTCTCTTTTGATTCACATAGAATGTCTTAACATGACCGTCAAGCACACTCTGATTAATGAAGGTGCTACTGCTTTTGTGATGTCTTTATCGTGTTGGAAGGGTTTAGGTTCCCCTGAATTGTCTAAATCCATGACCATGTTAATTGTCTTTTATGGGAGATCGTTTAGGCCGCATGGGATCCTTCCTTCCCTTAAGGTCTGTTTGGGAGGGAAGACCATTGCGATAGAGGTCGAGGCGGTTGATGCGCCCCTTGACTACAATCTTTTGCTAGGTAGGAATTGGATGTACAGTATGCAAGCCATAGCTTCTTCCCTATTTCACATTGTATGCTTTCCATTTAACGGGAAGATAGTCATGATTGATCAAACGTTATTCAAGAATCCATCAGTTACGACATCTTTGGGAGCTTCAATCCCGATCGTTGAATACTATCTGCAGGCAACTGGGAGTGTGGGTGTGGGCATGTATCCATCCCTCATGGGAAGTTTTAGTTGTCCTGCATCGATCCTTATGATAGGGTCTAGTTCCGGTGAGGCTTTGACATCTATGAGATCGGTGTCTTTTCGCACAAATTATATGGAAGATGATTGGATTCTTCCTACACCGAGTACTTCGAGTGAGCCCATCGTGACAGACGTGCCATTGCCTAAAACTATGATAGCTTATCAAGCTAATATTGAGGGTGTTGTAGAGCCCATTCCTTCCTCTTCACGGATGGAGGAGGACCCTAATGTGCTACCTGCATGGGCAGTATAGTATTCTCATGTGCACAACTTCCTTGATAGTGTTTTCCCTTCAAATGAATCGGTTATTGAGGCCATGTCGGGAGTTGAACCACAATGGGAAGAGCTCCATCATATATCTTACTTTCTTCCCGAGCTTGACTGCTTGGAGCATAAAGACTTTCGGGAGGTTCTTAGTGAGAGAGTTGGTAGTCCTATGGTTCCATTAAGCTCTCTTGGTTTGATGGCTGATGGAAACATGGCAAATATATCTCCAATGATTCCTATCAATATCTCTCGCGATCCTGGCAGGATAGAGAATGTCTATATTGGGGCAGAATGCTTGGCATGCTGAGATTCAAGAATACACCGAGCTGTTTAAAAAGTTCTATGATATATTTGCTTGGTCTTACAATGAAATGCTAGGTATTGACCCTCGCATTGTCGAACATGAGATTAAGACTTATCCCAATGCTAAGCCTGTTCGACAACACTTGCGTGCGATGAATCCTAGGAAAGAACCCATGATTAAGGTAGAGATAAAGAAACTGTTGAAATCTGGTTTTATCTATCCTGTTGCCTTGACGGAGTGGGTTTCAAACCCTGTTTCGATGGATAAGAAGTAGGGAATGATCCGCATATGCACTAATTTCCGTGATTTGAATCATGCCTGTACTAAGGACAATTTCCCAACGCCATTTATTGATCAGATTTTGGATGAGTGTGTGGGTAGTGAGGTTTTTTTCTTCATGGATGGCCTTTCCGGATATAATCAAATACAAATTAAACCTGAGGACCAACATAAGACTGCATTTATTTGTCCTTGGGGAACTTTTGCATATCGGAAAATGCTTTTTGGCCTTAAGAACGTCAGAGCTACTTTTCAGCGGGCCATGACCTTGATCTTCCAAGATCTCAAATCGATTATCGAAGTATTTTTGAATGACCTTGCTGCTCATTCTCATATGAGAATGCGTCATTCCTATCATTTGAGATTGGTATTCGAAAGGTGCCGCCATTATTTGGTTAGGTTAAACCCTCACAACTGCATCTTTTGTGTGAAGTTAGGTCCCTTGTTAGGATTCATCATTTCTAAAGAGGGTATAAGAGTCGATCCTTTGAAGGTAGAGGAAATACTTCAGTTGTCTCCCCCGAAAAATATTCATCATCTTAAATGTTTGCAAGGCATGACAAAATTCTTAAGGAGATTCATTGTCAATTTTGCCAATTTGACAAGAGGCTTCATGCGTCTTTTGAAGAAGGACACCACCTTTTGTTGGGATAAGCGAGCCTAGGAGTCCTTTGATGCGCTCAAGCGAGCCCTAGCATCGGCCTCGGTGATTAGTCCCCCTGACTATAGCCATGATTTTCTACTTTATGTGGCCGTGTCCATGGGGATGATTGGTATGGTTTTGGTTCAAGAGGATGAGGATCTCCAAGAGCATGTCATATACTATCCGAGCTAGAATATTATTGATGCAGATATCCCTTATTCTCATGTTGAGAAGCTTGCCTTAGCTACAGTACATGCAGTTCAACGGTTGAGACATTATATTATCCTTCGCCAGACCTTGGTTGTAGCCCATGTCAATATGTTTCAATTCGTCCTCACTCGAAGGATTATTGGGGGAAAATATAATAAATGGATTGTCATCTTGCAAGAATTTGATCTCGAGTTTGTTTTGGAAAAATCGAAGAAGTCGTTATTTTTTGCAGAGCTTATATCGAATTTCCCAAGCAAGGCTGAGGAGTTGGTTTGTGAAGATACGTTTATTGATGAACACATCTTCTTAATATCAAATTTAGACCCATGGTATGGGGATATAATTATATATTTACAAACATTGAAGGTCCCTACTCACCTCTCATAGGATGAATGACGACGATTATGTCACATGTCTAAGAATTACCTCAAAGTGGATAACACTTTATACCGCCATGGGGTAGATTCCATTTTACGACGTTGTTTAACTCGCGAAGAGGCTGAGGTAGTGCTGAATGATTTCCATGAAGGGGCATGTGGTGGTCATTTATTTGGGCTTTCTACAGCCCAAAAAATCTTAAGAGCGGGTTATTTATAGCCATCGATCTTTAAGGATTGTGTAGATGCGGTCAATAGGTTCCACCCTTGCCAGGTGTTTGCATGTAATATGCGCTCGAAACCTGCCCTGTTACATCCCATCATCACTGCCGGTCCCTTCACTAAGTGGGGCCTTGATTTTACGGATTGCAACCCAGCTTCAGCTGGGGGGTATCATCATATCATAGTGGCTATTGATTACTTCACGAAATGGGTTGAGGCTATGCCTAGAGTTAAATCCGATGGTGAGACAGCCGTGCACTTCATATTCAACTGGATTATTACTCAGTTTGGGATTTTGAAGGATCTTGTCACCAACCATGCCTCGCACTTTCAGAATCATATGATGGAAGAGTTGGCATCAAAGTTAGGGTACAAACAAGAGAATTCCTCCTCTTACTACCCTCAAGTGAATGGACGGATAGAAGCAGTGAACAAATCACTCAAATCCATTCTCCAATGAACCATCACACAAAGCAAGGATAATTGGCACATTATGTTATATCCTACTTTGTGGGTGTATAGAACTGTTGTTAATATTGCCACGGGTTTTTCTCCATATCAACTTGTACATGGAGTGGAGTTGGTATTGCCGGTTGAGTGCGAGATTCCTTCTTTGAAGCTAGTCGTAGAGATCTTGCTAGACACTTCACCATTGGAGGAGCATTTGGTACACCTTGAGCAACTTGATGAGCAGCGTTAAGATGCCTTGGTGGCTCTAGAAGTAAATAAACATCACGTAAAGATCCAATACGATAGGTCTATCTGTCTAAGGAGGTTTAGTGAGGGAGACTTGGTCCTTTTGTGGGATCAAACAAAAGAACGCTTGGGGGCAAGAAATTTTAACCCCATTTGGCGTGGTCCTTACGTCGTCAAACGTGTGTTAGAGAAGGGTGCTTATGAGTTAGTGCATTATGAGGGAATGGCCTTGGCGGAGCCTAGGAATGGGCTCTATCTCAAGAAGTACTATGCATGATTTTCAGCCAAGGCTGGTTATTGTATATTATTGTACAATTATGCATAGGTAGGTCTTTTTCTTATAGTGATCGGGTTTGTGATTAGTTTCTGTTTCTTTTGGCAGATGTCAATGGAATCTTCCACCTACATATGATTCATGGATGGTGCGAGCCGTCACACTCAACACTCAGCCTCTGCTGCTTGGGTTATTTATACTCCTATGGGTTAGGTATTGTCTTGAGGAGGCGTATGTTTACGACCATCTTTAAAGAATGTTGCTGAATATAGTGCCGTTATTGAGCTTCTACGGGATGCCATTTTACATGGCATTCTCTCTCTTGAGGTACATCTTGATTCAGAGTTAGTAGTGTCACAGCTTAATGGTTTGTACTATGTTAGAGATCTGACATTATTAAGAAGATTCTTACGTGTGAGATTATTAGAACAAAAATTTGACAATATAACATACATATATATTCCAAGAATTAATAATCAAGTTGCTGACTCATATGCTAACTACGTGTTAGATTGACATTTTTACATACACAATAAATTCATCACAAACACAAATTTTTACATATGTAAATAAATAAACCGATCATCACAAAATTTTTTATAAACATCCAAAATGTGGTAATACATAGTGTCATGATACAAAAAAGGAGCTCTTAAGCCACAAAAATATAATACACGGTAATACAAAATGTATCACTCCCAGGTATCTAAGCCTGTGGAGGAGGAGGGGGGTTGTGATCATGGAATGTCACTACGGTTCTAGCTAGTCATCGAAATAATCACACCCATGCTCGTGGTACACCCACCACCTGGCACTGCATGGCCTCAAGCAATTCCTCGACTTGCGCCATGGGAACTCTATGTGTCAGCCTCGCAAAGTTGGTATGAATGCTTTGGAGCATCTGCTCTGCATCCACACCCATGATATCATCTCCTCTTCCCCTCTGTCTATGACGAGGAAAGCCTTCAAACCACCGTGGTCCCACATCTGCATGCATATGGTAGATGTCACTATGTATTTTCCCCAAAAACATGTCTTTTGATTCCATATAATCAGAAAACACAAAAAAATTAAATAACTCAAAAATTTAAAGAGAGGGTCGAGATTCATTACCTATGTCACCGTATTCCGATCCTGGTGGTAGCAGCATGTCAGGGTCCCCCCGAAAATCAATCCTCGCATAAGGGTAGTCATCGATGGAAACTATCTGTCATCGCCACCACGAAAAGAAATCAGCTGGATAGGGGTTGGACACCCTACCTCCACCTAGTCTGCACATCGCATCTGCCCAATGCCATTGGGCTGGGTCTCAAACCCCATGAAAAGAAACGTCAACTCTAGGGCTCAATCCTGGAACACGCTTGAAGAAAAACATGTCCAGTATGCTGCTCAAACCGAAGTTTCACACTCTTCCCATCTTACACTCATTGAGCTGATGTTTCATGTTTCTCAGTAGTGTAGTGCTCCAATCATATACCGTGGATCTCATGCACTCCACTGCATAGAACATCAGAGGTCGTGAGGCATGGTGGAGTGAATCCAAGCCTGCTATCCTGTCCAGTGTCAATAGGATGGCCTTTAGGCCCAGCACCTGTATAGAGTTGGTTGGGATCTAACTCCCCACCTTCTCCATGTCCAGATAGCAATACACCGTAATGTACTCATCTATAGTCAGGCCACCTCCGGGCCCACGAGAATGCAGGTTCACTACTTTCCCCCGTCGGGAAAGTCCAGTAATAAAGTATATGTCCTCCACCTCTATGGTGAGGGACATCCCATCTATCTGGAATGACTCTGAGTCTAGGTCCCAGTAGTCCACTAGCATCTGCAATACTCCTGGTTTGGCCCTTAAGCCACCAAGACACCAAAATTTGTAGAGCCCACATGCATGTAGCGCTTGTTGAGCTATTATATCTGCCCTTACTACCTCCTCTACATCACCATGTTCACGTTCTCTCCATTCTAGGACCATAATGCACAAAAAATTAGAAGTTTTCCCATTAAAACACTTAAAAAACCTCATACGCGGCCGCATACGTGAGTGTTTGCCAAACAACCGCATATGTATGCGACTGTGAGGGCATTTTTCATGTATATCTAGCCCTATACGCAGAAAAACCATCGATTTCTGCATGGGCCACAGCGGCTATTTTGGATTGGCCTAGAAATCCAAAAACACCATGGAACTTGATAAAAATTGCATCAAAATGGAAGAGTAGAGCATGGGTAAGTTCCTGGAAGAAACGGTAGTGGATTCCGCTGGCTGGATCTCTTGGAATTCGCTGTTCAAAATTTGAGCTCAATTGGGTAAAAATTTCAAATTTTTTATAATGTTTTGAATTTTTTACTATTTATAGAAATTTTTCAAAAATTTTAAATTTTTTACCCCCTTTCCTATAATTTGGACTGTATCTAATCATTTTGGACCATTTTTTGACTAATTTATGATGTAGGAGACTTCTTTGAGTGTCTTTTCAGTCGTTCGATTGACCCGTTCATGTCGATCTCAGGTATCATGTCTAAACTGGCATATAGGTTAGGTTTCATCACCGTTTGTATTTCACATGACCCTGTGACCATTTCACTATAGCCTTAGGTATGAACCCACTCTATTATGTCACTGAACCGTCTTGTTGTTTTAGAAGTGGCATGATATGAGTGGTAGAGCTTGACCTTACATGGGTACCCTAGTTAGTGCCTTATTTTCATTTGGTGCCCATGCTGATGTTTTGTCCCTTAGGGTGTGGGAGTCCATTATATATTATTGCCATGACATTTCACAAGAGCCTCATATTTCTCTTGATCTTTTGCTGGCCTATTTCCCTCAGGACTCCCTTATGTCAAGTTGTAATTGCATTCTCATGAGCTTTGCCTGCCTTATTGAGCTTTATGCTAGCTTCCCTGATATAGCCTGAGTTTGTCTCATGTATAGCCATGCAGAGCCATTATATTTATCCTTTGCAGCTTGATTCCCTATTTTTACCGGGAGGGGATTTTCCCCCTAGTGTCGCTATCCTACACATGTATCCTTGCATTGAGCATAGGTATGTTCCACTGCTTGGAAATAGTTTGTTTGCCCCTATGACACTCATATCCTCCTAGACTGTAACTATAAAGCAGTTTTATTCTTTTTCAAGATTTTTAAATATTTGAAAAAGTCCAAAAAAATAAAAAAACCAAAAATCCAGACAAGGAAAGATGTTATCCTTGGCAGCTATCGAGTCGTGTCACCTTTTAACAGAGCACTGTATATCACATCTATTGGTTGGGTTTATAGTTTGACTTTAGGAGCTGTAATTGTTTATCTGAGTTTATCTCCATCGACTGGTTAAGCTTCCAGTCCCCATGGAGCCTCTGTCGATGCCTCCTATGTCACAGAGATGTCCCAGTTTTGTATATCGAGTCTATGCTGCCTTTATTCAGTCACCATTAGCCGTTATGCTCTTGTTCGAAGGAAGTTGAAACCTGAGTCGGCCATTCCTTAGTTATCTTGACTTTGCATGTCAGCCATTCCCAGTACAGTTATTGGTTCATGCACCTTATGATCGATTTTTTCCACATCATACAGTTTTGGTGAGTACCTCATGTTGGGTGTTGGGGGATGAATTAATGCTCTCCTTCCATCGAATTTCATCTCATCGAATTCAGATCATTTATTCTAGGATTGGAATCTAGAGTCATTTTTTAGTTCCTTGAGACTTGTAGTCATTAGTGGCAGGTTCTTTCGCCATCGATAGTTTTTGGGAATACATCAATGTCCCCTGATCGATGGATCCTCTCAAGTTTTCAACTTCAACACATTTATTCACACTTGTTAGTTTGCACTCTAGTACGTTGATTTCCATTTTCATTATCAGTGGGTGATCTCGCATCTATTAACGGTATACATCAATGACCAATAATCAGACGATGGACTACTATGTTTGACCTCGACACCTATATTCACATAGTAGGACATGTACTCGTAGCGGTTTGTGTAGAAGACCTTCCAGATTGATGGCATCTCTTATATGCTACCTCCTTAATCGTGCCAGTGTTCATGAGATTTCAGCTCTCGTGACTTGATTCTAGTATATGTCAGACATTTCCAGCCATTATGGAGATCATGGTCCTTTGTATATCTTCATCATGGAGATTTTTATCTATGTATATTATACGTGGAGATGACCACTTATGTGATATTTTGTATCATGCCTATTCATGGCCATTGTACTCTTATGTATCCGGGACTACTATATGTATTTACAGTTATGTATCATGCTGATTGGGTGGCTGATCTTCTATTTGGGATCCTTCATCACTCCACTTCTGGAATCGACTTATAATGTATTTCGGCCATCGTATGACCCCTCTAACCTCACACATTAGGGGGCATCTGTTATAGCCGATTTTACCACTCCAGTTGAATCACACTTGTATGGCCTTCCCCTGTCCCTTTGCAAACTCCTTAGACCCCTTGGACCATTTTTTGTCCTTTGATGTTTCCTTGACCATTCCTAAAAACATGTAAAAATTAGTACATGTAACTTTTAAACCCCTAATCGCATGTATACGCGGGTTTGACCCATATAACTGCATACATTGGGATGTGTCCATAATCCAAATCCTTTTGGAGTTTTCCTTGACATGGATCTGACTCAATTGACTCCTGGCCTTCCCTATGCCTTGAGATCGCTTGGATTCGACCTTTCATTACCCGTTTGAAAAGCTATATAACGAACTCTTTGGTACATTGAAGGCATATGAGAGAATTGAGAGCAATGAAACTATAGTCCATTGTTTTCAGAATTTGTGCTTGATTCTGCATCCCTTTGTCCTTGGAGCACTTTTGTGTTCTTCCAAAGCTTTCCTTTTCTTTGTGAGCTTGCTATCGAGAGATGGAGGATTGAGGTGGTAGAGGCCCAAGTGGGGGATTCAGTTTGCTCGATTCGCATACATGCCGACAGAGGTTGTATCCATTGTAATCTCTAATTTTATATTAATAGAAATATATTTTCCTATCCAATAATGTATGTTTGAATGAATATTTTATCCATGGATGATTTCATATGCTTATACATTGTTGAATATATATGCCAGAATAGATATAACACCAATATATATAGTATGCTTGTCTTGTTTACTTGTTGTTGAGGAAGTGGTTTATCAATTCAAGTTGAAGTTGGAAAGCTCAACGGGGATCTACTTCAACCGTGTGGAATAAGGTACGAGGTCTGATCCTTTAGTGTTAGATATTTAATTTCTATTGCATATTGGAAAGGATTGATTTCTGGAGTCAAGCTGTCTGTTGTGGTACCCCAAGCCATAGGAATTTCTCTCTGTAACACCTATATGAATGAATCTAACTATTGAGCCCACTTTTATTACAAAGCCAATTTTCCCAATAAAACTATTTAAAAATAGCCTAAGTTTTGGAAAAAATAATTTTTTATTAAAAACACTGAAAAAAATTAAAAAATAAAAAATTAAAAAAAACTAGGGGGACTTAGACATATTCATATGACTCAACCATAATGCCTAGCATGTTTATACATTGACACATGGACTCTAATAACCTCAATAGGCCTAAATACCAAGCCTACCACCCCAACTTTGGAGGTATTGAGTGAAAAACTCAGAAATTATCAGTCGTTTATTTAACAGCCAATAATAACCAAGGGAAAAAACACCCTGGTCTGATCAGATTGACAAATAAAGTCTAATAGACCGAGTCTTTTACAAACACTATCATGCTAGAACATTTATTACAACTCCCCCAAGGGGGTATGAACATGTGATATAATACAACAAATTTTCCCAGAAGCAAGACTGAAGGTCTTCTAAAGTGCGAACAAGTTATCCTTGTCCGGTTCATCAGGCTCACTTGATAAAAAACCACTAAGTACAACCTAGGTGGTAACAATCCCCAAAAAAAAATTGGGAGCTTTGTTCCCAAACCCATGCTATCCCGGAGACCCCCGTACGGTGATTATGTCCCCCGGCACCCCCCTCTACTGGGACAATTGCAAAAAAAAATTGGCATACAAATACGATTGAACAATAACATCTCTAAATTAGGAAAATCATGCTCCACAACCAATAGGACCAAATATACCTTTGGGAAGAAAATTCATACATAGATTGAAACACTCATAACCCTATAGACATAATTCCATCAACATAAACATCTAGGTACAACCCATGATGCTTGCCGATTTTGTAGGAAAGTATTGTAACTATGGGGTTTATCTATATCAATCCAACACTATGGTATGCCAATGCACCATGTAATCATGGCAACTTACAACATAACTATGGGAGACTTCCTTATACTGTTAACATACTTAATGGATCACTAGAGAAACAAGTGGAAATAGCAACATAGTTGCTAAGTACCTGCCTCTTAAGAAAAGTTTCAAGAAAATAGTAATAGGTTGAATATATAAAAAAAGTAACAATAGATGTAGCAAAAAGATGTTCTATGAAACCACCACCAATGTTAGATGGATGACTTCATAGTCTTTAAAATAGTTTGAGTTTTTACATATACTTCAATTGGAGGCCTAATAAAACAACCATTGAGTTTGCACAAAATTATATAATTTAAAAGTTGGGTTAGTGAGCATAAATATGTGTTGCACTACAAGTAGTCAATAAAAGTTACGGATCCCATTGAAAAAATACACTTCCCCAAATTCTAGAGAGCTTAAGGTTAAAAACATGTCACAAACAAAATTTATTAACAAACATATCAAAAGACATAAAATCTGGATTAAATAGCTTAACTAATTCTTCTAATGCTATTTTATAGCTTAGCTTGTTTATTTGATGTAATAAATAGAATGCCATTTTGCTAATGCAAAGTTAGTTGTTTGACAATGAAGAAAATTATTATGATGAAATATAATATGTATGTGTCAAATAAGTGTAGATGGTTGTTTGGTTTGAATGAGAAAATTATCAAAAACCTTTAAAATTAGAAAATTATTGAAAATACTTATATTAAAACTAGGTCCTTTGTGGGCACTGGGAATATTTTCCATAATATAAGCATTAATAAGGGTGTTGGAGATAATGCTTTCATTATTGTTGTAATAAGTCGCATTCTATAAGTGTCAAATTCGTTGAGAGATATTAGCGATTTTTGAGATTTTCACTAAACCTCTCCCCCTAACTTAAGAAAATATTAAATCTCAATAACAAACCAAAAAATCTATATTATAAAGATTGTAATTGTGTTATTTCATAATAATAAAAAATTTGTGTATGTATATGTCTCGATTTTTTAGTGTAGGTTTTTGCTTAAGCCCCATGAGTTTTTTTTAAAGAAATCATGGTCAACTTCTCAAAACAAGAACTCAAGATAATGGACATTTAAGTTCATCCTTTTTTCTCTTTTATCCAATAATTTTTAATATTTTGTTTTCTATGAGATCTTCTTAATATTATCAAACAAATTTAGTTTAATTTAATAAAAATATTATTATTCATTTAGGTATATGTGAAATGCTAAAGAGAAAAGAGATTAAAACACAGCTCTTACTGTTTATTCATACATCCCAATATGTTAATCCAAATCAATAGCATTGCTCCCCTTAGCTACCTCCTTTTTGTGCCCTTTAGGCTCTCTATGTCGGCTAGAGACAACTAGCTACAACCAAGGTGAGTGCTTTAGGCTGAAGGTGGGCTTGGCTTGTGGAAGGCTTTTGTTTTGCTTGGACTCTTCGTTGAAGGTTAAAGGAAATACTCTCATCTCATTGAATCTATGGAAAGACCCAGTGAAATATATTTAGCCACAGAGAAGCCAAAGATCAGGGTGACACTTAGACCGGCGGGAATCACCGGTCATGGATGCAAGACCCATCTCCCTTTCTAGGACATTTGTCATCATCCATATGCCATAACACTAGTTATACCTCTATACCCATTCATTCTTGGTGCACGACTAATCTAGTAATGGCACCCGTATCCCACTCAGATGCTAAAGAACCCTGACCATGGCCCCCAGAATCATTAGATCTGAATCAAACCAGCTTCATTACTACGCATGATCCTTAACCAACTGCCCCACCAAATCCCGATCCGAGCAAAAGCTCTGAGCCAACTTACAATTTGCTAGAATCCCGATCGGCTACTGCGCAGGGCTGCTTGGATACTCTGTTTGCCTTGCATACTTTGTAGCTACCTGCCAAGGCTCAGGAAAAAATAGTTTGATTTAATAAAAATATTATTATTCACTTGGGTCTATGTAAAATGCTAAAGAAAAAAGAAATTAAAAGACAAGAATAAAATAAAATGCTAGATCAATGAAGAAGAATGAAATCATAGAAATAATTAGGTTTAAGTCATTTTTATGACATAGGATAAAAACTACCTAATTACTTCCATTTTTCCATCTTTTAAAAATTTGACTTAAAATTGCATTTTTGTCATTTTGCAATTTTAAGAATCACAAGAAAAAAATTAAGAAACTCATTTCCCATTTTTTCAAAAACTTGATTGGAAATTTCATTTTTGTCATTTGGCAATTTCAAGAATCACATTAATTTTTTTTCAGAAAATCAAATAAAGTTTTAAATAATACAAAACATAAATATAAAAAATTAAATTAATTCTCATTATTATGATAATATATTTGATAAATATATGACCAATTAAATATGTTTCCATGCCTCAGCTATCAGCAAATTTAAAAATGATAAAAGATGAGAGGTCTAATGTTATCTGACGTTGGAGTGTATCCAACGGGTCAAATGAACCACTAGGACTATGTCAAAGAAATAAGGTTTTGTTAGAGTTTCTAATACACAAGTTTTAAGAGAATTAACAGATAGCAACAAGAATATGGGAGATTAACCCCAAATAACAAACCTGAAAGATGCA
Organism: Pseudotsuga menziesii; assembly: GCA_001517045.1. Taxonomy (NCBI): domain Eukaryota; kingdom Viridiplantae; phylum Streptophyta; class Pinopsida; order Pinales; family Pinaceae; genus Pseudotsuga; species Pseudotsuga menziesii. Next base: position 70,734 of record LPNX010981882.1, read on the forward strand.
TATCAGCTTAATATATGTATGGAGAAGAAAGTATTTGTGTGCTTAACAAACGGAATGCCATGAAATAATGACAATTTAACTACTATGTCCATGAGAAGGAAAGGAATGGGAAATTTGGAAACTGAAAATCCTAAGTGAGCATCGACGCTGGAAATCCAGCTAAGCATTTAAGTTAGGGCACTCACTACCAAAATAAGTTAACACAACATTTACTTTCCAATTATGTCCTTAGCTGCTGTTGCTGCTACAGTAGCTCGATGGTTGTGCTCCTCAAGAATATCAAGTTTCAATTCTCCGCTGAGCGGTGGAAGTTTGCAGGAATCCATAGATGGATCTGTAATTTGTAGATAATTATAAGGAGCTAGATATTTGCCTATTCTGTGGAGACACTTCTTCCCACAAGCTAGAGATTCAGTCTTATCCACAATTACACTAGTTGGGTAGAATGTTACAGACTTTTTCCTCATCCCACTACTGTCGTTCGACACTCTGGATGTTTTACTCAAACATGGCCTGGATTGGACTGAAGAAAAGGATGAATAAATGAAAGAACATTTTATCTCAGAAGAATCACATGATTTGGACTCACTTACAATGGAAAATGATGAAAGATTTGGCTTCTTGGTACCGCCGGCCATAAACAGAGAATTGAGAAAAGTTGTGAGTTTCCTGCCAGGAGAGGTTGGTTTGTTGGGCTTCTTGGAATCCTTCGGAGTTATGGACTTTGACTTAATCTTAGATCGATGATCTGTAGAGATGAAAGGCTTCTCTGTAGATCCAAAATCTCCATCTCTAAGCAATGATTTTCCATGTAAATCTCGAGAGCATTTCCCCCCAATAGCCCATTTACATTCTCTATCGTCATGACCCACGTGATGAGAATCCCTTTCTGTTTTATCAGTTGGAATTGGAGAAGTTTGTGTGTAGAAGTACTCCGCACCTGAATATAAATATGGGTAGATGGAGGTAGAATCACTCCTATAATCAGAAGAACACGATGCTGCAAATGGCATATTAGACTGAAAAGACAGATGAAATTCTCTATGGTTTCTTATATATGCAGCCTTGGCTTCATATTTTTCTACATTGAGAACAACCTGCATCTCGGTAGCTCTCCAGCGCATCGATTTCACATCATTCAACCATGGATCATCGTCCCATTGTCTTTCAATTCTAGAAATCCTCATGACTCTATTATTCTTTCCCTTGAAATTTCTGGTCTCTACTTGATTTCCACTTGAAACTTTTCTTAAGAGGCAGGTACTTAGCAACTATGTTGCTATTTGGACCGAAATTTGAAAAGAAGAAGGTCAAGGCATACAGTATGAGGAAGGCCGGATGATTGTCGTCGCAGAAGCCTCTGGGACATACTTTGCCTCGCCAGTGGTAGTATGGAATAGCAAGCACGAACATGAAGACAATCATGAAAAAGAATCCCATCAGCTGAATTTTTTTCCTTCCTATGCGGTCGACGAGGAGTACTGTGACCCAGCAGCCCGGGGCTGCTGAGCAGAGAGCAATAATCGACTGCGCTCTTGCTATTTTATAAACCTCTTTCACAGCGTTCATTTTTTTGGCCGCGGGAAGCCATCCCATGGCACTGAAGATGTCCTTTTGGAATAGCATTTAGCTGTAGAAGGCGACGTCGAACAGAAACCATGTGCTTGTCGTGCCGAGTAGATGCAAGCCGTGTCGCCTTATGAACTCTCTGGAAAACAAACCAAACCTCGACTCATTCCATCTAAACAATTTAACATTTATTGGGGGTTCTCCCATATCTATATCAAGAAACCTGGACATGTCGGCCGCAGCTCTTTTCTCGTCTTTTTCGATGAGCGCTGTGTAGCGAGTTGTTTCGAGCATTTTCATTCGCCAGAAGTATGTCAATGTAGTGGGAATGGCCCCCAACATAAGAATGGTTCGCCATACAAAATATGCTTCAGAGACAATAGAACCTAGATGATCATCCGTGTATGTGCGGTTGAATCCTGCAGAGATGATAATGGCCACGGTAGTGCCGGCGAGAATCCCAAAGCCTTGCATAGAAAACACCGCTGATGTCATAGTTGCCACTTGTCATCTGAAAACCAGATACCAAATTCCAAAGCTGACATCATTTGTCATTGGCAAATCACAACACAAATAAATACATTTTTATTGTAATTAAAAATTATTATTTATAAAATTATAAAGTTAAACATTGTAAACATCATTTTAATTTTTATGTACCTTTGAACTAATAGGTAAGTCAACCCAAGTTGACTTGCAATCTATTACAATATACCTGCTGAGGCAGGTATAATAAGCCACTCAAGCTCAGGAAGTCTCTTCTTCTAGCGACGTAGGATTCTAATTCATATGGCAACAACACCTTCACGTGGCATCTCACAATTTTGTTTTAATCTTCATCGTAAGCCTCCTCTCTTCATACATTGCATGATCCTCCACAAATTCATGGGTTGTGTTATTCGTAATGTATTCATTATTGGTGTCTTCTCTCCAGCGAAAAGAAGATTCTCCAACACTCCCTTGGAAACTTATACCTCATGTTGCATAGATCGCAGCTCTCACACTTCCCTATTCTGAATAGAGTATTATTAATTTCAGCTCTAATTTTCAATATAGGAGTGAGCCCTTTCCACAATGCCACATTAGAATCCACCCTTTGGTGTCTCCTTTCCAACAAAAGATAGTTGGCTTGAATATTGTCCCACAAGATAATGGCTCCTCCACATCCTCAAACTACGAGTCTTGAATACATCCTTCACACTTAGATCCCTCCACATTTAAAAAAAATGCAATTTCACAACAAGGGAGTCTCCTTACGTGTCCACACAATTTCACATCTTTTAATTGTTTCATTCTTAACTTCACATAGCCTCGAGGAAAAATATTCCCATAGAAATCAGTGCTTCCTTCAACATTTGATGTGAGTATTCATATCTCTTTCATGATTTAGATCAACAATCAATAAAACTCAAAACCGTGCAGTAATGCCAATGATAAAATACAAAAGATGAGACGTTGTTACACACAATTCTATTGACAAACTTGAAAATTTACAATTTATTGTTACTTCGATATATATATATTTATATTTTGAGTTGTTGTCATATTTATCATATTCCAAATGTAATCAAAAGAAGTTAAAAGGATATCTCAACCACACACCAAACTAGGTGACTTAGTTGAAAAGAGTCTCTCACACCTAACTAACAAACAATTCATATAACAAACTCCTAATGAATAGATGCATACCTAACTAACAAACAATTCATATAACAAGCTCCTAATGAATAGTGCATGAGATAAACATTATCTTCAACACATATAAGAAGTGAAGTTTTGGAATATCCTTCTTTGTTTAATCTATTGAATTATTTTTATGAAACAAAAAAATTATAAAACCTTTCTAAACATATTTAAAACATGTATAATTCTATAAATTATATATATATATCCTGGACATTGAAGGAAGACCTTTCGATGATGAGATTTTGGAGTATCGAAATCATGTATATTGAAATTCCATTTGAAAGGAATAATCATTAATGAATGCTTACATATATCTCTTTCCGTAAGGGAAACATAAACCATAATCACATCAAATAGGGAATTCTTTAAAACCATTAAGTTTCATATCCATATAGATTCCATTCTCCAAACATGTTTTTTTTTATGATTTATAAATAGTAAAAATTAATTCATTCATTTTCACAATAGATGATTCTCTAATACCAAAGCTTTCACATAAAAATTTTACCCATCTTTTCATTTCAAAGTCTCTACCATTCATTTATTCATAATAATTCAAAGTACTCAAAAAATTAGCAACATTAAATATAGTTAAATCTATGAACCTCTTATCTAGAGCTTCAATCATCTTCATCACAAAAAAAATTCCTAAAAGAATGAAATCATTGAGTGTCCCTGATATTTGTATCTTTTGAAACTTTCAAACATCAATGGATGTATGTAAATGTACAAAACATGTTCTATCTACAAGTTCAAAAGTTCCTCATTGTGCTCCAATTAAAACAAAGGATATGTGCATTGCACCTTCCCCAGATATGCTACCCAAAAACTATTTATGGAGAATGTTAATACTAACTTTTAAAGTAGTGCAATTAGAGGTGATATCAATATGATCCTGTTGGAACTTTTGGTTCATCTTATCTAAATCAATGAGGACATATGCAAGAAAATGTATGCAGAATCTCACTTGAAATATTGTTTCTGACTCATACCTATTTTTTTCCCCTAACTCCAAACCCTTGAACAAAACAAGCATGATCCTGTAGAATTCCACCCAATTTGATGAATTTGTAAAACCTCTAACTTATTAAATTGAAATGATTCCATTATCTAATGTTTAATCTATTCAATTATTTGTATAGAATTCACAAGTGAATAAAGTTTTTTGGAAAATTTATCAATGTTATACAACTCTGTGTTGAGATTACAGCATTGGGAGTCAATTCTATAGTCTTGTAATATCAATATAGTAGGCTTGTCTAGTCCTGCGAATATCCCCGTATGATTGATGTGGTGATGTTGTAAAGTCTTGTGAGTAATATCAAGATTGTAGGATTGTGTAGTCCTACGAATATCCTCATATGATTGAGGTGGACAGTAGTCTTGTGTAGTCCTATGAATATCCTCATATGATTCATGTGGATAGTAGGATTTTGTAGTCCTACCAATATCCTCATATGAGTAAGGTGGTGATGTTGTAAAGTCTTGTGAGTAATATCAAGACAGTAGGATTTTGTAGTCCTATGAATATCCTCATATGATTGAGGTGGATAGTAGGATTGTGTAGTCCTACAAATATCCTCATATGATTGAGGTGGTGATGTTGTAAAGTCTTGTGAGTAATATCAAGACATTAGCCTTGTGTAGTCCTTCAAATATCCTCATATGATTGAGGTGGAGAGTAGGCTTGTGTAGTCCTATGAATATCCTCTGATGATTGAGGTGGACATTAGGCTTGTGTAGTCCTACGAATATCCTCATGTTGCGAGGTGGTTTAATTTACTATGTAAAGTATATATACTATGTGATGTATGGCTAGTCATGCTCAATAGGTGCTACAAGTCTCCTTTAGGGATTAGCTACCCCTAGAGTGATTTACTTTAGCATATGACTATATGACTTGGGGAAATACATATGATCATAGGTTCGGAAATGATCTTATGAGTATGATATGATTAATTAATGAAAACACACATGGACAATGTAGAGATATTTAATATAAGCACAGAGATAGAGAGATAATTTGAATTTTAGTTATGGTAAACAAGTTCAGTTAATTAAGGGTTCAAATCCTTGATGTATGCAAATGGTTATTAGAAATAAACAATGATGGAGATGCACTATTTCTGTTCAGTTACATTCAGTTCTATTAGTTATATTTAGTTATGTTCAGTTACATTCAGTTCAACTCAGTTACATTTAGTTCAACTCAGTAAACTACTCAATTAGAGTTAGTTAATTAATGGAAGCCGCATATCTTCATGTGGAAGATAATTATGGAGTGTCAGCTTGACACTAGATCAGTATGGGGTGCATGATTAAATATGGATAAGTGTCCTAAGTGTTAATAAGTTGCTGCTACATGCAACCATTCTATTTTTTTGTAAAACCTAATTTGACTTGTTATTAGTGCTATGCACTTGGAAACTTAGATATGATGTTACATTTTGATCTACTCTCTCTGGTGCTCTTGGTGAAATCAATATGCTATTGTGTTGTAATCATTCTCTTCTACTAATCTATCATACTCTAAGATCATTTGCAGGGTTTTTTATCCTCTGAATCAGTAGAGGGTTTTTTGAGGGTACATCATGTGTTCTATGGTTTTATTTATGTATTTGGATTATTGATGAGATTTATATGCACTGTTATTATGTATTAAAGTTTTAAAGTTCAAGTTTCTTCATATTTTTCTCAATCACTAACATGGTATCAGAGAAAGAGTGTGCAAGAGCTTTGTTTGCGCAAGCAACTAAAGCCTACGTGATCTTGAGAAGTATTGAGCAAAGAGCTTGGAGCCATGGCATCGACCACCATCCAACCAGAAGAGCAATTCAAACATACTTCCAAATTGAAGGAAAGAGTGTGAATCATTCTTGAGAATGATCTAGATGTTTACTTGACCTCGGTGAGTGGGGACTCTTTATGCAGGCCAAATTAAAGAGCAATTCAATATGCACCATTTTCGTCCCTTTTCAGGAGACAAATTTCATGGAGAAGTTTTGATCAATTCATGAGGAATCCAACAAAATTGGTTGAAACCCCACTTCCTAAATTGGCCTATTTAGCTTACTCGTGAGAAGATTTCAAAAATAAGCAATTGTTTCAAAGATACAATCAGGTATTTGAAGATGAAATTCTCAGAATTCGTGTTATGGCTGTTTTCCCAAAGTGGACCAATTGATGGAACAACTCCAAGAGTTTTAAGTTGGATATTATCATTATTCAATGGATCTTATGTATAATGAGAGCCTCATAGATTTGAGATATCATCCAAAAAATAGGATGATCATTGGAAGAAGTTTTCTTTGAAAGAAGAACATTCACTTTAGGTTGCATGGGATCTAGTTTCGCCATACAGAGATTTGCTACCTCCTACATGCACTCAAATTTGCAAAGAGACCAAGACCGAGGGACTACAGTAATCTCCACAAGGAAGCAGAGATCAAGAGGGAGCATGCAAAACAATAAAAAGATAAGTACCCAAATTTTTTATTATATGTTATTTAGATCTATATACTTTTGAATGTTTTCATTACAATCATAGAGAGGATGCATGATTGTTCATAAGATATGAATATAGAACATGCGTGATTATTTTATAAAATGTGAATATAGAGGATGCATGATTATTCATAAGATATGAATATAGAGCATGCATGATTATTTTATAAAATATGAATATAGAGCATGCATGATTATGAATATAAATGATGCATGATTGTTTCATAAAGATATGAATATAGAGTTTCATGCTTGTTTCATAAATATAGAGTTACATGATTGATTCATGAGATATGAAAGTTGGACATGATTGATGAATATTGGGCTGCATGATTATTTAATTATCGTATGCTTTTATAAAATCAGATTCTGTTTTATTACAATCTGTATTCCTGGATTTGGAATTGTGTTTAGCTTATTCATTGTTGTTCCTATCTTTATTGGAATGTTATCAATCTCATGAGTCCAAATTTTGATAGATGATATAAGACTGATATAAGACTTATGTAGGACTGATATAAGATTGAAAACATCATCCATAAGACATGAGATTTAGGGCAGCATGATTGTTTCATAAATTGTGAACATAAGACTACATGATTGCCTAGATAGAGGGCTTCATGCTTACCTCATGAGATATGAACATGGGGCTGTATATTTATTTCATTAAATTAATTTTTGGACTTATATAAGACTGATATATGGATGCATATTAGTACATAAGATTATAATAGGTTATGATAAATCGGTTGTTCAATATATGTACATAACTAAGTAAATATTTATCAGTGTATTGAAAGTATTTCATGTTAATAAAATTCATGAGTATGAAATGGTTCTAACCATGAGAATAATTTTTCATGTAGGGAAAATTAATATTCCCTTACCTACAAGTAAATAAAGACATGAATGTGGAGTCATCCTGATGGCTGAGCCTGGAAGAGAATAGTTCGAGAGGTTCGTATGTCTCTTGGAAAGGAGAAAAAAAAGATGGATTAATTATATTTTGATGATGTGAAGAGTCCTGAAGATATTCTATTTTATTTAGATTCATGTGTCAAACAAGAGATTCATATATATATGAGCACAACTATCCATGATGGAGGACCCAGATTATGATTCTCACATTTACATGGTGAAAGGGAGTTGCTAGTCTCACTAGCTCTCGAAGAACCAGTGTAATTGGTTGATGTACATCCTATAAAAACGAGATATGCATGATTCTCATGTTTAGAAGGAAGATGAGAACTGTATTCAAGAATATTGTTATGATTCTTATGATTAGTGGTGTGGCAGTCACCAAGCAAATATTTTCCTCAATTAAGGAAAAATGTGTAGTAAAAGAGCCTTAAGGGTTTCAGGATGACGGACTACAAATGACATGGCCACACATATGAAGGTAAATATGAAAATTTATAATTCTTATTTCATATTTGGAGGATCTCAAGTCATTTGAGATGTATTTGGTTAGTTACAGGTCCCAAGATCGGTTATGTGCCTTGCAGTTTGTACATATACATGTACAAATCATGTGTTGTGGTACCTACTTGGTACAAGTGTATGTGGACTCATATATGTCTTGATCAGTAAAAGAGAGTTTTAAATATATATGAAATCTCACTAATATAGTTATAGAGGAATATCACATGTGTTGATCTAGATAGAGCATGTTGAAAAGAAGTAAAGCTTTTGAGGGTTCTAGTCAGTTATATTCGAGACATGGTACATATCCATATATGAGCATCATTGCCAACATTATTATTAAGCTTATGTCTAGGACAAGATTGGTATAGTACATAATAACTCTAATAGTTGAAGAGGGAGTATTGATGTGTCTTCATAGGCAATAGCAAATAAATTCCCCACTAGTTAGTCATCGTACATGACTTAGGCAGCTGAGGGCTGTGATAGCTTGTGGAAGATAATCCACATGAGAAGAGACATGGTCAAAAGTCTTAGAGACTAGTTGAAGAAAGTGATCATGACTTGAAGAACATCGTAGAGAAGGGTATGCTCACAAAGAACTTCTCCAAATAAAAGAAGATTCATGAAGTCAACATATGTTGAAGAGTGAAAGAAAAGATAAGTATTTCTTTTTGCATGTTATTACACATTTGTTGTATAATGTTGTATGTGATGGATTTAAAAAATATATGGTTTCTAGTTTAGAGAAACTTTATTCTAGATTGGATCTAGATGATGCTACTTTATGTAAGTAGTCAGTTGGTCTTTTAGCTGATCTATTGTATTTTATGCTTACTACTAAGCATATATCTGATTACCTTTGAGGTACATTAGAATAGGATATTTATTGCATTTGATACATGGAGGAACTATTATTTGATTGTGCTATCCAACTATTGTTTTAGCCTGATATAAGCGATGTTATTTGAGTCTAGTATTACAAAATGTAAGTGTATTGCGGCTAGTACTACATAAGAAAGATGTATGTATGAGAGTACTACAAAAGAAAAATGTGTTTTATGGATAGTACTACATACTGAGGAGTAGTGTAGCTTGGGATGCTGCCCACTAGGGTGAAATACTTGAACCTATAGTCATTAGGTGTTAATAGTCAAGCTTTCTCGAAACCCAATATGTGTTTTACGATAAAACACATTTGAGATGAAGTTTTACTTCATTGAAGTCATGGTCATGATTTCCGGTACATAGGTACTGATGAGAAGATTGCAAATTTGTGGAAAGCCTCTATTTGTGATGAAGTTTAAACATTTCTAATATAAGCTTAGTATGACAGAGAATGTCTCCCTTGTTGAAAGGGAGTGATGAGATTACAACATTGGGAGTCAATTCTACAGTCTTGTAATATCAATACAGTAGACTTGTGTAGTCCTTCAAATATCCTCATATGATTGAGGTGGTGATGTTGTAAATTCTTGTGAGTAATATCAAGACAGTAGGCTTGTGTAGTTCTATGAATATCCTCATATGATTGAGGTGAGCAGTAGGCTTGTGTAGTCCTACGAACATCGTCATATGATTGAGGTTGACAGTAGGCTTGTGTAGTCCTACAAATATCCTCGTATGATTGAGGTGGACAGTAGGCTTGTGTAGTCCTACGAATATCCTCATGTTGTGAGGTGGTGTACTTTACTATGTAAAGTAGATATACTATGTGATGTATGGCCAGTCATGGTCAACAGGTGCTACAAGTCTCCTTTAGGGATTAGCTACCCATAGAGTGATTTACTTTACCATATGACTATATGACCTAGGGAAATACATATGATCATAGGTTCAAAAAATATCTTATGAGTATGATATGATTAATTAACGAAAACACACATGGACCATGCAGAGATATTTAATGTAAGCACATAGAAAGAGAGAGAATTTAAATTCTAGTTACGGTAAATAGGTCCAGTTAATTAAGGGTTCAACTTTCTAATTTATGCAAATGGTTATTGGAAATAAACACTGATGGAGATGCACTAGTTCTGTTCAATTACATTCAGTTATGTTTAGTTACATTCAGTTTTGTTCAGTTACATTCAGTTCAACTCAATTACATTCAGTTCAACTCAGTTAACTACTCAGTTCGAGTTAGTTAATTAATGGAAGGAACATATCTTCATGTGGAAGATAATTATGGAGTTCCAACTTGACAGCATATCAGTATGGGGTGCATGATTAAAGATGGATAAGTGTTCTAAGTGTTAACAAGTTTTTGTTACATGCAACCATTCTATTTTTGTTGAAGACCTAATTTGACTTGTTATTAAAGTGTTCTACACTTGGCAAGTTAGATACGGTGTTCCATTTTGATCTCCTCTCTCTAGTGCTCTTGGTGAAATAAATATGCTATTGTGGTGCAATCATTCTCTGCCACTAATCTATCATACTCTAAGATCGTTTGCTCGATTTTTTATCCTCTAAATTAGTATAGGGTTTTCCTAGGGTATATCATGTGTTCTATGGTTTGATTTATGTCTTTGGATTGTTGATGAGATTTATATGCACTGTTATTATGGATTAAATTTTTAAAGTTCAAGTTTCTTCAAATTTTTTTCAATCACTAACACTCTGGAAAATGAGATGAAACATCACTTTCCTATAATGCATTTCTATGAGCCATGAAATGGATATCTAATAAATTAGGAGGTTCTCAAAATGTGTTATAAGATAAACCTTCATAACTAACCCGTATGGAAGTTTCCCCATGAGATCCAAATCCAACTAACTTAATCAAAGATAGATACATCTATGTTAGAAGAGTTCCCACTATGCCATACACGGTTTGAGTTTTCCCATCTTTTATTTGAAGAAAGAATATGATTTTTTTTACACATTCACATATCCGTTAATTTTTCAAACATTTGATATAAATAATTAAATGGTTCTCCATAATTTCATCAATGCTTCCATCAACTAAAATCGATTAAAATGGGTTATATGGAAAAAACCATCCTTTATCTTTTTTGAATATACCTCCTTAATAGCTAAGAGAAATTCTTTTATAGATAGTGTATTTGTGTATGCAGAGTATTGATATCTTAAAGGAATGTATGGATTTCAGTTATAAATTTCCAAGGATGGTGCTAGCAAATGGTAAGTTCCTAGTTATTCCATTAAACCCTCATGGATTCATCCTAGATTTCAATTTCTTAGACATCCCCCCAAAATTGTAGGACTTAATATTTCATTATTTTAAGATTGTATAGGTCATTCCAAAAGAATTTTGAATCAAAAAAATGGATTCCTCTTCATGAATCTTAATTCCCACCATCCAAAGGTTTGTAAATTTAAATTAATTTAATGGGTAATACAAAGGTTGTCCTTCCTTTGAAATGTTGCTATAAATTATGCCCTTCTTAATTGGACTCATAAAATAAGTTTTTAATTTTTTTGATGGGAAGTTTGAGATTTTCTGGTAGATGCAAAAACCCTATGGAATGTAACACCCCGATTTTGATCCCATTGCATTAAATGTACATGATGTATATATTGCAATGAATCATGGTGTGGAGCTAAATGCAAAAGCCCCACCATCGATTTGGTTGTGTTATGTTCGGAAATTGAAATCATTGCCAATGGTATATCGTGATATATGACACATATTAGTTTTGACATCATGTAAATATGCAACTTTAATTAAACGAACCCAACCAGCTATTGTTAGGTTAAATAGGAGCAACATTAACATAATAATGAGCGAGAAATAAACACATCAAGCAACATTCAAGATAGACACACAATATAGCCTGGAAACCCCATGCGGGGAAAACCAGCACCAATGAAGATCTTCATTACATGGCCAAAACCGGCCATCGAGGCCAAGCGAGCTAGTCACCGCTCACCTCCAGACCTATATACAATGGAGCCTCCTCAGGCCTTATAAAGGCTTAATCACATGCAATACCATGGGACAATACCATGGGAAACAACAAACCATGTGCCCAAACCATTTGCTAGACCTAAACCACCTTTGACTCAATCCCGAGTCAAGGTTAACCCTAATAATCCCCCCTTTAAACTTGACTTGGAGTAATCACCAACTCCCCTCAAGTATTTACCGAGGAATCTTACATACACCCCCCTATCACCTAGGTCTATCTCCCGACTTTACCAGTGAGTTACCAGGGGTATGCCTACCTTACCAGGTCTTCCATCCATATGCCCATTTACATGCAAACCGCTCCATTACATTTTTTTTTTCATGTGCCTTCATGGTGACTACACCATCACCATCCGTTTCTTCATCCTCTCGCTTTCCATGCTCGCTTCCTTTCTCATATTTTTCCATGCTCCCTTTCTACCTACATCCAAATTTTGTCATTGATATCCATATAAAGAAAAATCCATCTACCGGATTACATGGGTCATCGGCCGCTGTAACCGCCAGTTCTCTAGGAATTCTCTTCACATACATGGCTCATCAATATTGGTTCCAAAATTGAGATTAAACCATATCACATTTCTACCACAATCGAAGACTCAACCTCTCCGATCCACATCAAGCTAGGCTACAAGTACACCTGCCACCCTCGTACCTACCTAGTGGTTCATTCCACACTTGATGCAACATCCCTTCTTTGCACATAAGAGGGATACCTTGTGCTTTTAGCATCCAGAGAAATCCAAACTTACCTATGGCTAAGTTTCACATGGACCAAAAAATTACTGCTAGGGTGTCGGGTACCACCGAACATGCACCCCACAATTTGATTCAACATAGAAACACCAACGAGCATAACCAAGCCAAACCATGGGTCTGATACCAGTTGCTAGGTTAAATGCGAGCAACATTAACATAATAATGAGCAAGAAATAAACACATCAAGCAACATTCAAGATAGACACACAATATACCCTGGAAACCCCATGCGGGGAAAACCAGCACCAATGAAGATCTTCATTACATGGCCAAAACCGGCCATCGAGGCCAAGCGAGCTAGTCACCGCTCACCTCCAGGCCTATATAAAATGGAGCCTCCTCAGGCCTTATAAAGGCTTAATCACATGAAATACCATGGGAAAATACCATGGGAAGCAACAAACCATGTGCCCAAACCATTTGCTAGACCTAAACCACCTTTGACTCAATCCCGAGTCAAGGTTAACCCTAATAATCCCCCCTTTAAACTTGACTTGGAGTAATCACCAACTCCCCTCAAGTATTTACCGAGGAATCTTACATACACCCCCCTATCACCTAGGTCTATCTCCCGACTTTACCGGTGAGTTACCAGGGGTATGCCTGCCTTACCAGGTCTTACAACCATATGCCCATTTACATGCAAACCGCTCCATTACATTTTTTTTTTCATGTGCCTTCATGGTGACTACACCATCACCATCCGTTTCTTCATCCTCTCGCTTTCCATGCTCGCTTCCTTTCTCATATTTTTCCATGCTCCCTTTCTACCTACATCCAAATTCTGTCATTGATATCCATATAAAGAAAAATCCATCTACCGGATTACATGGGTCATCGGCCGCTGTAACCGCCAGTTCTCTAGGAATTCTCTTCACATACATGGCTCATCAATACTGGTTCCAAAATTGAGATTAAACCATATCACATTTCTGCCACAATCGAAGACTCAACCTCTCCGATCCACATCAAGCTAGGCTACGAGTACACCTGCCACCCTCGTACCTACCTAGTGGTTCATTCCACACTTAATGCAACATCCCTTCTTTGCGCATAAGAGGGATACCTTGTGCTTTTAGCATCCAGAGAAATCCAAACTTACCTACGGCTAAGTTTCACATGGACCAAAAAATTACTGCTAGGGTGTCGGGTACCACTGAACATGCACCCCACAATTTGATTCAACATAGAAACACCAACGAGCATAACCAAGCCAAACCATGGGTCTGATACCAGTTGTTAGGTTAAATGCGAGCAACATTAACATAATAATGAGCGAGAAATAAACACGTCAAGCAACATTCAAGATAGACACACAATATACCCTAGAAACCCCATGCGGGGAAAACCAGCACCAATGAAGATCTTCATTACATGGCCAAAATCGGCCATCTAGGCCAAGCGAGCTAGTCACCGCTCACCTCCAGGCCTATATACAATGGAGCCTCCTCAGGCCTTATAAAGGCTTAATCACATGCAATACCATGGGACAATACCATGGGAAACAACAAACCATGTGCTAGACCTAAACCACATTTGACTCAATCCCGAGTCAAGGTTAACCCTAACAGCTATGTCAATGCAACTATATTGAAAGGGGCATGATTATCCCAAGGATAAGGGGGGAATTGTTAAACCATGAACCAATGGGGAAAAATCCATGTGTCACCACCTTGTCTTATCCAACTACCACCATTAAAAACTGCTGTTGTTAGTTGGGGCAGTTATCGATGGGAGTGAAGTGTGGCAGAACTGTCAGTCCTTGCCCGCACGCACACTCCACTAGCGGGTTGACCCTCACATTGGCTAAGGAAACCACAACTGCCATCACTCTAGGAAGACTCTCCACTCTCATGACTATGCCCTTCTCTCCATTGTTGTTCATCCTCACGTAGGGATGGTAGTTCCATTCATTCTCATGCAGAGGAATTCTTTTCTGTTTTGGTCTCACATAGCCAGGAGAGGGAGCCTTTTTCGACTGTCATTCATGTTTCCACAGAGTGGTATCTGGCGTGTTTTCCATCTGATTTCCACGGTCTGGTGTAAAATTACCTCACGCACAGGTTGGGAGTCTGTATGTTCTTCCCCAGTGTGGTCTGTGTAAGTTTTCCCCCGGGGGGTTTCATTGTCTAGGACAGGTTGTTGTTTTCCCCACGTTGTGAACTCTGTTTGATGATATGTTTGGGACTGTTGTAGGTGGTTTGGAATCATTTTGGCCACGATAGGGCCAAGAATGACTCAGGAATTGTTTTCCTTTCCCAAGCTACAAATCACTTGTGTGACTGCGTGTATGCAGTGGTTGGTATTCAGACTGTATTGGGAGAAGGGATGGGGCCTTGGTTTTCTTGATAAACTTAGTGTGTTGGAAACCACATAGACAGAGCTAGAGGGATATCTTTGTTCTCCACAACCTGTAAATAGCACTGGAAGGGAAGTCAGGGCCTGAGGGACTATGTAGCAGAGAAGGGATTGATTCCTTGTGTTGGGTGTGTGTGGGTGTCTTAGAAGTCAGGCTAGTTCTAGTGTAGGTTTTCCTAGCTCTGTAATGGGATCACCAGCTTAGGATTTAGCCTTTCCTAGCTCCTTGATGGCCTTATAAACCCACTATGTTGGTTTGGCTGTGTTTTGTGTATCCTTGGCTATCTGTAAGCCTACTTGTTCCTTATTCCTTGGGGAATCATGCCCAGCTGGGGGGTGGCAGTGTTGCTGAGAGATTAAGGGGCACGCTGGACTATAGTTGGGTGGAACATTGCAGCGACATAGCTGGTTGCGGAACAAGTTATTTATAAGATAAGTAATCTTGTCTATTTTACTTCTGCAATTATATTTACTATTAATGAATATGATGAACATGTCGAATGCTTGTTTGATTGCATGTTTTATTCCGCTCTGTATGATAAACTATGCATCTTAGCATGTTTATATTCTATCATTTCAATTAATACGAATGCACATGTTCATGGGGCTGGTTTCCTGGATGGTTAATGCCATGGTAACGTCCTCTTCACCGATCGGAGGGTCAGGGACATTACATTGTGGTATCAGAGCTCATGTTGCAGCATGGGCCTAAATGGGCTATGAAAGATGCAGTGACAGAGGCAGGATTTCCTTCTGCCCAGTAGAGATCAGAAAAATTTGGGCAGAAAAACCTCAATCTTCAAATTTTTTCTAAGTGCTAGAGCCATTGGCCCATCGAAAGACTTAGTGACAAGTTCTTCCAATGCAGTGGAGCACTTAGTGGAAAGGCCACCCGACGGCCGATGTGGTGGAAGACAGAGGAGAAGGAAATTTATAAAATTTTTCTAAGTGTCTGAACTATCAGTTCATCAGAAAATTTAGTGGGACAGACTTCCGATGCAGCGGAGAGCTAGGCGGAAGCACACCCGACGGAGGACAGTTGGAAGAAAAATCGTGGGAAAATTTTCTAAGTTTTCGTCGACCATCAGCAGAACTTAGCGGATGTGGGAGTTGCAGTTTCGACAAAGATCAGTCGAAGACCATCGAAACACCGGCTCGATGTAGTGGAAGAAACACCCGTTATTGACTTTTGGTGAAATTTAGTTATTCAGACTGCTGATGCCATCGGAAAAAAAATAGTGGTTGGGTTCACCGACACCGCGGAAGAGCTTAGTTGTTTGTTAGTCTGCTGTTGTGGCTACCATGTGGACTAGCACTCCGGTGATTAGAAGTCCAACCATCGATGCTGTAATGATCAGTGCTTCCAATTTTTGATATGCCACCATCGAAAAACCTTAGTTGTTGGGTTCGCTGACACATAGCAGTTAGTGGTTCTGACCACCGACAGATGTTATGTTCCACGGAAAGAAGAAGAGAAATTTTTTTGAAAAATTCGCCTAAGTGTTAAAAATCATCGACGATCGGCGCCACTATGAGGAAGCGGTCACCGAAATGTCGGCGGAGATTAGCAGATGATGTGTCCACCGTTGCGGATGGCTAGAGGACTATTCCTCTAACGTATAGATCCTCTGACCTTTGACGCAGTAAATAAAGTTCAAATTTTTTCTAAGTAGTGAAAACATCGGCCATTGGAAGTAGAAAATTGTTCGTGCACCCGCCGTTTTAGAAGCCTAGAGAACTATCCTTTCGACGAGAAGAGACTGCCGATGCCGATCAGGTTATGCCTTAGCAGATTGGGCCGCTGATCAGAAGAAGATCAAAGATGAAGTCCCGCCATTGTGGCTACTGATGGAACTATTTCGCTGATGAAAAGAAGGGAATTGAGCCAATCAAGTGACTAAAAGGAAGACTAAAGGGGAAAATTTTGAAAATTCCTCTAAGTCCTGAATCATCAGCCATCGATGATGGTTAGTTGAATGCATTGCCGATGCCTAGTTAATTCAATTGTCGATGAGCTACGTTGGATGACGCTAGTGGATTGAACGTCCATCGTTGTGGCTGTCTAATGGACTATCCTTCCAAAGGTTAGAGGATTCGACTGCCGATAGTAGGTAGAGCTTTCGACAGTTGATGAATTATGGGCCACGGAACCCGCAGAGAATTCACTGGCCACCGTTGTGGCTGCCCATGGAACTAGCCACCCAATGTGTAGAGGATTCAATCACTGATGCCTAGTGCTTAGTGGATCTGACCTCCGATGCCAAGGTGTTTTAGTCGTCGATCGAAAGCCTAGTTAGGTTGCCACGGAGATCATAATGAGATATCTTTCCACCGTTGTGGCTACTCAAGCAACTGTGCGTCTGATGAATACCAGAAGAAGATAGTTTTTTTGACTGCTGAAACATTAGATTGATAGTTGGAATGAGATTTGATTCTGTAAAGAGGAAATTTTGAGTTTTTCAGTGGGATTTCCCAGCAGTTTTTCAACTATTTTCAAAGGGATTTTCAATGGTTTTTCAGTGGATTTTATGGGCTAAAAAGGAGAATGTGGCAGTGATTTTATGCACCAGATTGCATGAAAAACATAGATTGGCAGTGATTTTATGCACCATCCATAAGGGGGCAAGCCACCTTGACCGCCGTCATCCCCCTCAGACAAGCTTTCTTTGATGAAGAAAATCTTGTGTTTGGGAAAATTTGTTATTTTATGATTTTTCCAGGAGAAGGTAAGTAATTCTAATTTATATAAATGTTATGCATCTAACATTTGTGTTACTAACATGTTTGCAGAATCATAGTCACCCTCTAGGGTAGTATTCTAGGTATTGTAGTTTGGTAAGTAAGTGGTGGTTTAGTTATGAGGACCGATGATGGATATGATGCTTGGGATTCTTACGAGAGTGCGCATGATGCCATGGTAGAAAATTCCTGTAACGGAAATGATGACATAGAGTCTAATGGAAGGATATTCCAAGAGACATCGTCCGATGCTGTAGTCACCATGAGAAGCCTGATCAAAGCCCAAGAAGAGCAGCATCAACTGAATGCTACAATGTTACAGAGTTTGATAGAATTATAGAGAAAGATAGAATCTGGACAAGGTATAGCAAGAACAGAAGGCAGTAAGAGTAGTACTAGGAGAAGGAGAAGGACTTCTAGTGGGTCATCTGACTCTAAAGAATCCAATGGGGACTCCAGTTCTTCTTCGCATAAAAGAGAAAGAAAGAGACACCATAGGGATCGCTCTCGGGATGAATTTAAGAAGGCTAAACATCCTACATTTGATGGTGAGGTAAATAATGGACAAGAGGCTAAAGCTTGGCTTCTTGGGATAAAGAAGTACTTTCAAGTGCATGATTATTCAGGAAACATGAAGGCAAGAGTTGCCATATTCAATCTGAATGGAAGAGCATCCATCTGGTGGGAACACTTCAAGCAAGTAAAGAGGATCAGTGAAAGGAGACTTAAGTGGAAACAGTTCAAGAAGTATTTCAAGCAGAAATATCTCTCTAATAGGTATTATGATGACAAGATTAAGGAGTTCCATGAGCTGAGATTGGGACAGCAGACCATGGAAGAATATGCAAATAAGTTTTTGGAGCTATTGAGGTATGTTCGATACATCAGACATGAAAAAGTGAAGGTCCAACACTTTCTGAGTGGATTGCCTCAGTCTTACAAAGATAGAATTGAATTTTATGAACCTAGAAATCTTGAAGAATCAATAAAGAAGGCTAAGTATTGCTATGAGCAAAGCAAAGGTAAGACAGATTACCATAAGGCATGGAAGGACAAGAAGAAGGAGAAGTTTGACTAAAGAAAGAAAGGTTTTAGACCTTCTAACTTTAGGAGTTAGCAGAAACAGCCATCCCAAGTTGCGAGTAAGCCAGTTGGAGTGATAGGAGAAAAGCCTAAAAATCCACAACAGAATAGAGGACCACTTCAATTCTAGAAATGTGGAGGACCCCACATGCGCAGAAACTGTCTGCTTGAGAATGAGAGCGTAGGTCTAGCTTACAACATTCAAGAAGCAAAAACAGTGGGTCAAGTAGCAAGGGCAGTCCCTAGGATCTATGCAGCATTGGAGGACCGTCAAGCAGATCATTAGTCAACTGTGGTTGAGGTAGCAAGTAATATTGTTGAGCAATATGTTTCCATTTTGATTGACCCTAGTTCTACTCATAGTTACATTACTCCTAGAGTAGTGGAGATTTGTGCCTTTAAGAAAGTAAAGAATAGGAAGTCTTGGTTAGTTCAGCTAGCCACTAGGACTAAGAGAAATGTCAGTGAAGTGGTAGAGAAATGTCCATTGGTTGTGAATGGATTGGCCACTTGTGTAGATCTGAATGTTCTACCACTTGGTTCCTATGATGTTCTCATTGGAATGGATTGGTGTAGCGTCCCCGACACTGTGACTGGTGAACAGGACGCTACAATGGCCTTAACCATCTGGGCAAACAGCCCCATGAACATGTGCTCATTTTAATTGAAATGCTAGAACATAAACATATTAATATGCATAGTTTGTCATACATAGTGGAAGCAAACATGCAATCAAATAAGAATTCAACATGTTCATCATAATCATTAACAGTAAATAGGATTGTGGAAGTAAAATAGACAAGATTACTTATCTTATAAAGAACTCATTCTACAACCAGCTACATCGCTGCAACATTCCACCCAACCATAGGCCAGCATGCTCCTTAATCTATCAGCAACACTGCCACCCCCAAGCTAGGCATGATTCTCCAAGGAATAAGGAACAAGCAGGCTTACACATATCCAAGGATACACAAAACACAGCCAAGACAACACAGTTGGGTTTATCAGGACATCCAGGAGCTGGGAAAGGCTAAATTCTAAGCTGGTGAGCTCATTACAGAGCTAGGGACACCTACACCAAAACTAGCCTGACTTCTAAGACACCCACTGTTAACACCCAAAAAGGGTTCACTACCTCATCTACCCCATTACATGGCTCATTTGTCCATTTTCCCACCATATTTCCATCACAAACCCATAAAACCATGCAAAAAAGCCTCCAAAAGGCTTAAAAAGCCTACAAAAGGCCATAAAACCCTCTTTTCCTCTAAAAATATCCAAAATTCCTCCAAAAAAGCAAAAATCTCCAAAAAGGAATAAAAAATATAAAATAATGAGGAAAATGAGGAAGAAACCCTAACCCTAAAAACTGCATGGTTTCCAACTATAAATAAGTGATGGTGACCCCTTATTCAAAATCCACAATCATAGTATCCTGCCTCTGCCAAAATTGCTCGTGAAACCCTAGCTCACCATTGAGCTACTTTCACCATTGAGAGCCCCTTTTGGCCCATTTCCACCATTGGAGAAAGAGAAGAAGCAGCTTGAAGTTCGGAGCCACCGACTCGGATCACCGCAAAGGGCTTCACCAACCTTCCATTGAAGGTCAGATTAATAAAAGTCATTATTTACTTTCCATTGTTTTGCTTTATGAAAATGTTTAAATTTAGTTTTTAATTCTGTTATAGCTTTTAATCCATACATCATTGAACTACTACTAGGGAATCCATTGTCCTTAGTAGTTGCTCATTCGTACAAGCTAGGTGTAAAAACCTAGCAACAGTTTTGGCGACTCCGCTGGCTTTTTAATTTTTACTTGTCATTTTCCGTTTTGTACTTTCGGATGTCGTTTTCGGCCTCCATACATCGCTATTTTTTCTCTCCACAGTCGCGTCTCGACCGCGCCTTTTCAGCCCTTAGCTGCGGCCCGCCCGCACCTGTTTACTTCAAACCCGCGGTCCGACCGCCGCTGTTAGCTAGAAACCTGCGTCCCGACCACACCTGTTTACTTCAAACCCGCGGTTTGACCGCCGCTGTTAGCTAGAAACCTGCATCCCGACCGCACCTATTTACTTCAAACCCACGGTCCGAGCGTCACTGTTAGCCAGAAACCTGTGACCTGCGCACGACTGTTGCCTTCAAACCCGCGGTCCGACCGCGCGATTTTGCCCCATACCCGCGATCCGCGATCTGATTTTTGCACTTGTTGCCGCGCCGGAACCCAGTCACTTTGCTTCCATATTTCCTGCACTTGCACAGCCATCTGTCCCACTTGCAGCCCTACAGTATTTCTGTCCCATGTTTACAGAATTGTTTAAAAATTTTTAGCATTGTTTATTCAGCATTATTTCAGCATTGTTTATTCAGATAAATTTTGCATGGTATAAATTTTTTCATTCAATTATATTGTTATTTCAAAAGTTGCCCTGGCACTTCTCTTCTGGGTTCATAACCTCACAAGCACACAATCTGTCACCTAAATCAAGTGAGACTTAAAAAATACTTAACTCAACCAACATTCTAACCCCACTTGGGGAACATAAAAGAATTTTTGTAGTTAGGTAGGATCAGGGGGATAGGCTTCCAATAACACCCCTTGGTTATTTACACTTGAGACATAGTTGTTTTCCTATAGGGAACCAAAATCCCCTAGTATTTTTTGACACGGTCACAACCAGATTATCAGAAGGCCTCTCACTTAGGAGGGTTGAAGTCTTGAGATTGGTTCCGGAGGTCTGAGTGGAATACCGAACTCCATTCAGTAACTGAAGGGCTACCTTTCGCAGCTCTCAGAATATCCCTGTATAGGGAATATTGTGGTTAAAGGACCAAGCGGCAGATTTACCTTTCTGGACGTGTCATGAACGGGGTATCTTAGTTGCCATACTTCTAGGTTTGAGTACCCGGTGTCCCTCCCGGTAGGGGGATACTTTAGCCATTTGAATTTCCTATTTATATTGTCTGACTTGGATTTCATCACCTTGCAGAGGATATTCTTAGTTGAGTCATAATACTTTTAGTTAGGTGTTTGCAGGCTCCCTTACCTCCTTTTGGTCTAGTGAGTCCACCATTTTTTATTTTTTAGGAAACCTATTGCTTATTGGTATTCTGACCAATTTTGTTGACGCTCCACCTATTATAGCACGCTGTTACAGTGGGTGTTTTTGAGTTAGTTTTTTGGCCTGAGCGCCGTATTTTTTGAGCTCTCCTTCTGCACGCTCGGTTGCATTAGGGTTTTTTGAGCTAGTTTGTAGTTCCCTCAACCCACAGATATTTGACATCATTTATCACCATTGCTTCCCTGAGACATTCTCGGCGCCTCAGAGGCGAGCCCCCACAACACGAATTACTTGATACCACTCATCGTAGATCTCGAGCCTTGTCACTTGACTCCACTCGTCAGCGGCATAGGACTCCGTCACTAGATTCTGACGCCCCTTATTTTACCTCAGACTCGGAGCCTGAATCCGAGAACACCCTTTACACCGCCCCTACTAGCCCCATGGCTGGCGTGAATCCCACTCCCTTAATGGGAGGGACCGTTGGTGGCACATCCACCACTACACCAGTTATCACACCTATCATGGGTATGCCCTCCACGGGAGGCCCATCTACCGTTCCCCTCACCGTACCTATTCCCACTACGGGAATACCTATTCCCACTCCATTAGTGGTTCATACTACCCACGTTGGTGCAGGACCGTCCCATACCACCTTAGTTGGGGTAACCTCCCTCACATGACCCCTCCACTTAGGGGCATGGGCCCCAACTTGATCCAACCCACAACCATGTCACACCCTTCATCCAGTTTGCCATACATGGCTAGCCACAACCTACCTGACCTAGCCAGATTAACCAACGACCCCATCCGACACGACCCTGCGTGGCCCCACATGCCTACCAAGCTCCCCTTTGACATCCCTAAGTTCAAGGGTAAGGCAGGTGAGGACCCACAGAACCATATCATGTCCTTCCATCTATGGTGTTCCTCAAATTCCATAGTAGATGACTCCATTCGCCTCCGTTTATTACAGCGCACTTTCACTGGCTCTGCTGCCAAGTGGTATATCAAGCAACCCCATGGAACCCATGTCACCTTTACGTCCCTTGCCTCGACCTTCCTATAGTTCTTCCAGTTACCTGTCCGCTATGACGTGGGCATTGAGATCCTCCTATCTTGCAGACAGAACACGGCTACCCACATCTCAGACCACATTCACGAATGGCGGCGACACCGTAGCCTATGAAAAACCAAGTTAGATGACCGGATATTCCTAGTTTGGTTCCTCAAATCCCTCCTTCCGCTCATTGCTAAGGATGTGGTAGCCGAAAGACCCCAGTCAGAGGAAGAGGCTATCCTTAAAGCCCAGCAGTTCAATCTCATTTACGCCTAGTCAGGTTATCTTTATACCATCATACCTGACGCCCCTCGCGGCGATCCCTCCCAGCACGATGCGCCGGGGGCATCCCATGCTGCCGACGGCATCATTGGCCGTCTCTCTTCGCAGCCTCAGCCATTTTCCATAGCTCATCCTCCCCCTGGCCCTGAACCTTCGCTGGCTACATCACAGTCCGGAGAAACCAACTCGTATGCTCGAATGCCACATCAACACCATTCCCATGGACCCTCCTGTCCACCTCAGTGTTTCGGCCATATGACTTCCGCTTACGCCCCCCCGATCGCACCTCAGCCCTACTATCATCAGCAGGCTGCACCAGTTCTTGCGCCACCACAAGCCCAACCTCATTATTATCAGCCACAGCCAGCCCCTGCGGCAAACCCACAACCCACTCCACAGCACTATCCACAACCCCCTTAAGTAGCTGCACCAGTGCAGCCTCCACCTCCATATTATCCACTGCAGCCCACTCCCGCACCTGCGCAAACTCCGAATCCACCTACTACCCAAGGGCAGGTTTACGCCCAAGAAAACCCGCCGCTAAACTAGAACAACCAACGCAACCAGGGCCAACAAAACCACGGCAGAGGCCGCAATCGTGGGAACAACCAACAGACCGAGCAAGCTGGTCAACACCCTAATCCCCCCGCTAATAATAACACAGCCCCTACCAACCAAAACCCTGATCGCCTGCCCAAGCAGGCTAAAAACCCTTATTTGCGAACGAAATATCCTTGTTCTGTTTGCGGGGTCTATGGCCACTACACACATTTTTGTCCACATATGGAGTGAGTTCAACAACTTTTGGCTGCTGATAGACTATGCCAAGGACAGGCGGCTCCTCAAGCACCACCCAATCCCCCACAACCTCAGCAGCCACCTTTGGTGCTACAAAACCCCTTACCAAACCAAGGCTTAGTGAACACTGAACCATTGGCTCCCCCTCCAGCTAATGCGCCCATCCAACAAATCACTTACGCGGCTCCTGATCAACCCATATTTGACTCAGGTACCCACCATCTGTTGATGATGTCCTCCGATGAGGTCAACCTCCAGACTCGACGGAACCAATATGGCTCCACCCCGGAAGCCCCTCCTACCAATAACCCCGCTAACGCTCATCCCACTGATCAGGCATTACGTATACCTCCACCTCCACTAGATGGAGCTCCCAAAACAGCCCGTTTCCCACTTCGCCGTATCAACAACAACCCCAATGCGCGGGCTGCGTCTAACTACAACATTGTCGATGATTTAGCCCAATCCGCCGTAGCCATGTCTGCGTTAGAAGTCTTGAAAAACTGCCCTTCGCAGCGTAAGACTTTACTCTCAGCCATTGGAGCTATCGATCCAAATGATTCGCAGTTAATGGCATTTGATTTGGACCAATCTGAACCCCGCCTGCCTTCTAATTTATCATTCCAAGTTTCAGTCTCCATTCGAAATTTTGTCGTCCATCGATGCATTATTGATGAAGGTGCCTCTACATGTGTCATGCCCATCTCCATCTGACAGAAAATGGGATCCCCCCCTCTTCAACAGTCCTCTACTGCATTGCGAGCCTATGACGGCCATTCAGCTCAACCACAAGGCCTATTGACCAATGTCCCTGTCCAGCTGGCTAGCAAAACCGTCCTAATCAACATCAAGGTTATCAATGCCCAACTTGATTATAACCTTTTACTTGGCCGCAGCTACATGTATGCCATGCGGGCAGTCGCTTCTACCGTTTTTCGTATCATGATGTTCCCCCATGAGGGACGCGTGGTCAAGGTTGACCAACTTACTTACCACGATCCCAATGCCCCTGCGGCGCCCGAAAATGTTCTCCCCATGGTGGAACAACCTATCTCAGGTGCCACCAACACAGTCGTTTCTTCTATAGGGCCTGTGCTCCCCATGGTTGAACAACCTATTTCGGATGCCACCACCTCATTCGTGTCTTCAATGGGTCCCGGCGTTTACTCCGATGCACCAATGATCTCAACCTTCCCATCTATTCCACCCCCGTCTCCTGCCACTGAAGTGTCCGACCTATGTACCCTGTCCCACATCACGTGGACTCCTACTAATCAAACACCTTTGTTTCCTAAACCCCCTTTGGTACCTAGTCACATTGGTGCTACACCCATTCATACCATTCCTTTCCTCTTCCCTCCCTCAGGAGTGGCTAGCGCCCCGGTCATGGATACCCTCAACCTCCCTGGTTTAACCTTAGGATTACCCGTTTGGTATCTTTCACCTCCCGTTCGTCCCCCGACACCAGATGTCGTCCTGCAACTGGTGCAACCCATCATCACTACTAGTCAACCACCTCCCAGTGTCGCTACCCCGTCGCCCTCCACAAAACCTCCCCCTCCTCTTACCAAACCCACTGGGGGCAGAGGCCCCCAACCTTACACTACTGTCCCACCTGCTAAGACATTAAAAAACCCCCCTGTGTTCCGTGCTCCTCCCAAATGCGCGCTATGCGATGAGTTGGGCCATGCGACTCACCTATGTCCTCAGTTACCAGCATTAAAGGAGTACATGCAAATTCTCGACGACGACCCCACCATCCCTGTTGTCCATCTAGATCCAACCCCTACGCCTCGTGACAAATCCCTGCTCACTAACCACTCCTGTGCCTTATGCGATGTTTATGGGCATTACTCCCATCACTGTCCCGATCTCCCCGAGTACAGAATAGCTCTCTTTGAGATGAACAATCCAGATCTTGAGACGGCACCACTCACCATTGAGGAAATCCATTCCCCGGTCGCTTCCCCTTCCGAAGAGGTTAATACCACTCTCTTTGATATAAACAATCTAGATCTCGAGATGGCACGCCTCACCATTAAGGAAATCCATTTCCCGGTCTCTCCCCCTTTCGGAAAGGTCAATCCCGTTCTTTTTGAGATGAACCATTTAGATCTTGAAAATCCATCACCCACCATTGTGGAGATCCACCCCCCAGACTCTCCCTCTTCCGAAGAGATTAATACCATATATATGATCTCTTCCATCACTACACCTCCGTCAATCGATTTGACGACCCAAACATTCCGTACGGATGAGGAAATTCTCGAAGCTCTCACTGCCCTAGATTATCCTTGGGATGACATGCACCATCGTTCCTACTTCCTCCCAGATGAATCTTCCTCTAACATTGCTACCCAATTTACAGTCGAGTCCAAATACTTCCTTCCCCCTAAGGTTGACTGGTTCAAGGACCCAATTCCTGCTCCTGACGCCTTCGAAGAGGGTAACATGGCCAACATCTGACCTGTCATCAAAATTGATATCGCTGCCCCCAGAGGCACCCCCGAACTCATCGCTTTAGGAGCATCTTGCACTGAGCAGGAAATCGAGGAATACAAAACACTCTTCAAAGAATTCTGTGATGTCTTTGCCTGGTCCTATACCGAAATGCCTGGTCTTGACCCTGCCATTATAGAGAACCACATTGACACATGGCCTGACGTACCCCCCGTTCGTCAGAAACAGCGTCCTATTCATCCCTCAAAACTCCCAGCTGTCAAAGTAGAGATTGAGAAGCTTCGCACGGCAGGATTCATTTATCCTATTGCCTATACCACCCGGGTTTCAAACCCTGTTCCTGTCAACAAGAAACAAGGCACCATTCGAGTATGCACTGACTTCCGAGAGTTAAACCGTGCCTATCCCAAAGACAATTTCCCCACGCCATTCATTGACCAGCTCATTGATGCGTGTGTGGGGCATGAAGTCCTCTCGTTCATGGACGGTTTTTCCGGATACAATCAGATCCAAATCCGAAAGAAAGACCAGTACAAAACCACTTTTACTACCCCATGGGGCACCTTTTCCTATCGCGTCATGCCTTTCGGCCTAAAAAATGCTGGTGCCACATTCCAGCGGGCCATGACCTATTGTTTTCATGATTTGGTCCATATCCTGCTCGTCTACCTTGATGACCTTACAGCTCGTTCCCGAAAACGATCAGACCACCTTGATGACCTTCGGCAAGTTTTTCTGCGTTGTCGCAAATATCATATCTGCTTGAACCCAAACAAGTGTGTCTTTTGCGTTCCCGCAGGCCGATTGTTAGGTTTCATCATTTCCCAGAAAGGAATTACTGTTGATCCCTTGAAAGTCCAAGCCATCTTCGACCTTCCTTCTCCTCGAACGCTCCAACAACTCCAAAGTCTGCAAGGGTGATCCAATTTTCTTCGACGTTTCGTTCCTGATTACGCCACAACCGTCCATGGTTTCTTGTGCCTGCTCCGTACCCACGTACCCTTTGTCTGGGACGCGCAAGCAGAAGATGCATTCGAAGACCTCAAGAAAGCTCTCACACAAGCCCCCTTGATCTCCCCTCCGGATTTCTCTCAAGACTTCATCCTCTACGTCTCGGCATCTGAACATGCTGTGTCCAGAGTCTTGGTTCAAGAAGACACCTCACACCAAGAGCATGTCATTTACTACGTTATCCAGACCTTGTCTGGCCCACCCCTACGTTACCCATATGAGGAGAGACTAGCCTTAGTCGTGGTATTTTCCATCCAAAAATTGAGACACTACATTTTACTTAGTCATACCACAGTTGTCGCCGATTCTAACCCCATGGTATATCTCTTAAACCGGCGTCTCCTGCAAGGTCGTGTGGCTAAATGGGTCATTATCCTCCAGGAATATGACCTCACATTCCGAACACCTAAGAGCACTAAAGCCCTTGCGCTTTCCCAACTCATCACTGATCTCCCTCCTTCATCCCGGCCCCACCTATCTCCGAGGAGTTACCCGATAATCACTTGTTCACCATCTCGTCCGAAGACCCATGGTACGGTGATATCTTGTTATACCTGTGCACGCAAAAGTTTCGACCCACCGTCACTCGTAATGAACGTCGTTGTATCCGTCATCAAGCCTGTCGCTACCTCCTCATTGGAGATGTCCTTTACCGGTGAGGAATCGATGCGATTCTTCGTCGTTGCCTTACACACGAGGAAGCTGAACAGGTCCTTAATGATTGTCATAGCGGTGCCTGCGGCGGCCATTTCTCAGGGATGGCCACTGCCCAAAAGGTCGTCCGTGCTGGATACTTCTGGCCTACACTTTTCACTGACTGCATCACTGCGGTCAAGCATTGCCATAACTGCCAACTTTTTTCCCCCAATGCTCGGACACCACCTACTCCGTTACACCCAGTCGTCACCGTTGGTCCCTTTTGTAAGTAGGCCATCAACTTCATGGAGTGTAGACCCACATCTGCGAACGGCCATAAGTACATCGTTGTCGCCGTCGATTACTTCACCAAATGGGTGGAAGCCATGCCCACCTTCAATTGCACCGCTGAGACTGCTGCCCGTTTCTTTTTCAACCATGTCATCACTCAATTCGGGGTCCCTAAACAGTTAGTCTCAGACCATGGATCACACTTTGAAGATTCCGTTTGGCGTGAATTATCCACCTTCCTCAAATTTCAACACCAGTTTTCCTCAGCTTACTACCCTCAAGGGAATGATCAAGTCAAAGCTGTTAACAAAATCCTCAAAACCATACTCCAACGTACTGTTGATCGGCATAAGTCCAATTGGCACCATATGCTATTCCCTGCCTTATGGGCTTACCGTACCTCCACCAAAACCGCCACCGGTTTTACCCCGTTTCATTTAGTTCACGGTGTAGAGTCTGTCCTCCCCATCGAGTGTCAGATACCTTCCTTACACATCGTCGTTGAGCTTCTACCCGATACCTCCCCCCTTGAGCACCGTCTATTATCCCTCGAACAAGCCGATGAAGATTGTCGTGCCACCCTCCAGAACATCGAGGCTTCCAAAATCCGCTCCCAAGCCAGTTATGACAAACATGTTCACCCCCGAACTTTCCATGAGGGGGACCTCGTCCTCGCCTATGACCAAGCCAACGACAAAAAAGGTAAAGGAAAGTTCGAATCCATGTGGCAAGGCCCTTACATTGTGCAGACTTGCCTCGGCAAGGGGGCATACGTGTTAGCTAACTCTGAAGGCCAACCTTTACACAACCCCCGTAATGGGTTGTACCTTAAACGTTTTTACCCATAACTGAAGCCGCGACCTCATTGGTCCGCATTGTACAGTTTGCTCTCCTTTTTTTTGTTTACCTTTTTTACCATAATCTCACATTCATCGTCTTTCCATGCCCACAGATGGACCATCTTCCACCTCCTTACATTGGCTACGCTGATGGGGCAAGCCGCTGGTCTCCCAACCTGGATTCTGCAGCATGGGTCTTGTATTCCCCTTCCCATGAACTGATTCACCTTGACGGAACATGTATAGGCAGTGCTACCAATAACCAGGCAGAGTATGATGCTATGACCGGTCTCCTGACTGCTGCCCTCCAGATGGGCATACGTCACCTTTAGGTGTTCTTAGACTCCCAGATACTTGTCTCCCAGCTCAACAACTGCTACCAGGTGTGCGATCCTTGCCTCTTTAGAAAATTCCTGCGTACAAAACAACTTAGCCGACAGTTTGAATCCATCACATTCACGCATGTCCCCAGAGCTCAAAATAGTGTCGCAGATCAAATGGCCAATAACATCCTAGATTGGCATATCAATCACACCATATAACATCTCCATCATGCATCATATCATCTCATCCAACCATATAAAAAACCAAAAAGACTGCATTGCATCAACATTTACATCCATATACATAAACCATAAAACCACATTTGCATCCATAGGGGCACACATGTGCCTAAACATACCCAAATTAAATACACAAGGGGAATCCACGTGCCTAACATCCTAGACTACTTGCATCCACGTGCAATACAAACATATCAAACATCATAAAGTGCATCCACGTGCGTACCAATGATGAAACATCATAAAGCGCATCCACGTGCGTACCAATGATAAAAACAAATGGGTGCATCCATGTGCATACATATATATATACATCAAACCCAAAAACAATATATACATGATCCATACAGGTCCTGAGTGCCCCCATACTCAGCTATACAACAAATGTATATACATCCTAAAGACCTCATCAGGTACAGGCCGTAACTACAAAACTAGGAGGAGAGTCCCCTGCTCTCCCTATAGGGAGTCGTACCCGGCATCACTGTCTGTGTCCGCTGCCTCTGACTCCTCTCCTCGCTCCTCCTCTGGGGAGCCCTCGTCCCGTCGGGGCCTCCGTGCCTGTGCCCTTTCCGCCAATAGGGCCACCCGGATCGCGATCCCTCTAAAATCCCGAGGTGCCCTCATACAATCCTGGACCACGTCCGGATCCAGGCCCCTCCACCCCTCGTCCGTCACTCCCTCCAGCAACCGATCTCGAAGCACCCGTACAGACTCCAGTGTCCGCTCTGCATCTGGACGACGCACATGCCCCCGCCCAAGCAAAGATGGAATGGCCACAGTACCCCTGCGCGCCACATGTCCTGGCGGTGGCCTCGGACCCACATCTGCAAAACACTATTTGTCAATTACTATATATCAACAATATATCATATACATAAACTAGACAATGCAAACAAATCATACATACCATCTGGCCCCCATGCCTGTCCTGGTGGCCGTGGAGCATCCGTATCTCCAGTGAAGTCCATATCCCTATATGGATAGTCATCCAACGTCAGTGGTAACTGGAGCCATTGCAAATACAGCTCCTGCGTGAAATAGCGCCCTACATCCCTGCCACCACGACGGTGCATCATCTCTCCCCACCGCACCATCCAAGGCTCCCTCAAGCCTCCTGCTCTGATGGGCATCGACGGCCGCAAGGTGGGAACTCTCTCCATGAAGAAGGCGCACAAAAATGAGCCATAACAAAACCCCTTACCAGACTCCTTCGCCGCGGTCAGTTGTCGCTGCACACAGGTCAGGAACATCTGGCCCCAAGCAAAATATGTCCCGCCCAGCACACGCTCCACAATCTGCATCTGACCCCCAGACTCCTTCTCAGGTGACTAGGACCCCAAAATCCGCACAACACATGCAGCCATCGCCTGTACTGCCGGCTCCCGTAAATACCTCACCAAGAGTGCATTCCGATACACCCGAGCGTCCGGCCGACATAACCGCTCCACCATATCCTCCATATCCAAATCCCCCGACACCCGCGGCTGATTATCTGCTACCCTCCCTAGGAAGGGAAACCCAGTCAAGAAATAAACATCAGTGAGGGTGAGATCCACCCTCTTTCCCTGCACTCTGAATGCCAATGCATCCGGCTCCCAGAACCCGACCAACCGGTTCAGCAGCAACCCTGCTGACCGCATCATCGGAACCTCTGTGAACTTCAACAGTCCGAAGAGTCCTAACAGTGTCCGCACCCGACGATCCTCTCGTACCACCGTCACTATCTCGTCTGGAACCTCTCGCTCCCTCCATAGTACCTATGGAATCCTGTCAAACACACCACGAAATCTCATCAGGCTCATGTCAAAATAATAAAACCCTTCCCAAATCACCGAAACAAGTGAAAAAGCGTGGCCCGACCGCGGCTGTCCAACCTACAGCCGCGGCCGCCCGGCCCACAGCCGCAGTCAGACTGCGGCTGTCCGGCTTACAGTTGTGGCCTCCGACCGCGGCCGCCCGGCCCACAGCCGCGGTCCGACCGCGGCCGCCGGGCCCACAGCCGCGGTCCGACCGTGACTGTCCGGCCCACAGCCGCGGTCCCAGACCGCGGCTGTCAGGCCTACAACTGCGGTTACGGAGCCCGTTTTTCGAACCGTTTCCACCATTGGAATCAGCACGAGGGGACCATCATGATGGTCACCTCGTTGCATTATTTTTTTCTACATCATTTTTTTTTCCCATTTTTCAGACACCACTAGTCGTCTCCGTTTACATGCCCCTTCGGCCGTTCTCCGTTTTTAATACTTTTTATATCGCCGGATTCATTTTTCCGAACTCGTGATGATGCTTGAGATCATTTCTCGCTCTCACTTGGTACAATTGCAAGATTGTGTCCCTACACCTTGCCGCATCCATTTGCGCGCCACATCGGCTGCCATCAAATTATTTCACACTTTTTACATGAGCCATCCACTCCTGTCATACTGCAAATGTTTCGTGATTTTTCCACCATTCATTCACCCCGTAAGGAAGCCCATCAGTGTTCCCCCCACCCTCAGTCCTAGTCATCATCAGTGTCCCTTGATTGAACACTTCCTCCTTGCCTGGCCATTAATTCAGAGTCTTCTTATTTGCTTTCAGACTCCTTAAAATTGAAAGCAACCACGAGCATGAACTATCGTGGGCTCGTAAAATCCACACAATAGTATCATTCCATTTTTTCAGAGTCTTCTTATTTGCTTTCAGACTCCTTCAAATTGAAAGCAACCACAAGCATGAACTGTCCTGGGCTCATAAAATCCACATGACAGTACCATTTTGATATCCACACTTGAAAAAGTTCCCCCCCGCACCTCTTGGTGCTATGATCAAATCCTCTCAGCAGCACCCCTACTAAGGTCGCCTTTGTTCAGAGTATTCTGCAGTCTCTTATCATTTTACCACAGCTTGAGTCTACCTCAGCCCATTCACCATCAGATCCTGTACGGCTATGATCCCTTTTACCACCAGTCAGTCCCATATGCTGCCCGATCATCCCCGCCTTCATACTCTGAACAAAGGAAGTTTGAGTCCACCTTCTCTACTTGCCCAGTTATTCCCCCAGTTGACCACTCTTGCCATCAGTACTATTACAGTTCGGTTTTTCACCTCACGCTCCTGTCAAGGAAACATCATCGCCTTGATAGTTGCAGGTCTCCCTCTGTCGACAACAACCCCTCTATTCCAAAGGATAGACCCAGAGGCCCCTGCGCCTTGGACTCATCACCATCTGTGGTGAGTGCCTACGGACCATTTTGGGAGGAGTCATCATTGCCTCTCCGAATAGTTGTTTCTCACATGCTCGACTTCAGCACCTTAATCGCATCATTGAGAATCGCGCAAGATGTATATCCTTTCCATTATGTGTCGAAGACCCCGGATTTCCCCCGTCTCTAGCACATTGGTGAGTCACTTCAGAAACACTCAGTTATATGTTCCCGTGGATTTTCGGGCTGCATCGGTGATTGTATTCGGAATCCATACAGTTCCATGCTTCCTTGAGTACCCAGTTCAGTTCCAGATCAGCGTACCATTGCATGTATGACCATTGTCACTTTGATCCAGCAGCGCATTAGTTCCTTTGGTACCACATTCAGTAGCACTGATGTCATTCCAGTGCATCAGTTATTCAGCTCCGACATGGTCATCCCAGTAGTATGTTCCAGATTTGTGTCCCTTCTGGACACTTATGATGTACACAATGGGTTTCTATGTACCCTACAGGTTCCTCCTTTCGGGCCTCACAGTCACTTTTATGTATCTTGATACGAGCATGGGTATTCCCGCCTCGTCCATATATTGAGATTATTCCTCATTCAGCCTTTGAGGCATTTATATTACTTGGTTATATCCTGATACGAGCATGGGAATGCCCGCCTCGTCCATATGATCAGATGATTCCTCATCCATTATTGAGGTTATGTACTTTTCAGTCCTTTGCAGGTGGTTCGGGATCGTTGTTCCGGGCTTCAGTTGGTTTCTTCTCTTCTCCACACCCCAGAAAAAAAAAATATTACTTATGATGTCCATCGGCCATACGATGAGCTCTTGCCCTCGCACATCAAGGGGCAATCTGTTAACACCCAAAAAGGGTTCACTACCTCATCTACCCCATTACATGGCTCATTTGTCCATTTTCCCACCATATTTCCATC
Source organism: Pseudotsuga menziesii (assembly GCA_001517045.1). Classification (NCBI taxonomy): domain Eukaryota; kingdom Viridiplantae; phylum Streptophyta; class Pinopsida; order Pinales; family Pinaceae; genus Pseudotsuga; species Pseudotsuga menziesii. The sequence goes on from LPNX010981882.1 coordinate 104,926, forward strand.
GCAAACCCATAAAACCATGCAAAAAAGCCTCCAAAAGGCTTAAAAAGCCTACAAAAGGCCATAAAACCCTCTTTTCCTATAAAAATATCCAAAATTCCTCCAAAAAAGCAAAAATCTCCAAAAAGAAATATAAAATATAAAATAATGAGGAAAATGAGGAAGAAACCCTAACCCTAAAAACTGCATGGTTTCCAACTATAAATAAGTGATGGTGACCCCTTATTCAAAATCCACAATCACAGTATCCTGCCTCTGCCAAAATTGCTCGTGAAACCCTAGCTCACCATTGCGCTACTTTCACCATTGAGAGCCCCTTTTGGCCCATTTCCACCACTGGAGAAAGAGAAGAAGCAGCTTGAAGTTCGGAGCCACCGACTCGGATCACCGCAAAGGGCTTCACCAACCTTCCATTGAAGGTCAGATTAATAAAAGTCATTATTTACTTTCCATTGTTTTGCTTTATGAAAATGTTTAAATTTAGTTTTTAATTCTGTTATAGATTTTAATCCATACATCATTGAACTGCTACTAAGGAATCCATTGTCCTTAGTAGGTGCTCATTCGTACAAGCTAGGTGTAAAAACCTAGCAACACCCACACACACCCAACACAAGGAATCGGTTGCTTCTCTACTACACAGTCCCTTTGGCCCTAACTTCCCTTCCAGTGCTATTCAACGGTTGTGGAGAAGAAAGCGAACACTCTAGCTCTATCTGTGTGGTTTCCAAGCACACCAGGTTTATCAAGCAACCCAAGACCCCATCCCTGCTCCCCACATAGTCCGAAGACCAACCATCACATGCATGCAATCAATCATCAGTTACAGCTTAGACAGGGAAAATGACTCCCGAGTTGTTCTTGGCCCTATCGTGGCCAAAATGACTCCCAAGCAACTTACAGAAGTCTCGAAATGTATCAGCAACGTAGTTCACAATGTGGGGAAAACAACAGTCCCTCTTGGACAATGAAGCAACCGGGGAAAACTTACACAGACCACAATGGGAAAGAAAATATGGACTCCCAAGATATACGTGAGGAAATTTTTACACCAAACCCCCAAAATTCCGATGGAAATCATGCTAGATACCACTCTGCAGAAACGTGAATGACATCGAAACTGCTCCTCCCTCTTGGCTGCGTGAGACCAAACCGAAAAAGAAGCTTGTGCATGGGAACAATCAGTCTACCGCCCCTGCATGAGGATGAACAGACAATGGAGAGAATGCATAGTAGTGGAGAGAGTGGAATGAGAGGCATAGTCATTCTTCTGCCCATCGTGGGGTTCAATCCGCTGGTGGAGTGTGCATGTGGGCAAGGACTGATAGTCCTGGCACAGTCCACTCCCAGCCATAACTACCTCAACTACCCAACAAAACATTAAACTGGTAGTTGGATAAGACAAGGAAAGATGGGTAATTCAAACAGGGTGGTGACACATGGATTTTCCCCCACGCATAGCCCAAGGTTTGACATCCCCCACCCTTATCCTTATGAGAACCATGCACCTTATCAATTTAGTTGCTGCGAACATAGCTGGTTGGGTTTATTTAATTAAAGACGTATACTTACATGATTATGAAGCTTAATATGTATGTTGCATGCCCCGATATACCATCGGTGACAATTTCAATCTGAAACATAGCATAACCAATCCATGGTGGGGCCTTGGCCTTTAGCTCTGTACCATTATTCTTTACAATATATACATCATATACATCTAATGTAACGGGGTCAAAACTGGGGTGTTACATTCCCTTCCCCCTTCAATAGCACTGTCCTCAGTGCTTTACAAAATTTGAACAAAATGCTACACTGGTATCGCCTCAGTGTTCCACAGAATTGAACAAAAATGGATGTGCCAATTGCATGGCATCCTCTAGCTCCCATGTAGCCTCTTCAGGTCCGTAGTACTCCCATTGCACCTTTACCTAACCTATGGCCCGGTTCTAGAGCATTGTGACCTTCCTGTCAAGGATGCGCATTGGCTCGATTCGAAACTCCCCCTCAGGTTCCACCTGAATCACATCCCAATTTATCACATGGTTAGGATCATGTACATATCTCTTAAGTAAAGAAACATGAAAAACATTATGAGCCCTAGTGCTAGCAGGCAATGCAAGTCTATATGTAACTGGCCCTATTCTTTCAAGCACTTCAAACGGCCCACAGTATCTTGGTGACAGCTTGGCACAACTTCCAAGTTTCAAGGAACTCTTCTTTTCCCTCACTCTAAGGTAAACATGATCTCCAACACTGAATTCCCTATTCACCTTATGCTTATCTGCATAGATTTTCTGTCTTTCTTGTGCTGCTTTCAGATTCTACCTGATCCTTACAACCTCTTGCTCCATTTCCTTGAGAAATTCTGGTCCAAGCACAACCATGTTCATAGGATTATCCCAAGTCACAGGTGTCCTACACCTTCTTCCATACAAAGCTTCATATGAACTCATCCCCAAGGATGCCTGCTATCCATTGTTATAAGCAAACTCTAACAATTGCAAGTAGTCTTCCGACTTGGTTGGTTTTCCCATCACGTATGCGAAGCATATCTTCAAGCACCTGATTAACTCTCTCCGTCTGAGGATGGTATGTAGTGCTAAAGATTATCTTTGTACCCAAATATGCAAACAACCCCTTCCAAAAGTTGGAAGTGAACTTAACATCTCTATCAGAGACTATTGCCTTTGGCAATCCATGCAATTTGAAAATCTCTTTCATGAAGATCTTTGCAATGTCATCAGTCTTAAGCGTAGACTTCACTGGTATAAAATGCGCTGCCTTAGTCAACTTGTCTACCACGGCCATGATGGAATCATGTTGTCTTCAAGTCATCGGCAATCCTATAATGAAATCCATGGAAATAACTTGCCATTTCCATTTCAGAACTGGCAAAGGATGCAACAAACCTGCTGGATGTTGATGCTCAACCTTTACCTATTGACACTTCATGCACCTCGAAATGTATTCAGCCATGTCCTTTTTCATTCCTGGCCAACAGTACTACTTTCTAGCTGTAGCAATTGTCTTCTGATATCCTAGGTGACCAGAATACAGAGTTTTATGGATTTCATCCATAACAACTCTCCTTAAATCTGCTACATTCAGAATATAAATTCTACCTTTATAAGTGAGAAGTCCATCTTCTTCCAATTTATATCCCTCATACCTCTTCTCAGGACCTTGCTATTGCAATTTGTATTTTACTCATTCATACAATTCATCCCCAGCAGCATGACTAACAAGCTGTTGCCTCAAATCTGATTGGCAAATACTAAGAGATGCCACATGTATTTCTTGCACCTTCCTGCTGAGTGCATCAACTACCTTATTCTCTTTCCCTTTTATGTGCTTGATTTCAAAATCAAATTCACATAAAAATTCCAGCCATCTTAGTTGCCTAGCATTTAGGGTAGGCTGATCAAATAGATAATTCAGACCACAATGGTCTGTTCTGAGCTCAAATCTTATACCCATCAAGTAATGCCTCCACATCTTGAGAGCATGTACTATGGCTGCAAGCTCTAGATCATGAGTGGCATAGTTCTTCTCATGCTCCTTCAGATTTCTCGACTCATAACATATAATGTGGTTGCCCTACATAAGGACTCATCCAAGCCCTTGTCTGCATGCATCGGTACACACCACAAAATCTTTCTCCAGATCTACAACTTTCAATATCGGTGCACTGGTGAGAATATTATTCAACCACTAGAAACTTTCTTCACACCTTGATGTCCATTCGAACTTCATCCCCTTCTTTTGCAAAGAAGTGATGGCATGTGCAACTTTGGAAAATCCTTCAATGAATCTCCTGTAGTATCCTACAAGTCCCATGAAAGATCTTACATCCGTCACATTTCTTGGAGTAGGCCAATTTATAATGGCTTCGATCTTTTTAGGGTCCACAGATATACCCTCCTCTGAGATAATGTGACCCAAATACTGAATTCTATCTCTATAGAAGTCACACTTGCTTAGTTTTGCATACAACTGGTGCTCCCTGAGCAATTTCAATGTCAATCTCAAATTCTCTTCATGCTCTTTCTCATTCTTAGAATAAACAAGAATGTCATCAAGGAAAACAAGAACAAACTTGTCCAAATATTTGCTGAAGACACTATTCATAAGGCACATAAATGTAGCTGGTGCATTTGTGAGACCAAATGGTACCACTACAAACTCATAATGTCCATACCTTGTCCTAAAGGATATCTTATGAATGTCTTCATCCTTAATTCTCACCTAATGGTAACCAGACCTCAAGTCAATCTTGCAAAATACCTTTGCTCCTCTCATTTGATCAAAGAGTTCATCAATCCTAGGCAAAGGATATTTATTCTTCACAGTAACCTTCAATTGTCTATAATCAATACACAACCTGAGTGTACCATCTTTCTTCTTTACAAATAGAACTGGTGCTCCCCAAGGAGACATACTCGGTCGAATATACTTCTTTTCCAACAACTCTTGCAATTGCATCTTCAACTCTAACATCTCTGGTGTACTCATCCTATAGGGTGCCTTGGACACTGGTGCTGCTCTTGGCACAAGTTCAATTGTGAAATCAATGTCCTACTTTGGAGGAAGCCCTGGAATCTCATCAGGAAACACATCCCTGAATTCCTATAACACTTGATACTCCCCCAACCTAGGAGTTCCATCATCTGATGTCTCCAAAATATGAGCTGCATACAACTGGAAACCCTTCCTACAGAACTTCTTTAACTGCATTGCTAAAACCTGCCTTACTGAAATCACCTTTGGAATACCTTTCGCAACTACTAGGTTCCCTTCTTCATTCATGCATTCGAAAGTCTGATTGTAATAGTCAAGCTTCCCCCTGTGAGCTTCTAACCAATCCATTCCAATGAGAACATCATAGGAACCAAGCGGTAGAACATTCAGATCTACACAAGTGACCAATCCATCTATGACCAATGGACATTTCTCTACCACTTCACTGACCTTTCTCTTAGTCCCAGTGGCTAGCTAAACTAACCAAGACTTCCTATGCTTTACTTTCTTAAAAGCACAAATCTCCACTACTCTAGGAGTAATCTAACTGTGAGTAGAACCAAGGTCAATCAAAATAGAAACAGATTGTTCAACAATCTTACCTGCTACTTCAACCACATTTGACTTGTGATCTACTTGACGATCCTCCAATGTTGCATAGATCCTAGGGACTGCCCTATTTCTGCTTCTTGAATGTTATAAGCTAGTCTTGTGCTCTCATTCTTGAGTGGACAATTCCTGTGCATGTGGGGTCCTCCACATTTCCAACATTGAAGTGGTCCTCTATTCTGTTGTGGGTCCTTAGGATTTTTTCCTATCATGCCAACTGGCTTACTCGCAGCTTGAGATGGCTGCTTCTACTGATTCCTGAAGTTAGAAGGTTTAAAACCTTTCTTTATTTGGCCAAACTTCTCATTCTTCTTGTCCTTCCATTCCTTATGGTAATCCGACTTACCTTTGCTTTGTTCATAGCAATAATTAGCCTTCCTTATTGTTTCTTCAAGAGTTCTAGGTTCATAAAACTCAATTCTATCTTTGTAAGACTGAGGTAATCCACTCAAAAAACACTGAACCTTCACTTTTTCATCTCTGATATACCGGACATACCTCAACAGCTCCAAAAACATATTTGCATATTCTTCCATGGTCTGTTGTCCCAATCTCAACTCATGGAACTCCTTAATCTTGTCATCATAGTACCTGTCAGAGAGGTATTTCTGCTTGAAATACTTCTTGAACTGTTTCCACTTAAGCCTCCTTTCACTGATCCTCTTTACTTGCTTGAAGTGTTGCCACCAAGTGAATGCTCTTCCATTCATATTGAATATGGAAACTCTTTCCTTCATGCTTCCTGAATAATCATGCACTTGAAAGTACTTCTTTATCCCAAGAAGCCAAGCTTCAGCCTCTTGTCTAGTCTTTACCTCACCATCAAATGTAGGAGGTTTAGCCTTCTTAAATTCATCTTGAGAGAGATCCCTATGGTGCCTTCTTCTTTTCTTATGAGAAGATGAACTTGTATCCCTGCTAGATACTTCAGAATTAGATGATCCACTAGAAGTCCTTCTCCTTTGCCTAGTTTTGCACTTACTACCTTCTGGCCTTGATGTACCCCATCCAGAATCTATCTTTCTCTGTAAATTTGTCAAACTCTGCAATATGGAAGCATTTTACTGATGCCGCTCTTGCTGGGCTTTAACCAAGCTTCTCATGGTGGCTGCAACCTCGGACGATGTCCCTTGCAATCTCTTTCCATTAGACTCTATGTCACCATTTCCATTACAGACATTTTCTCCCATGGCATCTTCTGCTCGCTTGTAAGAATCTTGAGCATCATACCCATCATGGGTTCTCATGACTGAACCACCTCTGGCTTTACCACACTGTTCTTTCTGGAGTACTGCTCTTGGAAGTTATCTAAAGTTCTACAAATGTGTTAGTAACACAACCATTAGATGCATAACATTGATATAATCAAAATTACTTACCTTTTCTTCTGGAAATTCATAAAACAACGATTATGCTAAAACACAGAATTTTCCTCTCCCTCGTGTTCAGCCCAGTAATCCACTGATACGCCGCTGAAATCTGCTAAAACAATTACAATTTGCTAAGAAAATTTCCACTTCGAAAAACCCTAAGTTTCCTTCTCTTCATCGGGTCTCTTCCGCACAAATTTTCCGTCGTTTCGGTGGGCAAATCACCAAACTTCTGATCTGCATTGGCGATGCAGAGGAATGTTCACCTATTTTATTCTACTGCATTGGATCCGCATTTAACTCTTCGAACCTAATCAGTGATGAAGCCATTCTACGCGCTGCATCGGTGGTCAGTTGTCTTGTGCATCGGGTGGTTAGTCATCTCGGCTTCCCCAACGGCGGAAAGTGTTCTTACCTTGGCTTCCGTGGGAAAGTGTATAGACTTCTGATCAATGATGTCAATGACTATTCTCCTTCAGTATTCCACAGCCGTAAGTCTATTGGTGGTCAGAAGCACTAGTTTCTACGGCATCGGAGGGCTAGTTGACTAAGTAGCTGCAACGGCGGGTCAACTTCATTGAACTTTTTTCGATCGGCGATGCGATCCACTAACATTTCCCGATGGCCAATGATCTCGTGCCTTAGAGAAAATTTGAATTTTCTTCTTTCCTTGTCTTCCACGGCATCGGCTCTTCCATCTTCTATTCATCGGAAGGATAGTACACTGGCTAGCCGCAACGGTGGATGTTCAATCCACTAACCTCATCCGATGGCCGATGACACTGGGACTTAGAGAAATTTTTGAAATTTTCCCTTTTTTCTTCCTTTTTCCCTCTTAATCGGCTCAATTCTCTTCTTTTCGTCGGTGAAATAGTTCCATCAGCAGCCGCAACGGTGGCCCACCATCTTCGATCTTCTTCCGATCGGCGGCCCAATCTACTAATGCTCTCCAATTGGCGAACTGATTTTGACTGGCATTGGTAGTCAGAGCTTTTCCCTATCGGAATACTAGTGCTCTAGGCTTCCACAATGGTGGGCACATGAAGCACTATCTTCTTTCGATAGCTGATGATTTTGGGCCTTAAAAAAAATTTTAAACTTTCCTTACGGCGTCAACAGTTGAAGGCCTTACCCATTGGACGCATAGTTATCTAGCCATCTGCAATGGCGGGCTCTCGATCAACTATTTTTCTCCGACGCCCATCAGCGGTCTCATCAACTAACCTTCTTCTAGTGCATCGGTGATCCAAACCACTAACTTCCGCCGATCACCGATGATCTCAACACTTAGACGAATTTTTCAAAAAAAATTCTCTTCTTCTAAATTTGGTCGATCAAATCACCTAACTCCTCTGCTGCTTATCAGTGCCTTGAACAACTAAGTTTTGCTAACATATCGGCATCCTTCAGCTGATTCCCTCCGCAACTGCGGCTCCGGTTTTCACATTTTTTCGTTGATGATTTCAACACTTAAATCAAATTTGAAAACTTTCCTACTATCGGCAATAGGAACCACTAAAACTGATGTATTGGCATTTTTGTCCCTACGCCAGCTGCAACGGCGGATTGACAAACCGCTAAATTCTTCCGCGGTGTCGGCGAACCCAACATCTATTTTCCGCCAACGGCCATCGAACACTTAGAAAATTCTTCCCAAAATTTTCCTTCCAACTGTCCTCCATCGGGTGTGTTTCCACCTAGCTCTCTGCTGCATCAAAAGTCTGTCCCACTAAGTTTTCTGATGAACCAAAAGTTTAAACACTTAGACAAATTTGTGAATTTTCCAATCATTTACTGATTTCTTCTGGGCAGAAGGCAACATGCCTCTGTGAACTGGTCTTTCATGTCCCATAGAGTCCCATGCTGCAACATGAGCTCTGATACCACACTGTAGTGTCCATGACCCTTTGACCGGCGAAGAGGATGCTACCATGGCCTTAACCATCCAGGAAAATAGCCCCATGAACATGTGCTCATTTTAATTGAAATGCCAGAACATAAACATATTAATATGCATAGTTTATCATACACAGTGGAAGCAAACATGCAATCAAACAATCATTCAACATGTTCATCATAGTCATTAACAGTAAATAGGATTGTGGAAGTAAAATAGACAAGATTACTTATCTTATAAAGAACTCATTCCGCAACCAGCTACATCACTGCAACGTTCCACCCAACCATAGGCCAGCGTGCTCCTTAATCTCTCAGCAATGCTACCACCGTCGAGTTGGGCATGATTCTCCAAGGAATAAGGAAAAAGTAGGCTTACACATAGCCAAGGATACACAAAACATAGCCAAGACAACACAGTTGGGTTTATCAGGCCATCCAGGAGCTGGGAAAGGCTAAATGTTAAGGTGGTGAGCTCATTACAGAGCTAGGGACACCTACACTAGAACTAGCTTGACTTCTAAGACACCCACACACACCCAACACAAGGAATCGGTCCCTTCTTTGCTACATAGTCCCTCAGGCCCTGACTTCCCTTCCAGTTCTATTTAGGGGTTTTGGAGAAGAAAGCCATCCCTCTAGCTCTGTCTGTGTGGTTTCCAAACACACCAAGTTTATCAAGCAACCCAAGCCCCCATCCCTGCTCCCCACACATTCTGAAGACCAACCATTGCATGCATGCAATCAATCAGAAGTTACAGCTTAGACAAGGAAAATGACTCCTGAGTCATTCTCGGCCCTATCATGGCCAAAATGACTTCCAAGCAACTTACAATAGTCTCCAAACATATCAGCAATGGAGTTCACAATGTGGGGAAAACAACAGTCCCTCATAGACAATGAAGCAACCGAGGAAAACTTACACAGACCACACTGGGGAAGAAAATATGGACTCCCAAGCTATACGTGAGGAATTTTTTACACCAAACCCCCAGAATTCCGATGGAAATCATGCTAGATACCACTTTGTAGAAACCTGAATGACATCCGAACTGCTCCTCCCTCCTGGATGCGTGAGACCAAACCGAAAAAGAAGCTTGTGCATGGGAACAATCAGTCTACCGCCCCTGCGTCAGGATGAACAGACAATGGAGAGAATGAGTAGTAGTGGAGAGAGTGGAATGAGAGGTGTAGTCATTCTTCTGCCCATCATGGGGTTCAATCCGTTGGTGGAGTGTGCGTGTGGGAAAGGACTGACAGTCCTGCTACACTCCACTCCCAGCCATAACTGCCTCAACTACCTAGCAAAATATTAAAGTGGTAGTTGGATAAGACAAGGAAATATGGGAAATTCAAACAGGGTGGTGACACATGGATTTTCCCTCCCCCCATAGCCCAAAGTTTGACATCCCCCACCCTTATCCTTATGAGAATCATGCCCCTTCTCAATTTAGTTGCTGTGAACATAGCTCGTTGGGTTTATTTAATTAAAGATGTATATTTACATGATTACGAAGCTTAATATGTATGCCGCATGCCCCGATATACCATTGATGACAATTTTAATCTAAAACATAGCATAACCAATCCATGGTGGGGCCTTGGCCTTTAGCTCCGCACCATGATTCTTTACAATATATACATCATATACATCTAATGTAACAGGTTCAAAATCGGGGTGTTACAATTGTTAGAATCTCACAGGGTAAAGCTTGACTATTACAATAAGACTTTCGAATGCATGAATGAAGAAGGGAACCTAGTAGTTGTGAAAGGTATTCCAAAGGTGATTTCAGTACGGCAGGTTTCAGCAATGCAATTAAAGAAGTTCTGTAGGAAGGGTTTCCAGTTGTATGCAGCTCATATTTTGGAGACATCAGGAGATGAAACTCCTAGGTTGGAGGACTATCAGGTGTTACAGAAATTCAAGGATGTGTTTCCTAATGAGATTCGAGGGCTTCCTCCAAAGAGGGACATTGATTTCACTATTGAACTTGTGCTAGGAGTAGCACCAGTTTCCAAGCACCCTACAGGATGAGTACACCAGAGATGCTAGAGTTGAAGATGCAACTGCATGAGCTATTGGAAAAGAAGTATATCCAACCACATGTGTCTCCTTGGGGAGCACCGATTATGTTTGTAAAGAAGAAGGATGGTACACTCAGGTTGTGTATTGATTATAGACAGTTGAAAAAGGTTACTGTGAAGAATAAATATTCTTTTCCTAGGATTGATGACTATGGAAATTGAAACCAGGTGTTAGAACAATTACACTCACAAAAATTGTCAATTACACATGCAAATTACACACAAAGAAGACTGAATATGGAGCTAAACACTAATCTGTATTGAATAAGTGTACAATAGCCAACCCTGTGAAGTCATAGGCTGCCACAATAAATAATTACATGATATATTCGAATGCATGAAGATGCCATTCGAAATTGGTCAAAAGCAGGTTTACAAAATCTAAGCAAATCCCCCATAGGTGCATAAAGCAGTTTCCAAAACTGTCTAGGAGTTCACGAATTGGCAAAATCAATTAGGAAAACTAATAGGTGATGGAAGGACAAATCATACATGTTTTTCTTAGGAGAAAAGGGTGGAGGATGATGAGGACAAAAAACAAGTTAACTTCACCTAGTCAAACTTTCCCAATTGCCTTAAAACTCAGAAAAAGAAAGCAATAAAGAAGAAAAATCAGACATGCACTAGGGAGGACAGGAATAAAAAATATTTTATTCCAAGAGGTTTCCCAAGCACTCCCTGACTCAAATTTGGCAAGTTTGACCACTATGGATGTGTGGAGGACAACTTGCATAAGGTGGGATATGGAAACTAGGCAAATAAGACAAAAATTGGATTAACTAATGTCTAAGGTAGCTAACTATGGGTTGATTATTCTAACACCCCCCCTTAAGCCTGACTTATGAGTAAAATATCATAAAATTATAGGGCCTAGCAACAAGGCTTAGTCACCCTTTACATACTGCATGTCGATTTAAGCAAGGAAAGAGGAAAGAACCCAGTGGGAAAAATCCTCCCTTAAACATGGACAGTAAAACAAAATTTGGAAATATTGTCATCACTCATGCTTCACAGCATGATCAGCAATCCCCAGCAGTGATTTGATATTGCTGAATGTCTTCTCAGAAAAAAATTTGGTGAAGATATCTGCTACTTGTTCTGAAGATGAACAGAAGAGTAGGTGAATGGTGTCATCATGCACAAGATGTTTGATGTAGTGCATATGGATCTCAATGTGTTTGGTTCTCTGTCTCTGAACTGGATCATTGTAGATTCAAATGGTACTTTTATTATCACAATAGATAGTAGTTGAGTATTCTGATTCGAAGCCACACTCACCAAGTAACCCCTGCAACCATAAACATTGAGTTGCTGCATTTACAACTCCTTTGTACTCTGCTTCTGTAGATGAGAGTGCAATGGCACTCTGTTTCTTTCTTGACCAGCTAATTGGTCCTTTAGCAAGCATGAACATGTATCCTAATGTTGAATTTTGATCTATGTTGTCACCTTCCCAATCACTGTTAGTAAACCCAATCAAATCAAGATCATATTTAGCTTTGTAGAAGATCCCATGAGTCCTTGTTCCCTGAACAAAGTTAAGGATCCTTTTGGCTTCTCTCCAATGGAAATCATGAGGCTGATCCATGTATGCTGAAGCCACACTTACTGCATAATAAATATCAGGCTGATTATGTGTAAGATACAGCAAACATCCAATCAATTGCCTATACAGTGTTTTGTTTACCATAGGTGAAGAATCTGCTTCTTCAAGCTTTACTCCTGAAAGGAAAGGAATCTTTCTTGGCTTGCAATCCTTCATGTTTAATTTGTTCAGCAAATCCAAGGCATACTTGGACTCATGTACTTTAATTCCATCTTTGGTTTGAGCAATCTCGAGCCCTAAGAATTGGCTCAATAAGCCCAAATCTGTCATGGAGAAGGCATGGTTCATTGCATCCTTCAAGGAGGCAATTTCATCCTTTGAGCTTCCTGTAATGAGAAGGTCATCAACATACAAAAAAATGATCATTAATGAACCATGAATCAGCTTCAAATAGACATTTTTATCTGACTTGCATCGAATAAAATTCAGTGATAGCAGAAAGCTATCAATCTTGGCATACCAAGCCCTAGGGGCTTGCTTAAGCCCATATAATGACTTCTTTACCCTGCACACAAGATATGGATTAGTAGAAAATCCTTGAGGCTGCTGCATGTAAATCTCTTCAATTTGATCTCCATTCAAGAAAGCACATTTCACATCCATGTGATGTACCTCCCACTGCTTTGAAGCTGCAATGTCTAATCCTAGCCTGATCGAGTCCATCTTTGCCACTGGTGCAAAAGTCTCATTGTAGTCTATGCCATGTACTTGAAAGTAGCCCTTGGCTACCAATATGGCCTTGTATTTCAAAGGTGAACCATCAGCAGCAAATTTGGTTTTGTAAACCCACTTACATTGAACTAGCTTCCTCCCCGGGGGAAGATCAACCAGCTCCAAGGTGTTGTTCTTTTGGAGTGAGCTGAACTCTTATTTCATGGTTGTTTGCCATATTGGATCATTTTCTGCATATTCATATGTCTGTGGGTTTGATTCAACCATCAGATAGCATTTCTCTGCAAACATAGGATCTTTCATGCACAAAGCACTCTCAAACTAAGATCTAGTCCTCCTAGGATCATTAGGATTTCCAGCTAGTTCTCCAGCTGCATGAATGGTATTTTCTACCCATTTTGTCTTGTAGGACTGTTAGTATCTTCAATTAAATCATCATTATAAGACATATCAGAATAATCAATTTCAACTATCTCTTCACTTACATTCAAAGGTTCTGGTGGTGAAGAGGATTCTCCAACTTCCACTGCTACTAGGGGCTCTTCTTGGAATTGAACACACCTTTCAATGAAGGATTTGTTTGTGCTCAAATTGATCAGCTTGTACCCTTTTAAATCTTTAGAGTACCCAACAAATAGACACTCTTGGCTTTGGGGCTGCAAATCCTTCCTCTTTTCTGTTGGAATTCTAGCCCAAGCCCTTGAGCCAAAAATCCTGAAATGGGTCACATCTGGCTTGTGCCCACTCCATGCTTTGAAAGGAGTCATACCATAAATCTATTTATGAGGCACCCTATTCTGGATATAGGCTGCACATTTTATAGCTTCGGCCCAAAACTTTGGTGGCAAAGTCTTAGCCTCCATCATGCATGTTGCCATCTCTTTCAGTGATCTGTTCTTCCTCTTAGCAACACCATTTTGCTATGGTGTGTAAGAGATAGAATGCTACATCTGAATACCTGCATCTGCACAATATTGAATGAACTCAAATTTGACATACTGACCACCATTGTCAGATCTGAGGACCTTGAGTTTCCTCCCAAACTGGTTTTCAACCAAAACCTTAAAGACTTTGAAGAGGCCAAAAACTTCAGACTTGTGTTTCAGGAAGTAAACCCAGCAATACCTGGAAAAGTCATCTATGAATGTCAATGCATATTTGTCCTGACTCATTGACATATGATGAAATGGGCCAGCAACATCACTGTGGATCAACTCAATAGGTGCAGAGGTTCTCTCATGACTAGCTTTCTCAAATTTATGCTCTGGGTGTTTTCCTAAGATGCAACCTTGACAGACTCCTTTGGAAAACTTAATCTTTGGTAACCCTATGACCATTTCTTTTTCACTAAGATCAGAAAGATACTTGTAATTAAGGTGGCCAAATATTTCATGCCAAAGCTTGCTTGCCTCATTAGCATGAATCAGAAGAGCAGAGGGGTTTGAGTAGGGTAGGAAGTGTGAGAACATGTATACCTTCGAAGTGTGATTTGCAACTCCTTTTGCAATGAATTTACCACTTGATATCTCTGTGATCTTGACTTCATCAAGGGAGAATATGAACTTCTTTGGAGACCCTATGTGGGTCATCTAATACACTGATAAGAGGCTAGAGGAAAGACCTGGAACATACAATACATTGCTGAACTTACCATGGTCAAGATCAATCCTCCCTTTGCCCAAAATTTCAGTGAGAGAGTCATCTCCCAATACTATTGTGGACCTTTCGACATATCAAGTGAGGTGAATGCCTCCTTGGTTGAAACCATATGTCTTGAAGCTCCAGAATCAATGATGAAACTAGGTGATCTTGATGTGCCAGCAACCAATGCATGAACTCTCTCTCTGTCTTCTGAATTTGATCCTCCTTCCCTCTTCTTTGAGCTGTCTGGAAGGGAGATGCCATTCTTCTCCATGAGTTGGTTCAGCATGTCTATTTGCTTCTTCATGCAGGAGCTTTCAAAATGATTGCCCTTACTACAGTATGCGCACTTGCTCATTTCTCCTTTGTTCTTCTTCTTCTGTAAGTTCTTCTTGGAACCTTGAGGCTCCTCTGGAGACTTGTTCTTGTTTTCTTTTGCTCAGGTGGCTTCTTAGATTTCTTCTTTTATTTTGAATCCACCCTTGAATCTCCAGCAACCAGAGCTTGGTCTTTGGAAGGTTTGATGGTGCCCATCATCACCGATTTATCTTGTTCTTGTGTGAGACATTCCATGAAATCTGCAAGGATAGGCATTTTCCAGGCTCGAACTGTCAACTTTGTGGCATGGAAGGTCGATACAAACACTGAGTAGTCAGGGCCAAGCTTCGAGAGTATGGCCAAAACCAGTTTCCCGTCCTTATTTTCAATCCCACATTATTTTAGCTACAAAACAAGGGCTTTGAACATGGAAAAATAGAGTTGCAGGGATTCAAAGCTATTGGGACTCGGGGAGATCAATTCATTTTCAATTTGATGTCCCCTCATCTCATCTATCTTACCAAAAAGCTCAGTAAGCTTCTCTCATACTTCATTTGGTGATGTTAATCCATCAAGATGGAAAAGGAGGTCTCTGGATATGCTCAGACACAGGAGACCATAGGCCTCATCCCTCCTGTTGTGCCATTTAATTTTCTCTGCAGCTACATTGGGCTCTACTTATTTTTCCATATTCACTCTATAGAGGCCTTTCACTCTCACCAGTATCTCCATATCTACTTTCCATTCAAAGAAGTTAAATGGAGTCAAGATGATCTTCTGAGATTGATCCATAGCTCGGAAATTGTCCCTTCAGTCAGCAGAATGCTCCCAGTCAATGATGTCAAACCTGCAATAACAAATTGGAAGGAGAGAAATTGATCTACAAAGGCTCTGATACCATCTGGAAATTGAACCCAGGTGTTAGAACAATTACACTCACAAAAATTGCCAATTACACACAAAGAAGACTGAATATGGAGCTGAACACTAATCTATATTGAATAAGTGTACAATAGCCAAACATGTGAAGTCATAGGCTACCACAATAAATAATTACATGAGATATTCGAATGCATGAATATGCCATTCGAAATTGGTCAAAAGCAGGCTTACTAAATCTAAGCAAATCCCTAATAGGTGCATAAAGCAGTTTCCAAAACTGTCTAGGAGCTCATGAATTGGAAAAATCAATTAGGAAAGCTAATAGGTGATGGAAGGACAACTCATACATTCTTTTCTTAGTAGAAAAGGGTGTAGGATGATGAGGACAAAAAACAAGTTCACTTCACCTAGTCAAACTTTCCCAATTGCCTTAAAACTAAAAAAAAGTAGGCAATAAAGCAGAAAAAGTAGACGTGCGCTAGGGAGGCCAGGAATAAAGTAGATTTGATTCCAATGGGTTTCCCAAGCGCTCCATGACTCAAATTTATCAAGTTTGACCACTATGGATGTGTGGAGGACAACTTGCATAAGGTGGAATATGGAAACTAGGAAAATAAGACAAAAATTGGATTAATTAATTTCTAAGGTAGCTAACTATGGATTGATTATTCTAACAATGACCTCTTTGATCAAATGAGAGGAGCAAAGATATTTTCCAAGATTGACTTGAGGTCTGGTTACCATCAGGTGAGAATTAAGGATGAAGACATTCATAAGACAGCCTTCAGGATAAGGTATGGGCATTATGAGTTTGTAGTGGTACCATTTGGCCTCACAAATGCACCAGCTACATTTATGTGTCGTATGAATAGTGTCTTCAATAGATTTTTGGAGAATTTTTTTCTTGTTTTCCTTAATGACATTCTTGTTTATTCTAAGAATGAGGAAGAGCATGAAGAGCATTTGAGATTAACACTGCAATTGCTGAGGGAGCATCAGTTGTGTGCAAAATTGAGCAAGTGTGACTTCTATAGAGATAGAATTCAGTATTTGGGTCACATTATCTCAGAGGAGGGTATATCTGTGGACCCTGAAAATATTGAAGCCGTTATGAATTGGCCTACTCCAAGAAATGTGACGGATGTAAAATATTTTATGGGACTTGTAGGATACTATAGGAGATTGATTGAGGGATTATCCAAAGTTCCACATGCCATCACTTCTTTGCAAAAGAAGGGTATGAAGTTCGGATGGACATCGAGGTGTGAAGAAAGCTTCCAGTGGTTGAAGAATCTTCTCACTAGTGCACCAGTATTGAATGTTGTAGATCTAGAGAAAGATTTTGTGGTGTGTAACGATGCATGCGGACAAGGGTTTGGAGGAGTCCTTATGCATGACAACCATGTAATATGTTATGAGTCAAGAAAGATGAAGGAGCATGCGAAGAACTATGCCACTCATGATCTAGAGCTTGCAGACATAGTACATGCTCTCAAGATGTGGAGGCTTTACATGATGGGTAGAAGATTCGAACTCAGGATAGACCATTGTGTTCTGAAGTATTTGTTTAATCATCCTACTCTGAATGCTAGGCAAGCAAGATGGCTAGAATTTTTATGTGAATTTGATTTTGAAATCAAGCACATGAAGGGGAAAGAGAATAAGGTAGCTGATGCACTCAGCAGGAAGGTACAAGAAATACATGTGGCATCTCTTAGTATTTTCCAATCATATTTGAGGTAGCAGATTGTTAGTCATGCTGTTGGAGATTAATTGTATGAGCACGTGAAAGACAAATTGAAACAGCAAAGTCTTGAGAAGAGGTATGAGGGATATAAATTGGAAGAAGATGGACTTCTCACTTATAAAGGTAGAATTTATATTCCAGGTGTAGCAGATTTGAGGAGAGCTGTTATGGATGAAATCCATCAAGCTCCATATTCTGGTCACCCAGGATATCAGAAGACAATTGCTACAGCTAGAAAGTAATACTTTTGGCCAAGAATGAAAAAGGACATGGCTGAATACATTTCAAGGTGCATGAAATGTCAACAGGTGAAGGTTGAGCATCAACATCTAGCAAGTTTGTTGCAGCCTTTTCCAGTTCCAAAAATGGAAATGGGAAGTTATTTCCATAGATTTTATTATAGGATTGTCGATGACTTGGAGACAACATGATTCCATCATGGCTGTGGTAGACAAGTTGACAAAGGAAGCACATTTTATACCGGTTAAGTCTAAACATAAGACTGATGACATTGCAAAGATCTTCATGAAGGAGATTTTCAAATTGCATGGATTGCCTAAGCCAATAGTCTCTGACAGAGATGTCAAGTTCACTTCCAATTTTTGGAAGGGGTTGTTTGCATATTTGGGTACAAATCTAAACTTCAGCACTGCATACCATCCTTAGACACATGGGTAGAGAGAGAGAGTTAATCAAGTGCTTGAAGACATGTTTCGCATGTACGTGATGGAAAAACCAACCAAGTGGGAAGATTACTTACACTTGGTAGAGTTTGCTTATAACAATGGACAACAGGAATCCTTGGTGATGAGTCTGTATGAAGCTTTGTATGGAAGAAGGTGTAGGACACGAGTGACTTGGGATAACCCAGTGAACAGGATTGTGCTTGGACCAGAATTGCTCAAGGAAATGGAGCAAGAGGTTGTAAAGATCAGGCAGAATCTAAAAACAACACAGGACAGATAGAAAAGCTATGTAGATAAGCATAGGGTGAATAGGGAGTTCAGAGTTGGAGATCATGTTTACCTCAGAGTGAGAGCAAAGAAGAGTTCATTGAAGCTTGGAAGTTGTGCCAAGAGGTCACCTAGATATTGTGGGCCATTTGAAGTGCTTGAAAGAATAGGGCCAGTTGCATATAGAATTGCATTTCCTGCTAGCACTAGAGCTCATAATGTTTTTCATGTTTCTTTGCTTAAGAAATATGTACATGATCCTAACCATGTGGTAAATTGGGATGCGATTCAGGTGGAACCTGAGGGAGAGTTCTGAATCATGCCAATGCGCATCCTCGATAGGAAGGTCACAATGCTCTGGAATCGAGCCATAGGTCAGGTAAAGGTGCAATGGGAGCACTATAGACCTAAATAGGCTACATGGGAGCTGGAGGATGCCATGCGGTTGGCACATCCATTTTTTTTCAATCTGTGGAACACTTAGGCGGTACCAGTGTAGTGTTTTGTTCAAATTTTGTAAAGCACTGAGGACAGTGCTATTGAAGGGGGAGGGGAATGTAACACCCTGATTTTGACCCCGTTGCATTCAATCTACATGATGTATATATTGTAATGAATCGTAGTGTGGAGCTAAAGGCAAAATCCCCACCATCGATTTGGTTGTGTTATGTTCGGCAATTCAAATCGTTGCTAATGGTATATCGTGATATATGGCACATATTAGTTTCGACATCATGTAAATAGCCAACTTTAATTAAGCAAACCCAACCAGCTATGTCAATGCAACCATATTGAAAAGGGCATGATTGTCCCAAGGATAAGTGAGGGAATTGTTAAACCATGAACCAATGGGGAAAAAGCCATGTGTCACCACCTTGTCTTATCCAACTACCACCATTAAAACCTGCTGTTGTTAGTTGGGGCAGTTATGGCTAGGAGTCGAGTGTGGCAGGACTGTTAGTCCTTGCCAACATGCACACTCCACTAGCGATTTGACCCTCACATTGGCTAAGAAAACCATGACTTCCATCACTCCAGGAAGACTCTCCACTCTCATGAATATGCCCTTCTCTCCATTGTTGTTCATCCTCACGCAGGGATGGTAGTTCCATTCTTTCTCACGAAGAGGAATTCTTTTTCATTTTGGTCTCACACAGTCAAGAGAGGAAGCCATTTTTTACTGTCATTCATGTTTCCACAGAGTGGTATCTGGCGTGTTTTCCATTCGAATTTTTGGGTCTAGTGTAAAATTCCCTCACGCATAGGTTGGGAGTCTATATCTTCTTCCCCAGTGTGGTCTGTGTAAGTTTTTCCCCGGGGGGTTTCGTTGTCCAGGACGGGCTGTTGTTTTCCCCACGTTGTGAACTATGTTTGTTGATACATTTGGGACTCTTGTAGGTGGTTTGGAGTCATTTTGGCCATGATAGGGCCAAGAACGACTAAGGAATTGTTTTCCTTGCCCAAGATGCGAATCACTTATGTGACTACGTGTATGCAGTGGTTTTTCTTCGGACTGTATTGGGAGCAGGGATGGGGGCTTGGTTTGCTTGATAAACCTATTGTATTGGAAACCAGACAGATGGAGCTATAGGGTTGGCTTTCTTCTCCACAACCCCTGAATAGCACTGGAAGGGAAGTCAGGGCCTGGCAGATTGTGTAGCAGAGAAGGGACTGATTCCTTGTGTTGGGCATGTGTGGGTGTCTTAGAAGTCATGCTAGTTCTAGTGTAGGTGTTCCTAGCTCTGTAATGGACTCACCAGCTTAGCATTTAGCCTTTCCTAGCTCCTTGATGGCCTGATAAACCCAACTGTGTTGTCCTGGCTGTGTTTTGTGTATCCTTGGCTATGTGTAAGCCTGCTTGTTCCTTGTTCCTTGGAGAATCATGCCCAGATTGAGGGTGGCAGCGTTGCTGAGATATTAAGGAGCACGCTAGCCTATGGTTGGGTGGAATGTTGCAGCGACGTAGCTGGTTGCGAAATGAGTTCTTTATAAGATAAGTAATCTTGTCTATTTTAATTTTGCAATTATATTTATTGTTAATGAATATGACAAACATGTCAAATGCTTGTTTGATTGGATGTTTTCTTCCGCTGTGTATGATAAACTATGCATCTTAACATGTTTATATTCTAGCATTTCAATTAATATGAATGCACATGTTCATGGGGCTAGTTGCTCGGATGGTTAATGCCATGGTAACATCCTCTTTGCTGGTCAGAGGGTCGGGGACATTACATGGAATGTTTATGGTGAATTAAAACTTGAACATATAAACCCTCAAGTCCATAAATTGTCTCTACATCACTGTGCCAAATAGTATAATAATAATAGCAATAATTTCTATTTCCTACTTGTTTGAAAGGCCTGAGTATGGGTGAAAACCATTTACTCCATCATGATTTTTTTAAAGTGCAATCAATAATCAAAACTTTACACGAATCACCTATCCAAGATTAGTACATGCAGATGGAGATATTGAGTATAGAAGGAGGGAGCATGCATACATGTAACTTCAATCAATTGAGGACCTAGTTCCATTGTAATAAATTTGAATACTTCGGTTTAGACAGTCATAATTAGATTCCACACTACATAAAGTATTTTATAAATAGCAATAACACTTGTATTCATGTAGGAATTTTGGATCTTGGTTATATTCGTGGTACTTAAATATGTGGTTTTGTTTATCACTGGCTATATGGAGGGAATGTTAATTGTGAAACAATATGGAGATTGGGATTTGATAGTGTTGATTGTATTTTTCATGGGCATAGATCTATCCTAGTGCGTTCCTATTTGACACACTTACGAATACTTTGCAATGTAAACTCATGCGTATACAATAGTGATAGATTTTTTCCAAACAATAGTCCAAGGGAAAAAATTGTATTATTTTTGAGGTAGAGTAAAGAAGAATTCCATGTAACAATACAATGTACCATTTAAGTGATACATAAATTACATCATTAGTTTAGGCAAATCAATATTATAAATATGTCTAAACATGAGTAACCTTTGAGGGACAGTAATATCACAAAGATATGAACAAGCATATAATAATAAGAGTATAAGAAGAATTTGGTCAACAAAAGAATTTCAATATATCTAAATTTAAGTCTTCAAATGTACTAAACAAATAGAGGGATCTCTTGAGAGGCAAGTCCTTGCTGAAATGATCGAGCGATCTTGTACCACTGTGTCTTGAACCATTTGGGAAATGATATAAAAGATCTGGTTTTTGCATATGTGTTTGACATATTCAGGTAGTGAGATAGAAGCTCAGGTGTTTGCATAATACTAGGAATGGTTGACAATTATTCATTCATTCCATGCCTTCCGGAAGAGAGTCCATGTTTATCATAATCTACCAAAGTGTTTTCATTTGCACAATAGTATCCATTAATTTCTCTAGATTGTCTAAGTTTACTCATATTTTATAGATTATATAAACACATTTATGTTGAGTTGATCTCGAGTTTTCTTCATGTGTAGGTCACTCAGGCCGTTGATCAGGCCCCTGATCAAATTGGAGCAATTGTAGACATTGGGACTTAAGAGAGAGGTGATATGAGAGAGTTCATGTAACCGATACATTTGAAAAACATTTATTTTGCATAAGTTGACATCACGAAGAAGAACATTTCTCTCTATCATCTTTCGAAGAATTTGTGTAATTAAGCATTGGAATAAACATTTTTGTTGCAATTCTAGTTTAATGAATAAAGAGTCTTGTTGAAGTATTTGAGGGGTTATGGAATCTTTTCATATTCCTTATTTGACCTTGGGAAGGTCCCTCGTAGTATATCTAAGGAATGCATATGTTTCCATTACTCATTTTGGTGTTTTAGTAACTTTTTTAACTAGGATTACATTTCATGTAGTAGAATACACAAGTTCTTGTATTAGAATTAACAATTCTTGTAGTAAAGTAATAGTTACTATAGTAGAGTTGTAGTTTTCAATGTTATTCTTTGTTTCATAAACTATTTTTATTCATGCATTTATATTTTATGTAATCTTCTCTATTGAAGTCTACACATACTATGTACTTACTTTCCCTTATTAGTTATAGTTTTAAATGCAACAATAAAATTAATAACCTGCGAAATGAATGAATGCGGAAAGAAGGAGTTGAATGATAATTGTATGTATTCCTTTATGTGGATTAATTTCAATTATTTATTTATATCTGCATCGATGTGCATAGAATCTCATAAGTTTTCACATTCTCAGGCTAAAAAATCAAAGTTGAATGGTATTTAGATGCAACAATCTTCTTGGAATCCCAGCGCTCATGATTGGACAATGTCACTAATTGGTGAGTGTTCAATGATGATCAACATATCATCTTTTTTTCCTAATGAGAGCATATTTAAGGATAAAATCATGGATTATCAAGAGCATGCTAAGGCCATAGAAAATTGTATAGATGACATGAATAAAATAAGAGGCACCACTATACAAAAGGTTGTCCTCAGTCTATAAAAATTATTTTACCTCCATGATAGATTCAATAAATCTGTGAATGTAAATACCAATCATTAATTTGATGAACTATGAATAGATAAATCTAGGTACTTTAAAAAAATATCAATTGTTAACATCGGTGAATTACAAATAGATAAATCTGGGTACTTTAAAAGAACCTCAAATGTATAGATAAATCTATGTCCTTTAAAATAATCTCAAATGTTAACATGGTTAGTTGTACGTCGAGTGTGACAAAATGCTAACATAATTAATCACCTAAAGTATCATGTAACATTGTTAACATAATTAATCACCTAAAGTATCATGTAACAATTCATGATGACCTTATATAGAATCATAAATGACTAAATCCAATGGAGTAAACTAGAATAGATCCATCTTAAGTTAAAATGTTCCAAACACTGAGAGGGATCCAATTTCTTGATGTGTAAATTTTTAATCTTAAATTTTTTTACACATCCAACAAAATTTATACCTCAAGAAGTTTGATCTATGCTTTTATTTTTTATTTTTTTTTATGAAAGCATGCATTTTTAATAACATTTTATTTGGTTTTAAATTTTAATTTTATGAACCTACTTTTGATTTGGTTGTAATTTTTTTATTTTATGAGGCGACATGAATTTTTTAATTTTTTTTAATTTTTGGTTGCATAACGTTAAAAACATGCAACATGTCCCCTATATTGTTGAAATAGGGATTCAGAAAATCAAGTAATTAATGTCAATTAAAGGATGAGGTTGAATATTGCAACACAATCCAACAACAAAATAGTTTGGAATTTTATTCATTTTTTTTAAAATGACGTAACACTTTTAATAATAAAAAAAAACCCACTTTTAATAAAAACAAATTTTATTATTAGATATTCATGAATGCTCAATACCTAAAACTCAAATTATGGTTTCATATGTAAATATTGTAATTAATATAATTTTTTAATGTGAATAGTCAAATAAGAATATGAAGAGGTTGGCTAGAAGTGGAATCACAACCACCATATGCATTGTATAAATAAAGGCATTTTCCAATGAATAAATTGAATTGGTAGTTATTTCGTTCAATATTTGTATCATAGCACCACCTACCATAAATCATGCATGTTGTATAAATAAAGGCATTTTCCAATGAATAAATTAAATTGGTAGTTATTTCATTCAATATTTGTATCATAGCACCACTTACCATAAATCATGCATGTCTACTTTTTATTCTTGGTAGTATGTATTCCATACCTTCGTTCTTCCCTCTACCATATTTACAGCAGACTGTGTGTAATTTGGCAATCTTCCTTTGCCTGGAATTTCTCTGCCATCTCTCATGCACACCCTATGATTCATGACGCTGCTCATCGATGCTCTTCTCTCCTTCCATGTTGCAGGAATTATTTGTATGCGTTACAATTCAAGGTTTGCATTGAGGAATGGTTGTGTTTAATGTATGAAAGAACCATTGGAGATATGGTATTATTTATTTCCTCAATTCTGTGCACATTTTCGACTGTGATTTTCTAGAAATTTTAAGTGCTTAGAATTTTGACATACCTAATCCTAATTCGTATCTTCATTTTATCTTCTTATCCTTGAATTTTTACCCATCATGCCTCCGCTCAACTGTTGTATATATGGACTTCTTCTTCCTGCTATCACGATTTTTCTGTGGCTGCGTCCTATCATGTGTTGAGTGACAACTAGTGAGAAGTATGTGTGTTACACAATAGTGAGCTTTGTGTTGTGAGCTACTAAATTTGAGTGTGATGTTCCTTCCATGGGTGAACTGTGGCCTCAATGAGAGGGACATATGGTGAGAGCTGAGACATCGATCTCACTATAGATAGCTATAATATTGTGATTCAAATGTGATCCAATCCATTTGTTAATCCCACGATGACTCAAGGGATTACGGTTGTAATTTCTGGACAATATGTGACTACTTTTTTAAAGATAGAAGCTACTGTGCTATTATGTTATTACAAATTCATTAAAGACCACATAGAAGATTCATGTCATCATACAACTGCATAAAGTGTGATTGAATTTATTAAAATCATCTTCCTATTGCGAGGTTGTTGGAAATCAATGACTAAATATTATTGCAGTGAAGATTCATGCCATTTTCCAACTACGTGAAGGTCAAATATGTATCTTTCATTGAGAGTGCATAATACCTAATTTTTATCCTAAGTATGTGTGTGGGAGTTGAAAGGAAGTAGATGCAAATATGTTCATATGGTGGAAGTTTAATCTTTTCCCTAGCTATGTGTGTGGAGCTGTAAGTGGAAAGTATGTGTATATTTTTCATATGCGTTGAGTATATATTGTTATATTTTTATCATTCAAGCTAGCATTATCTTACGATCTTGAACTAAGAGAATAACAAGTACAACAATCAAACATAAGAGACAATGAATACAATTTTTTTCCTTGGGAAAACCATAAAGGAGAAAACCCCGTAACTTCCTCAGAGATAGAATCAGCACCAAAAGTGAAATCCCAAAAATAGTAAGATGATCTCTCGACAGCAGTAGTCTCTCTCTCTCTTGTCCCAACAACTTCTTCTCTCTCAGTTATGTGCTACAACTGAGTGTGAGTGAATGTGTGATAAATAGAGAGAGTCACTCTCTATTTATACTAATTCTCGACTTGACAATAACTCGTTAGGGCCAACTTCTCTAGAAGAGTATAATAACAATAGGGCCCCACAACTGCATGGAATTTAACCCTTGATCAACAAGAGGGTTACCCACAATAACTTTACATGACTTGTTTACATTATTGAATGAATCTCCCAATAGGAACATCGGGGCATGACATGAATCAAGTACATTACATTCACTTCCCAGAATAAACATCGAGGTACAATACATAAGATATGAAAGTCAATACATTTCAAAGTTACAAACACATCAACACTCCCTCTTAACTAGGAAGTTATTCTCTTGACACAATTTATTAGCAAAACTCTTCTTCTCTATATCATATGGATCATCATTGATTTCTCGTCATCTTCATCTGGATCTGGATCATCACTCGATTTGGATCATTATCATTGGATCTGGATCGTTACTCGATCTAGATCATCATCACTAAATATGGATCATCATCACTGGATCTGAATCATCACTTGATTTGGATCATCATCACTAGATCTCGATCATCACTCGATATGGATCATCAGTATTGGATCATCATCACTAGATCTGGATCATCACTGGGTTATCATCACTGGTGTTATCTCTTGATTCTTCTCATCACATGAAGTTCTACAAAGCCATCCCTTTCTCATCCCAGTTGTAGGCCTAGCCTCCAAGTAGGTCTTCATATTCTTCAGCACTTATATCTGACCCAGTTGGAAAGGCCCGTCCAACACTTATATTTGACCATGGGAGGGCCCGGCCTGCCCCGATGTCAGAATGGCACGCCCAACACTCACATCTAACCATGAGAAGAACACATCCACCACCATGTCAGAATGGCCCAACCCTTACATCTGACCATGGGAGGGCCTATCCTGCCCCTATGTCAGAATGGCCCAGCCCTTACATATAACCATGGGAGGGCCCAGCCTGGCCCCATATCAGAATGGCCCAGCCCTTAAATATGACCATGGGACAGCCCAACCTACCCCCATGTCAGAATGGCTCTTCCCTTACATCTGACCATGGGAGGTCCCATCCTTCCCCCATGTCAGAATGGCTCTGCCCTTACATCTGACCATGGGAGGGCCCATCCTGCCCCCATGTCAGAATGGCTCTGCCCTTACATCTGATCATGTGGGAACACATCCCACAGTCACATCAGAATGGACCTCAGCTACAAGATGAGTATTCCTGGTAACTGACCAGGTGCCTCCATTCTCCTGGAGAATGGCATTCAATGCTTATATCTGATCATGTGAGAAGACATCTCATTGTCACCTCAGAATGGCTCAGCACTTACATCTGACCATGGAAGGAACCAATCCTCTCACCATGAAAGAATGGCTAAGCCCTTACATCTGACCATGGAAGAAACCAATTCACCATGTCTGAATAGATCCCTTGGAGGGAACCTCGATCTGGAGAACAAAAAGCTTCTCCCTGAAGTACTCAAACTTCACTCTGTCCAATGGCTTATTCAACACATCAGCTATATGTTCATCCGTCACAACATATTGGAGATTCACTACTCCTCTCTGCACCATATCCCTGATAAAGTGATATTTTATCTCCATATGCTTCGACTTTTCATGGAATACCAGGTTCTCAGAAAACTTCACACAACTCTAGTTATCACAATATATACAAGTAGCACCAAATGGAGATCAAATAAATCAGATAGTAGCTTCCTCATCCATACTTCCTCACAACTAGTTGAACAAGCTATGACATACACTACTTCAGTTGTACTTACTGCCACACAAGACTATTTCCTGTTAAACCAAGAGATTACACATGATCCCATACTAAAGCAACACCCTGAAGTGCTCTTTCTATTGACGGCAGTGCGTCCCCAATTTGAATCAACATAACCTTCTAGGTTAATCTTCTGATCAGCCTTATACTTGAGCCCATAATCAACTATACCCTTTAGGTACCTCAGAATATGCTTTGCAGTAATCAAGTGAACATGTCTTGGATCTATCAGAAACTGGCTCAAGGTGTTCACAGCCAAGAAAATATCTTGTCTCATATTTGTCAGGTACATCAAGGACCCAATCATCTGATTATACATCGTGGCATCAACTGACTCAGATGAAGCATCACTCAATAGCTTTAGGTTCGATGCAATAGATGTGGTTATGGCCTTGCATTCCATCATCCCGAATCTCTTCCGGATATCTACTGCATATTTCCCTTGTCCAAGGGAGATTCCATCTGCATTCTGCCACACCTCCATGCCTAGAAAATAGTGCATCATACCCAAGTATTTCATTTCAAACTCGGCAACAAGCTTCCTCTTTGTATCCGCAATCAACCCATCCATACTTGTTACAAACAAATCATCTACATACAGTAGGAGTATCACTGGGTTACCATCTTCGACCTTGTCGTAAAGGTTGGAATCTGCTTTACTCTTGGTAAAACCAAAACTAGATAGAAAGCTGTCAATTCTACCATACCATGTCCTGGGTGCCTGTTTTAAACCGTATAGGGATTTCTTCAATTTACACACATGAGACTCCCTGTCACGTGTCTCAAAACCTAGTGGTTTCTTCACATACATTTCCTCTTCCACTACACCATTCAAGAAAGCAGTCTTGACATCCATCTGGTGTATCTTCCATTTCATCACTGCAACCAAAGGAAGTACTAATATGATGGAAGTATATATGGCTACAAGTGCAAAAAGTTATACATAATCTATTCCTTCTTTTTGGGAGAAGCCATAAGCCACACATCTTGCTTTATATTTCTCTATGCTTCCATCTGCAACATGCTTGATCTTGTAGATCCATTTGGAAGTTACAACATACTTCTCTTCTAGTCTTGGGACAATATCCTAGACATCATTATTCATCATTGATCGATATTCTTTGATCATAGCATCCTTCAATTATTTCCTTTCTCATGCTTCTTCATAGTTGGAAGGTTCTTTATCGATGAAGTCACATAATAAGGCTACATACGCAGAGCAGGACCTGGTTCTTTTTCTTTCTCTATGATTTTCTTTTGGAGCACCATATCTTTCTGCACCTTGGATAGCTTCTTGTACCCAAGCAGCTTTCCTCTTGTGAGGATTCTTCTCCTGAGGAGGATCTACAGGTTCTTGAGGTTCTTCTAATTCTTGATATTCTTCTTGAATTTCTTCATTCATGGTTGTTTCATGAATTATGGGTACTTCTATTTCTTCAGGTTCTTCAGCAGGTCTCTTTCTAGATTTGTTGTAAGCTGTGTATTCGTCAAATGTTACGTCCATGGTGATGTCAATTTTCTTGAATCCTAGGAATTATATTCTGTAAGCCTTCGAGCATTCAGAGTATCCCACAAATATACCCTTCATTCCTGAAGGATCTAACTTTGTCCTCTTTTCTTTCGGAATATGTATGTACACTAGACATCCAAATGTTATGAGATGGCTGACTTCTGGTTTCTTGTCGAAAAATAATTC
This sequence comes from Pseudotsuga menziesii, assembly GCA_001517045.1. Taxonomy (NCBI): domain Eukaryota; kingdom Viridiplantae; phylum Streptophyta; class Pinopsida; order Pinales; family Pinaceae; genus Pseudotsuga; species Pseudotsuga menziesii. The sequence continues at coordinate 133,806 of LPNX010981882.1, forward strand.
TTTAGGTGTCTTGTTCTTGAGTACTCTGTGTGGAGTACTGTTCTATACATACACAATTGTTATGGTAGCTTCTTCCCATATATGCATGGGAAGATCTTGATCATGAAGCATGGCCCTTACAGCTTCCATGATCATTCTATTTTTTCTTTCTGCAACCCCATTCTATTGTGGATTATGGAGTGGTTAACTCCCTCTTAATCCCTGAATCTTTGCATAATTATATGAATTCATTTGATGTGAATTCTCCACCATTATTTGATTGAAAGGTATTAATCTTCTTTTTTGTGTCATTCTTGATCAAGGCTTTGAATTCCTTGAACTTGCTGAATACTTCATCTTTATTCTTTAATAAGTATATCCATGGCTTCCTAGAAAAATCATCAATAAAAGAAACATAGTATACATACCTGCTTAATTAACTGGATGACATCAGACCACATACATCAGAGTGAATGATTTCCAAGATTCATTTTTCCTTGCTCTCGCTACTTGGAAATGTCTTCTTTGTGTTCTTTTCTTCCACACATCCTTTGCAAACAACGTCATGTTTTGTATGAATTTCTGGAAGTCCTTTAACAACTTTTCTTACAAGTGGTAGTGCTCTGTAGTGCACATGTGCAAGCCTTCTATGCCAAAGTTCATTTGGATCTACTTATTCACAGACCAAATCTGGTTCTGGTTGGTACTTCAATTTGTATAGTCCTCCCTCTTGCTCTCCAATTACTACTGCGTTATCTATAGTATTTCCCTTTGGCCACATAAGGACTTGGCCATCTACAAATGCAAACCTCATTCCTTTTGCATCTAATGTAGATATCGAGAGGAGCTTCTTCTTTAGTCCTGGTACAAATAAGACATCCTTCATCTTCATAGACTTTCTAGAGTCTAGCTTATATGATGATTCCCCACTACCTTTTATTGGATATTGGTATTCATCTCCAACTTTCACCTTGTGGGGTGATTCATGTTCTGATAGTTTCACAAAGGACTCTTTGAATCCTATCATATGTTTGGAAGCCCCACTGTCTATAACCCAATCATTGCTTCCTTGTGTGATGTTTCCCATGAGAGCGAAAATCAAAACATATTCTTCATCACTTGAAGAGTCATCACTTTCTTGCTTAATTCTCTTTGTGGAAGGTTCATCATCTTCTACAGCATGGTAGCATGATTTCTTCTCTTGTTGTTTTTCTTCTTGTGGGAGTTTGTTTTGTTTCTAAGACAATCTTTGGCATTGTGTCCTATTTCATCACAAGTATAACATCTGAGTTGAGTTTTTTTGAAGGGAGAATGCTTACCTTAAGAATGATGATACTCTCTTCTGTTCTTCTTGGATTGTACCGTGAGAGCTTGATCTTCACTTCCCATCTTTTCTTCTCGAGCTGCTATTCGAGCTTCTTCTTGTGAGCATTCTTCCCATAGTTTGTTGAACTTGACTAGCTTATTTCTAGCATAGATCCCTTGAATGAAAGAGTCCCATGTCCTAGGGAAACCATTCAAGGTGGTCATTACAATCTCTACATTATCCACTTCTTCATCCACTGCTTCAAGTTGTTCTTTGATCTGGGAGACCCTTGTGAAGTATGACTGTATGGTCTCCGCATTCTGGATGTTCACATTCTTCAACTGGTTCCTCAAAGTCATATTCTACTTTATGTTCTTTCCTTCAAATAGTTTGGTCAGGGCATCAAACATAGCTTTAGGTGTCTTTAGGGAGGACACCTGTGTTATGAGGTGATCCTTGATTGAATCAACAATAATCCTCTTAACCATGACCAATTTATTCTTATGTAAGGCCTTATCCTCATATCCCTTTGGAACTGGAACCTCTTCACTGATGTAAGAGTCCAACTCATTTTCTTCCAGGACCAGGGAGATCCTATACTTCCAGGCTCATAAGTTATTAGCTCCCTTAAGCTTTTCATTAAGCTTGGTATGATGAGACATATTAACTGAGGACCTAAAATGGAAATACAAAATATTTCGATCTTACCAGGTTAAGATGTTGCATCTAGACCTACAGCTGAATTTCTACAGAGTTGATTCAAGAGAAAATTAGGGTTTGAATTTTCCAGAGTTTTGTCCAACCAAAAAATTTGATCTTTATCTCTAAAATTCGATTTCGGGGAGGAGATCAATCTAGGCATGGGTTCACTAAAAAATTCGACTTCTATAGAAATCCTTAATTTTCGGCAATAATGTCGGCTCAAAAACTGAAAATGCTCAGAATCAGATTCTGCTTCGACAGAAAGATGAGCCCTAGAGAGGAGAGTCAGCCCAACCTTCTTTTGCTGAAAATCCATGGAGAGAGATCCAAAAGGTGGGAATTCCTAGTTTTCGCAGCTGTATAGTGTCTTCTTCTCAAGTTAGCTCTGATACCATGTTATATTTTTATCATTCAAGCTACCATTATCTTAGGATCTTTAACTAAGAGAATAAAAAGTACAACAATCAAACATAAGAGACAATGAATACAAATTTTTTCCTCGGGGAAACCATAAAGGAGAAAACCCTGCAACTTCCTCAGAGATATAATCAACACCAAAAGAGAAACCCTAAAAATAGTAAGATGATCTCCTGATAGCGGTAGTGTCTCTCTCTCTTGTCCCAACAACTTCTTCTCTCTCAGTTATGCGCTACAACTGAGTGTGAGTGAATGTGTGATAAATAGAGAGACTCACTCTCTGTTTATACTAATTCTCGACTTGATAATAACTCACTAGGGTTGACTTATCTAGGAGAGTCTAATAACCCTAGGGCCCAACAACTGTGGGGACTTTAACCCTTGATCAATAGGAGGGTTACCTACAATGACTTTACATGACTTGTTTACATTATTGAATCTCTTGATAGGAACATCGAGGCATGACATGACTCAAGTACATTACAGACATTTCCCAAAATAAACATCGAGGTACAATATATAAGATATATAAGTGAATACATTTCGAAGTTACAAATACATCAACATATATGTTGCATATGTTTAATGTATCGAAGAAGCACGTAATTTTTGTACTACAACGGTGAACTTGAATTTATGTATATGAATTATGGATGATATGGTTGACGTATGAGCTTGTATTTGATGAAATAAAACAAGCCGTGACTGCTATGATATGTATATTTGATATGACTGGTAATGCGCTCAAGAAAATGTATGCAGCGATTTTGGATATGTGTTGTGACTTCCTTCCATTGTCTTGAAGCTGCTCCCATGCATTTGAAGATAGTAGCTAAGAATTGGTGCTCTCCCTTACCATAATACTACTTGTGGAAAAAGTGAATGTTGATCCTCAACGTGAGTGAAGAAGCTCACACCTGCCTTGATTTGCGTGGAAGTGAATGGAGTTGTTTCTTTTGGGTGTGAAGAATATTGTTGTGATTAAAGATTGAGTTCAAGACGTCTTAAAGAGTGTGAAACTACAAGAAGTGTGGATAACTCATATCTCTAGGTGCTTCTACAAGTTTGCTACAAGATATTGTATTATTGTAATTTTTCATAAAAAAATATTTTGAATTGTTGTGACCTGCACTATTATACTTCAATATTTTTATTAATTTAGTGATACTATAGTTGTTTCATAAAGTGTAAGTATATTTTAAAATTTTGTAAGAAAGAAAGATATTGAATGTAAAAGCACTCTGGATCTAGTTAGATAGTGTTGTAGAACTATTTTGAGCAGCTGTAAAATTATTTTTAATAGGATGCAGGATTGTGTAATAGGTTGCAAGATCATTTTGTAACTTCTAAAGGAGCAGGAAGTCAAGCATGTACCCTATTTTTTTTTAAAGCAATATGTGAGTTGTAGTTTCTATATTGAAGATACACTCTTTGGCATCTATTGTTGGTGATTTTTTTGCTGGAAAGAACACATATCCAGAACAGTCTAGAAATATCAAGAAATCAAGTGAGGCTGATATAGAATCCCTTTTCTTTCTGAATAAAGAAAATAATCAATCCAAAGACCCTTCCAAGGGAGAGGCAAAAACAACTCAAGTAAAAGATCATATCTGAAGTAAAAGCAATGTGGAAGGAATGGACATGAAGTAGATCAATAATGAGCTCCTTGGGATTCCATTGAGAAAGATACATTAACAATAAAGAAGATAAGAATAAGAATCAATAGGTTAGTAAAGCTCTCGATTCAACTCCATGTATAGTTGGACACTATGGACTTGTTATAATGAAATAACTTCTATTTCAACTTTCAAAGATTGTTGGTTGCTTGATACTAGTGCAACTTCTCATTTGAATTTTAGAAGTGATTGTTTTAGGAACTGAATGACATTGAAAATGGCATAGTGTACTTTGTAGACAAATCTAGCCTTAGACCAAGAAGAAATTGTCAATCAAGCTTAAGCTTCCTCGCTTAGCTGATTTTGTGTTAACGAATGTTCTCTATATTCCCGTGTTGCATATAAGCTTGTTTTCCTTAGTGCAGATTAGGAAGAAATGCCATTCCATCCACATGTTTGATGGAATTGTAGAAGTAAGGAAGTCCTATAATAATAAGGTCATCATGACCGAGCATGAAGATGGAAAAATACTGAAGTTAAAGGGTTATTTTGCAACAATTTAAAAAATTACCTATATGTCTCATCTTGAATAAGGTATTCTGTCGTCTAGTTTATTGTGGAATGCAAGATTTGGTCACTTGAATTATAATAGTATTTGTTTGTTAAGAAAGAATTGTGTATGTAGTTTTCCTAGTGTTCCTAAATAGAGAAACAAATTTGATGCATGCATTCTAGGAAAACATAGTAAGAAGCATTTTTAGGAGTCAAAATTCAGAGCATGTAGAATGTTAGAACTGATTCATTCTGAAGACATTTTCTCACTTGTAAGTAGAAAAACAATGAAGAAAATTCTCACTTGTAAGTAGAAAAACAATGAACTGTAAAGTAGAAAAACAATGAAGAAAATTATTTATAATGTTCAACAGTTAACAACAGTAACCAAGATCATGTGAAAAATAGGAAAATATAATCTAACAAATTCAATTTAAGAATTGGTTAATTAAACTTGAAAGGCTAAATCTACACTATTCAGTGCCTAAGAAAAATGAAGAATGCAATTTAAGTCTAGTATATATTAAAACGCGTAGCGAATAGAGAAATAATACCATCTGCAATTAGGATGACTCTCAACGTAAATAAGTTTGTCTGCATTAAAGGGAAAAGAACTCCAATAGGTATGAAAATTAATTGACAATCATGGTAGGTTTTGTCCTGACCTTTTCAGCCACGACAATTCCATTCACTCCAACATTCTTTGCAATTAATTTCAATGGGTAGCTTAAAGCCCGTTTAACACTGCCTGCACCAATCTATGAGCACCATAAAGGCCGACACAGTTTAAAGCCTATGTAATAACAAGTTGGAAAAGATTAAAAAAAATGTAAGTTTGTATACACATAATATTTCTACGTTCAACAAATAATGTGTTATTTGACTATAAAACATGGCTCTGGAATCTTTTCCACCCCCATTGAACTTGATCATGAATGACAGAGACAAATATCACACCTTTTTCTCATTGTTTTCAAGTGTATCTTTGATAGCATCAACCTTTGAAGGAAGCCTCAATAGACTACACTTGCCACCAACAATGATGCTTTCCTCAACATCTGCCTATATACAGTCATGGTTGTAAATTAACTTAAACTTTCTCCATCATTTAAGAACATAACAACTATGAATCTATATTAGGTCTTCATGCAGAAGTTTAACTCCTTTATTACAAATAGTAGATTATTTTGAAGTGCCCTATCAAATATATAGAGTATAATGTAGAATTAATTGTTTGTTCATGGAATATGAAGAGTACACAATATATGTACAGTTGAGAACTTGTGTGTGTATTCTCTCTTCTCTTATGCCCTTGCACACACTACCAATTTATGATCCCCTGTAAACTGACCACCTTTATCAAGAAAGTTGTAGGATTTACCAGTAGCATGATCAGTTGCAAATTGTTGAAGGGAAACTTCAAGCAGCCTGAATGCTTCAGCCACATCACAACTTTCAACCTACACAAACCACCTATGTTAATAATGACTTGTATTTTTTCATACTTTTGGCTGTCATCTACTGAATTATCTTGAGAATCTTTTTTGAATGTAACAAATAAAATAAAATTTAATAATTTATGTTCTACTATAGCTTGAGACACCAACAAATGAATTATAGCAATAGATTGGTAAATAATAAATATACTGTACAAAGAGATCAAATGACCTTTCTTTTTTTCCACCTCCATTTTTTTGGACTTGGTCTGGCCTAAAGCTAGCCATGTTTTTATCTCTGGATCATCAATAGACTTTGTTGGATTCAATTCTTGCAATGGATTCCTTGTGATTTTGTCTGATCAATTTGGTATCAACACGACTGTAAATTTTATATGGGCAACCAGCTCAGCTTCAAGGCACAAAGACATTATCAATTAATAATTGCATGCATTTACTAAGAAATATTCAAATATAGTGGTCAAATGAGCATACCAATGAATTTGACACAAACCACTAAGTGTAATTGCAATGTGCAAACCAAATCCATGTTTTCAGTTTTGAAAGGATATGTTTTGATTGTATCTCAAATAAAGATGAAATAATTGATCAAAATTTGACATCAATTATGAATTTCAAACAGTGATACAATATTGACTTCTTATGTCCCTTGAGAAATAGTAAATTCAGATCTCACAAGGGGAGTTTTGGCATACAAATTTTTATCAGCATATTTCAAGTAAATGTCAACTTCAGAAACTCACAAACAACTCAAAGAAATTTTCCTAATCATTAAAAGCATATATATATATATATGGAAACCCAAAATTATAAACTATAAACTATAAACCCCAAGAGCCAACCTCTGATTACTTGACCACTACCAATTTCAAATTCTATTGGATCACCCCTATCAAAGCTTCAGTCGAAAAATATCCCATCTGTAAGATATCCCTGCAATAAATGGAGGAAACCATGACAGTCTAGCTGAAATTTTATACTAAAGAGCCTACTACTCCAACACATAGTTAGGATTAACTGCTAAAACCCTCTAATCATTCTTAGTTGATTGGGATGATCCTTTTGTCCTAGGTACTGGTGCTATCTGGCTGTCATCAAGAATTATGAGGACACCTTCCTTATCTATCAAATGATGCAAAACACGATATGAATTGCTTAACATAGTGACCCTTTGCACGCTAGCTAATACTGCATAGAACCTTAAAATCAATGGAGAAGAAATTTAAAGAAAAAATATATTTAAGTTTTCCATACCTGTATAATAGATTTCACACATTTAACCTCCTCCAGTAGTCCACTCATTGTATCAAACACCTGCTGGGAGTTCAAATCTTCAACGTACCACTTGATTAAATATGCCTGTTTCAAACCATCCAAACCAGCCTCTGCAGAAACCAAATAATAAATAAATGAATCTATTTGTAACATCAGGTACTAAATGACCCATGAGTCAACACAATGGAAGGTTACAATAGCATTGTGAGTTTCTTGATATGATTATCTTTAGCAAAATAGTGAGTGATTTATCAAATCGCTTTCAAAGTTATAAAAATTCTAGATGGTGTGCCAAGTTGCTAACAGATACAGTAACATGGATAGAACATGTAAATTGTCACAATACTATCTTTATTTGATTCTTCATGTTTTCTAAGCCGCATGACAAGTGCACGAGTAAATTTTTGGAAATGCTCATATGTAACTGTCATTTTCTTCTTTGGTTGATCACCATCTTTTCCTTCTGCTGTTGCTATCCCATCCCCTAAACAATAAAGTTGTAAATACAAAACCATGGGCATAACAATGCTGCAGCCCATCTAACATGTAAAAACCAATTTCTAACATAATGTATTCCATGCACTTACCTGAAGGTTGATGGTCATCTACTTCTGTAGGTTGGTTCTCGTTAACCCCAGCACCTCTATCTATATTATTATTCTCAGCATATTCAAAATCAGCCAAATCAATCTCATTTGAGTCAACACTGTATAGCAGGGACACATATTAGATCATAACTTAACAAACTATTGCATCAAACTGAAATAAAGGTAAAAGAGAGAACGTTTGCAAAAAGGAAACCTGATGATGGATGTGATTATTATTCTTGCTGCCATATGAACATGGGCCAACCACACCTGGTAACATTCCAACAATCCCAGACAATCATTACAGGATATGTTATAGTATCTGCTAATGTCAGAAAATGTGGAAGTCCTATGTACCCCAGAATCCAAATGCACACGAGCAATGGACTCAGACAATCTTATCAAAGCTTCCAATTCTCTCACTATAATTATGTATGCAAATTGACTACCAGGTGCAGCATCACCTCGTCGTAAGGATACATATGCATCAACTAGAACCTTTCTGGCTTCAGTACCTAGCTATACTCAGTTCAAGCATAATTACCAATCAAGGCATTAAACAATCAATTGTGAAAAGCAATGTCAAGGGTTCCTGAAAAGAGGCAAAGAATGCTAAAAGTTCTTTTGGAAATTGGAAGACCAGTTCAAAATGGGACAAACAAACAACCTTTGGCTTAAGGGTTTTTGTGTAAGCAATGTAACACTGAATTTGAGCAGTAGTAAAATATGGAGATAATGCCTCTTCATGCTTTTGGTGAACTCTAACAATATGATCTACAATATGGTGATATGTCTGATCATCTGATCTGTCTGATCATCTGGCTCATCTATCATGACATAAAACAGGTCAAACCTGGAGAGAATCACAGGAGGAAGTGCTACATTGTACTACAAAACCAAACAACATGATGAGAAAGACCAAAAAAACATGTTGCAAATCTCAATCAAGTTTGAATGATGCTTTGGCTTTAAAATGACCTGCAGACATTACCTTTAGCAGCTTTGATTTATCATAACACCCACCATTAGGATTTGGAGTTGTTAAGATAGAGGTACGAGCATTGAGAGTTGCTTGAATGCTAGCTTTTGTAATGCTTATTGTCTGTTACTCCATAGTCTCATGAATTGAAACCTTTAATAGAAAATGTGTAGATCTTGTTAGAGGTGTGGATCAATGGCATGCCAATCTAATCAAAATGTAATTGAAAAGGCCAAGTGCAATACCAATTCGATAGCATTCACTAGAATATACCTGATCTTTTACATCCATTTTATCAACTTCATCTATACAGTAAATACCGTTGTCATCCAGCATCAAAGCTCCAGCCTGGATAGCATCACACATACTAGATTTTAATATCAAGTAGCTCATATTGTAAATAGAAATGGTTCCTACCAAAATTACAAGAGTAAAAAACAAATACCCATGGGCCATATCCCATACTGAAACCCGCAATCTAGATGCTACTTACCCCTAATTAGACTATACAGGAAATGACAAGGAGATAAATCACAATTTATATTCAAGGCTGATGAACTTTCTAAGTTTTATGAAGGTTAATATCACATTTATAAGTCTTGGAAATATTATCATTCCTTGGTAGCTTCACAATAAAATGATAATCCTCATTCAATTCAAGACAACCGATATTAAAATCCACCGTTGTTAATTCAAAGGCATTCCAAAATGCTTCTCAATTTTTTGTTTCATTTGATCTGATTTGAATAGAATGAACTTCTTGCTGGGAAAATTCTACAGCTTTACCAGCACAAGGACCATATAAATAAAAGCCTTATAAGAATGGAAATCAAATTGACTACAGTAGAAAGGAATGAACCATGGATTCTAGCAGAAAATTAACAGGAACAAACATTTGCTAGCATGACCCGTTAGTAATATTTACATAAGTTCACTAATTTATTCCCAAGAGTGGTCTAACTAACAAATATCACATAATCAAAATGTAATTGAAAAGGCCAAGTGCAATACAAATTCCATAACATTCACTAGAATATACATGATCTTTTATGTGCATTTTATCAAATTCATATATACAACAAATACCGTTGTCAGCTAGAATAAAAGATCCATCCTGGAAAGCATCACACATACCATATTTTAATACCAAGTGGCTCATATTGTAAATAGAAACGGTGGCTACAAAAATTACAAGAATAAAAAACAAAGACCCATGGGCCATATCCCCTACTGAAACCCACAATCTAGATGCTACGTACCCCTAATTAGACTATACAGGAAATGACAAGGAGATAAACCATAATTTATATTCAAGGCTGATGAAATTTCTAAGTTTTATGAAGGTCAATATAAAATTTATAAGGCTTGGAAATACTAACATTCCTTGGTAGCTTCGCAATAAAAGGCTAATCCTCATTCAATTCAATGGAACCGATATTCAAATTCGTTGCTGTTAATTCAAAGGCATTCCAAAATGCTTCTCAATTTTTTGTTTCATTTGATCTGATTTGAATAGAATGAACTTCTTGCTGGAAAACGTCTATAGCTTTATTAGCACAAGGACCATATAAATCAAAGCCTTGTAAGAATGGAAATCAAATAGACTACATTTCAAAGGCATGAACCATGGATTCTAGCATAAAATTAACACGATCAAACATTTGCCAGCATGACCTGTTAGAAATATTTACACGGGTTCACTAATTTATTCCCAAGAGTGGTCTAACTGACAAATATCACATATACCTGACTTTAATGACAAGTGGTTCAGATAGTAAATAGATATGGCACCTTCCAAAATTACACTCTCAAGAAAATGAAGAGTAAGGTGATATCACCTTAAAAGTTTCATTTTCTAGGTTTTCGGAAGTTAAATATCACCTTAAAAAGTCTTGGAAAGTCCACATTCCTAGGTAGCTTCAACATAATAATGCTAACACTCATGCAATTTAAGGGAACCAGTATTCAAATACGATGGTGTTAATTCAGAGGAATTGCAAAATGCTTCTCAAACTTTGGTTTTATTGATCTTATTTGAATGGAATGAACTACTTGTTGGGGAACGCCTGTAAGTTTATTAAGAAAAGGAACATATAAATCAAAGACTTGTAAGAAAGGTAGTCAAACAGACTATAGTTGATTGGCATGAACAATGGATTCTAGCAGAAAATTAACAGGATCAAACATTTGCCAATAGGACCTATTGGCAATATCTACACATGTTGACTAATTTATTCCCATGAGTGATCTACCTAAAAAATACAAGTTGCCTTAGCCAAAGGCCAGAGTTGTGGGTAATATTAATAAACTAATGAAGTATGAGAAATGATTGTGGCACGATTTGATACCTAGTAAGGGAGATGGCATCCCGAGTGTCATCCTATACAACAAAGGATGGTAAACTGGGTAATCCAATAACCTCCAAAAATATGAAAAATGCTAGCCAAAGAAATATTCTGGATATAGTGAATTTTGTAACCACAACAATCCTCACATTTGACCTTATTGGCAAGGATATCATAGGGACAACAGTTCCCATTAGAGTCATTATGACGAATTTCGCCTGAACTTAAAATATATAACGCTGCTCCAATCCAGTACATGTAGAAGATTGCAAGAATAACAAAAGGAAAAATAGGGAATATAATCATAGTACTTATTACTCCAATGGCCTTTGCCTGCCTTTGCTACCTCCATTGTGTTCTAAAAAAACCATTCAAGTTTTCCTCAAGCATAGTACTGCAATCCCATCATAGGATGATATGAAGGATATGCCCTCTCGTAGGATGGAATTGTTGGTTGGCAATACTTGAGAGATTGTTTCCACTCATGAAACTCCATGCATATCTTCAAGAGGGTATCCCTGGTTCTCATCAATATGATTGAACAAGGATGCCCTTCTTGCTTCAGAATGATTTCCAGAAGATAGCAATTTTAGAGGCCTCATTTCCAACTTTATCAACTTTTATTGCTTGCTGCTTCGTTTCTTCATTATTTTAGCCACATCCACATAACAAGCATACTAAAATCTTGGCATCATCAACATTATGCACCAAAAAACCCTCAGAGTGATCACTAGAGCATTGACAACTTTCTAAAATATAATCCTCACGAAGAGCATAAGGTATATCCACTTTTAGGCAACGTAGGCATTTGAGATAATAAAAAAATATTGCTCCTTGAGAGATGTTTGGCATGAGGCAGTACTTACAGTGATCTAATATAAGCCATTCTCTTATACGTTCCAGAGCACGAACAACAATCACCTCCCTTCAAACAAAAGGAGATAACTGAATAAAATATGTGGAGATAACTGAATAAAATTGAGTCCCAAATGGCCTTTATTCACTGTTGCAGGTAGTGTGAGCATTGCAAGTAACCTCATCAGGTCCCCACAATGTATATTTTGTGTTGAAAATATAAATTTTTGTTTCTGGGAAAAAGAAAACAAATATTTAATCACAAATAAGAAAATACCTTAAACTTCAGAAATCAACACATGCCCTCTGTAGAGCACATTTTACAGAACATCAAAAAGGAAATGAGTTCACTGGAATGGTTCTCATGCAAACACGTTTACAGGGAACTCAAAATGAAGGCTGACCAACTATCCAAGGAAGCTCTGTAGTACCACCCAGGCAACTTTGATATCCATGAATTAGTGAATTGCCACAAGACAGTGGCCATGGAGTTTCAATTCTAGATCTTCAGACCTCTATGGCTATGATAATGTCATGTTTTTTCTTGTCTTAAACTGACCTTCAGATTAGTCTCGAGATCCTTTCTTGGACAGATCTTATGAACAGACCTAATCAGGTCCTCACAATGTATATCTTCTACTGAAAATATAAAGTTTCTTTTTCTGGGAAAAAGAAAACAAATATTTAATCACAAAATAGATAATCCCTTAAACTTCATAAATCAACAAAAATACATCCACAAGAGAATAAACACAAGAATATGGAAAAAAAATCCTAAAGGTAGGGTAACACCATTAACTACTCCTTATGGAAGGAATCACTCCATAAGCTATGTTTGGTACAAGTATTACATCCAATAACCTCACAAGACATCTCATTCCATTGCTTATTCTTTATGTAGTTTCTATACAACCTTCTGGGTACTTTCTAGAGAAGGATCTTTCTAAGTTTATAATAGGTGGAAGTCAGAATCTTTTAGATACTTTCTAGAGAAGTAACAATCTAGTAGGTAGAACCTTGTAGTAAAGACTATTACATTTGTTTATTTCACACTACATGGTCCTTTTTAAATAAAGATGGCAATAATAGATAGCATTATCCCATTGGGTACCTCCCTAGGTACCCCATATTATACTCCCTAGATATATTACAAATATCAAATATAGAGATTTTTTCATCAAAAAAAATGGCATTTTGGTTAGTCAATGGTATCAAAATTCAACTGGCATATTAACATAGTATTATAGTATGCATTGATGTTCAATTTATTTTTTCCCAGAGGGTAGTATCAAAACTTTGCCAATTGGCAACATATAAGCATGGCATTAATGCATGCATGCAAGTGCAATGTCTTCGACTCTTTGTATCATAGAAAATACTGAAAAAAAAGATAAAAGATGTAAAGAAGACACAAATGACAGAAATCACACTCGGGAAAGCTATAGATGAACACTGAAGCAAAGGTATCTTAAAATTACAAAAGAAACTTATGGAAAAAATAATGAAACCTATATAAATCTGTAAATGGAATGATAAGCATCCAAGTAAGCTGAGAAAACAGTTATAACACACCTCAACAACATCCGGCCTGGAACAAAGCTGCTTAAGTTTTGCAATCTTCATTCTCTGTTGAAGCTGCAGGTTAAGTAACACAGAAATCAACACCCTTGAGAACTATGAAATCGAAGCGGAGAACACTACCAGAGTAGTGAATGTGGAATAAACAAATACATAACCTTCTTCTTTTTATTTGAAACCCATTTTTCTTTATTTTGCTGCTCTTGTTCATCCTCCTCATATGAATCAGAGTCTCCTTTTTTCTTTGCTGCCAAACTCAAAGTTGCATCCTTCTTTTCTTCATCCTGCAAAGGAACAACTTATAATATCAATATTGTTCCTCCAGCTCTTACTTTTTCAACTAAAACGCAAAAGGGGTATAAGACATAGTGGAAAAGGCTACAGACAACTAAACTACATAAGCCACACCTCCTTTGCAATTGCCATTGCATCTTCGAATGCAAACTTTTCAAACACGCTTCTGAAGTTTTCAAGCATATCATCTTCCATGTTTTCCTTTTCTATTACATATTCAATCTCAACTTTCTCTGGTGGCTAACAGATACACATTGCAACAAGGTCAAAACACTACACATGTAATAATCAAATGCAATTATAGCTGTCTAAAGACGGGGATCGTGTTCAGCCTTAACCTCATCAATACTTATAAAACATAATTTATCATAGGACAGACTGGTGCAATCTATAATGTGATTTTAAAACTTTTAAACTTTAGAGAAACAAACACATCATTTTACAAAAAAGATAAATAAGGCACAAAAGTTAGCAATAGATCTGCAAAGAAGATCCAGTTTGGATCAATATATAGAAACAAAAATTCCATCTTTCTACATGGTTTCCCCCAATACAGTTCCTCAATTTCGAGGAAACAACTCAAAACAAGATCAACCAGATGGACCAAATTAAGCAATCTTAAGTAAAACAAATACTGATGGAGATTTGCTCACAACATTTGGCCATATCCACTCCAAACATAAACCCAAGGAATTAGCCATTATTTTTCAGTTGATCTTTAATGGCACCGGTTGTACAAGAAACATAAGAATGGTAGCTGTTATTATTGATTGGTTTCCTATCACAACAAAGGATTCAGAGTCTACAACAACAAAAATTTCAAAACATATAGAAACAAAATATTCAAAATATGCATCAGAAAAACATTCAAAGTCTACATCAACAAAGGATTCAAAGTCTACAATAACAGAGAATTCAACATCTTTAACTTCAAATGTTTCAAAATCTCCAAGAACAGAGAACAGAAATCAATGGAATCAAGAAAATTCAAGAGTTTATATTAGACACACAAAGGCATCTGAAACATCCTGATACATATATCTTTTACATGATACATATATGCTCATACGTATACCTTTTACATGATATCTTGCTCCTCTACCTTTTCCAGTATACCTTTTACATGATATCTTGCTCCTCTACCTTTTCCAGTATACCTTTTATAGGATATCTTTGTTACTATATTTAAGCAGAGGTATTAATGAGCGATTTGAGGGATCCAGAATCCAGATTGGGGTTTGTTACTATTACACAATCTGTAATTCTCAGTAAATAACCTATATAGGGGCAGTAGATTATGTGGGTAGGCCTAATGCCAGTTGATTTCAGGGTTAGTAAGGCTACATCACAGAAATGGTAGGCAGTCTCAGGTCTATCCAAAATTTAGCTTTGTAAACTCTGCAGCCTTTTGGCTTTCTAGTAAAAATATACTATTCTTTTCACCTAAAAAAATCTTTAAGGTACTAAACTACAAGAAGGGGGATTGTAGATGGTAAGGCTACATCACAGAAATGGAAGGCAATCTCAGGTCTGTCCAAAATTTAGCTTTGTAAACTCTGCAGCCTTTTGACTTTCTAGTATAGATATACTATTCTTGTCACCTAAAAAAATCTTTAAGGTACTAAACCACAAGAAGGGGGAATGTAGATGGTAAGCTTCAGAATCTCAATCATCACACGACACTGTAGTTAAAGGAGATGGAGAACTGCAAACCATACCTGTTTCACCACCCTTAACAGTAGAGGAAATTATTCAGTTGTTTGGCTTATTTAAATTAATTGCACCATAATTATATAAACACGGCAAGTTGAATTAATTGCACCATAATTATATATTATTCATAATCTGCAAACATCACATACAATATATGAGGCAACTGAAAAGGGACTCCTCCCATTCCATTCCGAAATATGCTACAATTTTTGGAAGATAACAAAACTATTTTATATTGAAAGAGCATGGATTGACTATCTAAACAATAAAGGTTAATAATGGACATATTTGGATAGCAACAAAAGAGTGTTTAGCTTTTAATTTATTGAAACAGTAGTCAACTTGGTTAGATTCCAGATGATCTCTAGTCATTCTTAACACTGAGTGTTCATAGAGATTCCACATGATCTCTAGTTGTCCTGACCAATTCTGAGTGTTCCTAATCATCTACAAACTCTGCAATTGGTCTCCTGCAACTAATCATTCATCTTGCTTCTTGTCTGCTAGTGTTGGAAAACTTGAGCCATGTAGAAAAATATGGAAATGCTGGCTCAATGCACATTAGGAAAATAACCATATGCAAGCAACTGTAAGTTGTACAAATTCCGCAAGAAGTAATGAAGGGGTTGAAGGTTAACAAGTCCTCTTTGAATGGATCTACTACAATGATTACAAGTGATTGGAGACAAACTGAAGCACCTTAATTATAACCCATATCTGAGCTGCTTCAGATAGCACAGACCTCTTTGCCACCCAGCACAAACCCATTTCACATGCAGCTTTCCAGAGGATAACCATCACATCCCACATTACAATCTGTGAAACTGATCCCTTCATGCTGCTACAGACACCATGACAAATACACTTAGCCAATCACAAAAGAAAATTGGACAAAAAAGCTGACATCGAAGATTAATGAGTCTCCATAAACATAAAATTGCATGGATGGAAAAAAGTCAAATGTCACAAGATTTGAAATTCTAGACATTTTTGCCCAAAAATGAAGATCATACATCACTGAATAACAACCTCAATAACCATAACATTCCACAGATAGATAAACAAATCAAATTTCACAGGAGTTGACAATTCTGGACATTTTCACCCAAAAAGGAAAACTGGGAACGCTTGCCATTAAAGATGAAAAACAGCCTCAATAACCATGAAACTGCATGGATGAAAATAAATTGAATGTAACAGGACCTGCCTATTCAAGAAATTTCCACCCTAGAAAAGAAAATTGGACACGACTGCCATCTTTGATGGCAGCAGCCTCAATAATCATAAAACTGCAATGATGTCACGGGGTTGAGGGTTCTATGATTCTAGATGGTTTCACCCAAAACATTGGCAATAAAACAAGACATTCTATAGAAATTCATAGCTCAAAGATGCAAAGCTTTTGTGCATGGAAAGGGAAGATATAGCTGGAATTTTAGCAAAAAGAAACATCAATAATTAATATTTAGGGTGATTTAACAACTTAAAAAAATAATCCCTTTGCTGCCGCTGTGTTTAGCATCAACACCAGCATTAATAATTATATTTCTAACTTATATTCTATGTATAGAATTTTCTTAGGTAGAAAATGGGTAGTTTCATACAAAGTAAATTAGATTAAATTTTGCCTTCAATCAAAATCTGGGGTTTTGTTAGTACTGCAAATGAAATTGTTTATGTTACAGTATATAGTCAGCTGTAGTTACAGGGACATTGAGATGTATAATATTGAATTCCAACATATTAAATTTGTGAGTACCAACCCCCTAACCACTAGTCCAAACCCACCTTGCCACATGCAACATTATGACATGAGAAAGGAAAGAGAGAAAGCATGCAACGGTCATGGAAGGCAAAGAACAAATAAGGACAGTTGTCTGTGCTTCACAGTAATTGAATGAAGTTACTTTCTTAATACACAATAAAATACTGGCATGTTAAACATATATAACAAACATAGATTGTATCAATACAAGCCGCTTCCCAGAAATAGAGATCTAGGAAATAATCCACATAAGAAAACTAGATTAAGGAAAAAAATACAAGTCAAATTTTCCAAAGAGAACAAACACAGGTTCAATCAGTGCCCAAAAAAAGCATAACAGACTACTATGACTGCAATCCATGTAAGTTGAAACCTATTTTTTCAAAATGTATTAGTATATGCTCATCAATAACCATAAAGAAAAAGCACAATTAAGAGACCTAGCTTAGAATGTTATATTGTATCTCAGGAGGGCTTCGTAAAAACACACTTACTTGTCTAAAGATAATGTTCATAAGTTCATCTCCAGAATTGCAATTTTCAGAGAGAAAGCCATTCTCCATCTTTACATGATCTATTGGATAATCTTCCCTCAACTTCATTTGACTGTCTGCAGTGGATTGGTCACTTTCACACCGTCCACCAAACCCTGGAACAACTGAGTTCACTGGTGGTTTGGAATCCAAATTCATCTTTTGATCACAAAATCCAGTGTTCTTCCCCTGAGATTGAGCAGTATATGTTCCCACCATTTTCTGATTAAGAAGAGATGCCCGGCTCAACTGAGTATTTAATTGAGGATTTGAAATGGTTCCAAAATCTTGATTATGATTTTGCCAGTCTTTCTTTATAATCTGATTCATACCCTATCTAAGACCAGTATTCATATTACTAAGAATTGGAAGATTAGGTCTTCTATTATCAGATGGCACAACTTCACTTATGTTCCCAGTGCTATTGTTCATTGCACTAATAGAGGATAGAGAGAGATCATTTCTTGGGATAAGATTATGAGAGCTAGGCCCTACAAGAGAATTAACTGGAGGAACAGAAATGTCCATTGACATACAATCAACATTTGAGGCACTTAAAAGGATTTTCCTTACATTGTGCACACCAGAACCTGTACTACTTAGAGGGCCACCCACTGAACGTGCATTTGTTGGTAAAACTGACACTGCGGCAGCATTACCCTAGTTTCCACTATTTCCATTCGTATTAGGTAGTTGAGAAGACATTACCATGTTAATATCACTTGCCCCTGATCTTTGACTAATAGTTCTTTCAGTGGTTAAGGTGGTCAAACCCCTTCCATGCTTCTGTTGCTGCTGTTGCATCAATTGCAACACCAAAGCATTATTTGTTGAATGCACTGAGATTTTTCCACTGCTACATCCACCCAGGCCAATAGGGGAACTATTTGTAGCTATCAACTACCGCTGCATCGTGCGAAATCCTGCAGGATCATCCACAGGAGCACCTATATCTCCAAGTCTAGCAATTTTTTGTTTTTGCTGTAACTGATCTAGTTCAATTCCAGTCGATAAACAAGTAAATGCATTCATTGGATTGTTAACAGGTGCAATTCCTTGTGCTCTTCCAATGCTGTTATTACAGCCTAGGCCTAGAAGAGAGGCAAATTGGAGCATTCCAGAGGAATTCAAACCTTGTAAAACCAAGCCTACTGAACCATTTAATCTACCCAAAACTCCTGCTTGCAATGATTCAAGAGCACGAGCAGACAGGTGACTAGATTGAGCAAGAACTTGCAAATCACCAATTCCATCTACTTGGAAAAGAGAACCAAACGAAGATTCCCTGCCTCCTCCAAATGCATTGCCCATGCTACCCTTTTGACTCGCCACACCGCTGAGCCTTTTCAAGTACAGTCAATACTTCTTCAGATTATTCAAAAAAGAAAAAGCACACCATCAAAAAAGGCTTTAATTTTAATCAATTCAGACAAATATGTAAGTCAAAAAGTATGACTGCTCTGTTTAATCAAAGCTATACACATATTTAGATTACAAATCAATTAGACCTGCAGAAACAATAGAATCATAAAAAGACAAATAATACAACATATCTAGAAATTAGCATCCAAAATCTAAGCACGAAAGGTGATTCAGTTTTAGGTATGTAAAAATATGGTAGAAACTCAACTATACCTGCAGATGGCTTGCAACATTTTCTCGTGTCAATCCTTGAACATTCATAATCATTGCATGGATTATTTCCTGTCTATTCTCATTCTGCTTATTTCTATTGCGTCCATGGAATATGATGCAAAACTGCATCCTTATTGTGTCCCACATTTCATGTCCAAGCAATGAAGATAGAGCCTTGACAATTTGACAAGAGGTCAAATTTTATCGGATATCAAATAAGTAGCAGATCCTTTTGTAATAGACAGTCATAATGGCCACCCTTCCTGTGGCTTCGATTTCCATGTGTATTTAGAAAGAAACGGTGCATCTCTCATAGTACAATGAAATTATATATCAATATTTAAAGTCCACAAAGATATTTCAAAAAACAACATGCTGGTTGCTCCACAGTTATTAGCAGAAGTTGGGATGCATATTACAAACTCATCACCTCAAATGATCTCCAGAGTGAAAAATATCTTTCATTTCTGCTTCAGGAGCATCCCGGTTAATGTATCACCAAAGCCAGAAATATCTCAAAAATAGTGCCCTTCAGTTAATCAGAATTATTATATTTTTGTGTAGATTGGTATCCCTAAGTTTGGTCTTGCTCTTCTATGTTACTGTCAGAGGCATCTGACTCTTGACTTGGTGCATTCCAGCTTTTCCCTTCATGTTTCAATCATCCTTGAATTGTGCAACAGTTTGTAGAAGTTCCAACTGTAGAGATGGACAATTCTCCTTCAAGTATTCAAACCCCTCTGACTTCATGACTTCTGCAGAAAGAAATCAAGATGAAATTTTTAATAGCATCACCTAATTGATGTTTCTCGACAATATAAACTCCTATGTTTAGTTTATAATTAATTGAAATATACTGCATACCTTCCAAGTTTGTCGCAGCAACTTTAAGGCATGTAGATTTGAGTTGAGAAGCCTCGTAACACTGGGCCAGTTCAAGAATTTTAGCAACAGTGTTCACAGTTATTCCCTGTGATATTCTTGACTCACACAAGCACCTTAACTGACACAAACCATACTAATCTGCTGCTGTGAGCAAATATTCAATCATTGTCTCAGGTGTCAAAAAGCAAGGGGATGATTCAGAAATCTCTCCTAAATCTGCATGTTCCTCTAAATATTGAAGGGTATATCTGTAAATAAAGTGTAGCATAGCCTGCATTGCATTCAAGAGAACAAAGGAGACACATTCATGAGAAAGGAGACAATAATTTAAGGAAAAAAATTACAAGCTCAAGGCAAATACCCAATCTTCCAAAATTAAAATAAAGAGAAAGCACAATTCCATAATCATAGGAAGAATGAAAGCTCACCTTAAACACCTCTAGCCTTGTGCCTTCGATGCTAATTTCTTTGTCATTCCACTCCCCAGAGGACTCAAAAAACATGGATTTAAATACAGGGGAACGTGCTTCCAGAACAACTCTGTGGGCATGAAATTTTTCCCCTGATACATCAAATGTGACATCCGCATTTTCAAGATCTTCAATCAGTTCCCCAAATTGTTGACCCAAGTTTGATCCAAGGATGTGAATATACTGCAATCTGGGGCCTTGAATAGCAGAAACCACAACCCCAACTGTACAACATATTTTCAGAGTATCGTCCTTCACAAAATCTGATGATTCCAGCATAGCTCGCCTGAAGAAATGCTTGTAACCCCTAAATATCCCCAAGAGGGTGAAAAGAAAAAAAAAGAGTAAGTGGTAACCAGATTAAGCTGAGGCCACCAGGAGTTTGAGGTCTCTGACCTGCAAATCCACATACATACCTATGCCATGACAAAATCTTGGTAGTGTTTTGTACAGGAGCAATATGTATGTGTATCAGATTGAACATTATAGCTAGTGAAAACAATTTCTAATGAACACATGGAAGATGTGTAAATGAGAGCAGAACCAAATCAAAATAGCTCAATCTCACTTACTGAAGACATTTGGAATGGAATGGTAGCGGACTGAATCTTCTCCAAATCAAAATGGAGGACTGCTCCAAATCGACGAAATGGCGGACTGCTCCAAATCAAAATGGCGGATTAGAAAGTCTACTATAATACCTTTCTTCCTTCCGAGCCTAAGGGGCACGGAAAAATTGAGAGTGGGAAAAAAGAAGAATTATGTACAAACAAGAGAAAGGAACACTATCAAAAATTCACATAAAAATACTACAAAAATTGGGATTGTATTTTAAGCAATAAAAGTAGGGAACTCTCGCTCACGTGAATCCATTCAATTGTTTCATGAGGGAGTGTTAAATGTATTACAAAATACTAACCATCACAAAACCTTATTTTATGGTGATAAGTGCTTCACATCAAAAAGAGAAAATCCATGGTACTAATGAAGGTGACAAATGCAAATCAAGCTCTACTTCTTCCACACTGCATAGTAATTTAGACTTATTGCATTTACCTAAAGAGGACTTTTCTTTGAAAAATATATATCTCAGTAATTCAAGGAAAATTGAGCTAGAGTATTTCCTTGTAAAAACATTAGATTCTAGATATCAATATGTTTTGCATACAAAGAATTTGAGCAACGAAATGGCATCAACTGTGAATAACTCAAAAGTTAAATGTGTAGTTAGTGAGAGACATTTTTGAGTATTTGATGAAAATAGTATTGAACACAACTTCATCTCATATTACATTTTAGAAGAGACCATTTATGTTGAAAAAAAATGAAAAAATGGTGTCAAATAGTAGTCCTGACAAAGTAGGATCCAAATTTCTAGAAGATGTGTTTTCCACTAGAAGGATCATGAATGGTACACACAAGGAATATGAATCTTTTGGATAGTAGAATATGCAATTGTTAGATGGTCCTTTGATTGAAACTATCCATGCCTACACTACATTTTTATGTGCTAAGGTAATATAGATTACATGTTATGCATGCAAAAATATGATAAAATACAACTATTGATGCTATGCAAATTTAGGAGAGAATTCTCCATTGCCGGAGTGACACGACTAAACATGACCAAATAAATGACCAATTATTATGTGCTCATTTTAAGTCTAGACATCCCATGACCAATTTTGGTCATTTATCTTGGTCTTTTTTAGTTTAGTTTTATCATGTGACCAAAAGTGGTCATTTATCTTGGTCCTTTTTAGTTTAGTTTTATCCCGTGACCAAAAGTGGTCATTTATCTTGGTCTTTTTTAGTTAACTCACTTAAATTTATCAATTTTGGTCATTTATCCCTTGAAAAAATCTATGGTGACCAATTTTTTTGGTCTCATAGTCACTAATCTCTCATTTTCCACTAGTGCATCAAGTGAAGGAAAAGA
The DNA here is from genome assembly GCA_001517045.1 of Pseudotsuga menziesii. NCBI lineage: Eukaryota > Viridiplantae > Streptophyta > Pinopsida > Pinales > Pinaceae > Pseudotsuga > Pseudotsuga menziesii. The sequence continues at coordinate 156,688 of LPNX010981882.1, forward strand.
ATTTGAGGATGTAACAAAGTATTGAAAGCTTGTAGGAAGCTTTATCTATCTTACCACTACGAGACTAGATATTTCGTATGTTGTTGACATTCTTTCCATTTACATGCAGCAACCTTGTGAAGGACATCGCTCTGCAAAAAAAAAGAGTTCTAAGGTACTTGAAGGGGAATCAAGACTTTGGACTCAAGTACATTAAGGATGAAGACTTCAAACTCATTGGGTACATTGATACAGACTTCAATGGTGACAAAGAGACATGCATGTCCACTTGTGGATACACAATGAGAGTGATCAACAACTATTTCATGGAGATCACCCAGAGAGATAGCTCTAGCATATATGAAAACATAAGCATAATATGTGTGAGTTGCAGAACCAATAAATGAGATTATGTGGCTCACGAAGATACTTGAAGATTTGCAAGAGAAACAAGAAAATTGAACTCCTTTACTGCTTCACAACACTTCTTGCAATCAAGTTGGCCAGGAACCCCATATTCAATGATCAAATCAAGCACATCAACACAAAGTACCATTTGATTCAACATCATGTAGAGCCCAAACAAGTTCATCTATGACATTGTTCTGCAAACTAGCATAGATCCATTTTAAACCCATATTTAAAAAGCACCGAGAGGGATCCAATTTCTTGAGGTGTACATTTTTTTACCATTTGGATCTCTCTCATTATTTGATAGATATGGGTTTAAAATGGATCTATGCTAGTTTAATTTTTTTATTTTTTTATTGAAGTAGATATGTAATTTATATTTTTCATTTGCTTTTTAATTTTTTAGTATTTTTATTTTTGTTGGCTAGCATGACGTGACCAATGTGGCAGGATCTCCCCATACTGGGTTGGAGACCACCTCTCTTCTCTCAGTGCAATGAGAAAATTGTAGACATCGTCACCAAAGTACTTGGATGAGAAAAGTTTGAAAGATTTACAACCATGCTCAGACTCACAAAGACCCCTTCGCATTAAGAGGGGAATGTTGTATACCTAATCCTCAGATTATGGTTAAATAAATTGTAAATATAATTTTTGAATGTGAATAGTCATGTAAGAATATGAAAAGGTTGGTTGAAAATGAAATAACAACCACCATATGCATTGTATAAATAAATAAAAAATCCGATAAATAAATTGAATGAAGGTTCAACCATAAATATGATCATATTAAAAAAAAAAAAAATTAGTGCTCCATTGTCACATTTTATTTATAAGATAAATGGCTAATTTATAATAGAAATAAATATGTAATTGAACAAATAGCCCACCAAATGGCTGTAGGAGATCATTTTGTTTGTTCATACACAAAGCTTCCAATGCCAATCAGGACTCCATCAACGAACTTTTGAATGTATGATGTCTCTTGTCTCTACTTTTGGAGTGATATAAGAGACCTTATTTGAGTTATTCTATAGTCAAGCAAGGAAGAGTTATGACCAGGAAAAGTTTTGAATGACAAGGGGAGAATGTCAAACACTTTGATATCTCCGAGTGTGCAAGAAAGAGCCCAGCGTGAGAAAATACAGTTTGGGTTCTTGGAATCGTTAAAAAAAATCGATAATAAGAAATTTCTGCTCAAAAACGTATACATTTAAGATTTTGTATAGTTATGAATAGACTCCTCAATAGTAAAATCATAAATGAATGTATGAATAACAATGTTAAAAAATCCATAATAAGAAGCAACAAAGGATGGGCATCCATGGAGTTAAGATGTTTCCATAACATGTATGATGAAAACTTCATATTCTTAGAAACATGTACATGCTCATAATTCTCATACAATGTTATGGGTATCAATAGAGTTGTTCATTGATTTTAACAAATCGTTCATGTTATTTTGTAGTCATATTGAAAGCAACTCCTCATATAACATATATTTCATACTTGTTTCCATCTATCGCATTCAAAATATAAAAAGTAACAATCTTAAAGCGAAACATAATATATCTTCGTGATGTGAAGCTCTATGAATACAAATAGAAAAGCAAACTTGGAAGATATAGTTGCTAAAACGATAATACTTTAGACAGATGAACGGATGATTATAAATGATTTCCAAAGGAACTTGGTTCTCAAATGACTTTGGATAGCTCATACACAGCGGAGCTCAACAGCTTAGCAGGAAATGTATTTGGATATAAACTACAAATGCTTTTTGAAGAAATGCAGCTCGAATCCCACAATTCCATTTGGGCAGATGAATGTTGCAATTATTGAGTCTTAAAACCTTCAATTCAACTCAATGCGCTTTCACTTATTTTGTGGAATTCGCGACAAAATGTAGGGCATGAAACAATCTTGAATTTGTTACAAAATACATAGGATAGTCGTCACTATTGCCTTCATTGCATGCTATGTCGAATACATCACAAACCAAACAAAAATGATCATCTGTAGCCATAGGAGGAGGAGTTAATTGCGGTATATTCCCATATCAATCTATTGTATGGATTCAAACGTTTGTTTGAATTCTAAAACTTATAACCGAACTTACTATGTAGGCAAAGTCGGGATCTAGATCTTCAACAACGACAGGCATTGATGCAACTCGAATTTAAAACCATCATCCTCCTAAGAATCTGCTCGACTGCTCCCTTTCCTTTGATTGTAAGGGTTGTCGATGATTTATTTAAATGAGCTATAGGTGGCCCATGCCTCAACGTTAACATAATATGAATAATATGAAGGGAAGTGACTCTGTGATAAAAGGTCAGTGGGATTCCAGATTTCTAGGGCTTTACTATCTGTGATAAAAAATGCATGATTGTCAGGTCCAATGAGCTTTCCATCAAAAAAGAATGACTAGGTCATGCTTTTGGTTTGGTTGAACATACCAATTGCATGAGCACCATAAGACCAACTTAATTCTCTTGAACATACCATTTGCATGAGCACCCTAGGGCGGCTTAATACTCTTCTTTATATAAAACCTCAATGGCCGCGTACTGAGAGACTCAAAGTCGTTACACTGGATGCCCTATAATGAGTTTGAGGGATGCAATCTTCCATATAATGGATAGAAATCGGTAACATTGTGGAGACCATTGAAGCATATACCGTTAAGGAAGTCATTATAATGTATGCACTACTAGGATTGAAATGGGTAGGATTGAAAAGAATTTGATTCCACACCGATCTCTTTATCATGTGAGATGGAATTTGGACATGGACATGGACATGGAATTTGGAAAAGAATTTGATTCCACACCGATCTCTTTATCATGTGAGGTTTCTATATCCACGGTGCTCATGCTCCCACTAAGGAAAGCTAGAAAGTCACATTTCACCTCCACCTTTATGCTATCTTGCAACTTTATCTCCTAGATTCCTCTTTGTCATGGACTTGGCACTTGAGAAAGTAGAAGAAGACAATCACCTAAAACAGTAGAGGAAAAACAAAATTAAGTAATTACAAATGATGAAAACCTTCGATTTTTTTAACTAAATATCTCTAAATCAATTTGTGAATAAGGATTATTCTAAATTGTTTATTGATATCTAATAAATGGTATGTGGTTTTACAGCTTATGAAAGATCTTGAATTTTTATAAATATTCATAAATTTTTATTAGAATAGTCTGCTACAAAATAAATGAATAGGTTTAAAAAAATAAAAATGCAATTATATTTTCCTAAAAACTTTTTCAAATTCAAAAGCACTTTTTTTGTGTGGAAATCTAGTATTTATTAATCGTTGCTCATTTGTAATTATAAGGAATGTGTGTACCAGTTGTGCTCTTATTTTGGATTTAGAGTACTTATCAGAATAAACAAACAACAATTCATAGTAATTTGTATCCAATTTGGATTATGACCTAAACAACCAATAACATTCAACCTATTTTTGAGCATTGAATGTTCTATTTTATCATGATTTTTATACCAGCATCGGATGCTCTATTTTATCATGTTTTTTGCACCGTTTTGTATAGTATTAATTGGTAACAATATTCTTAATAGGTAACCGTTTTTAATATTTAGAATTTCAATTTGGTGTTAGAAATACAATTTTATACTTAATATGAATTTTCTGGGTCCAATGACATGTAACGTGAATGACTGTTTTTCTGTGGCAGTTTTATGAGTATAAACAAGAAAAATTATCTTATGTACTTTTTTTAAATTTGGTTTTCATTAGGAAGTAATGCTTTTTGGTAAAATGAAAAAGAAAATTCTAAATTTTTAATTTTTTTTGTTAATATTTAAAATTCAAATAATTGGTTATAAAAAAATAATATTCAATTAAGTTTCCACAATTTTTTTTAAGCTTTGGGATGAAGTTATGAAATTTGGTAAGATGAAGTGACCATAATTAGATAATTTGTTTATGTTAAATAGTTTTTTTTTTAAATTCTTTACAATTTGTGGATTTTTACGCAGTAAAAAATACACTAATGTTTTTTGTATTTATTTAAAAAAGTATTAATATAATTTAATGGATAAAATTTACATTTAATTAAAGGTTTATTATTTTAAATTTGAAATAAAATTAACCAATAATTTATTATATTTTTTCATTTTTAAGAAAAATTATCTTCAATAATTTATTTTTCAAATTTTATAAAATTAAAATTAAAATTATATCTTATACATATTGTGTTCCTAAGAATGGTGGATCCATGAAAAAGATATATTTTTGAGATATATATATACTCATTACTAATTGAATTACATTTTATACACTTTTATGCTTAAAATATTTTTTTGAGAAAAAAATAAAAAATACTATTGTGAAAGAAGAAAATTTTATGGAGATTTCATTTATTTACAATTTTCACACCTTTAAAACCATCTCAATTTTTTTATTATAAATTTTAAAATATATCAAATTAAACTTAGATGTTATTCATAAATTATTTGAATTAAGCTATTAGTTAGTACCCTTATCAACTCAAGTATTTTTTTGTATTAAGCTATGTTTGAGTGGCCCTTCCCTAGGATTTGCAATGGATGACCATTTGGATTGTTTTGGAATAGACGTCACAAGACATGAAGAATTGCATGGTAGCATTTTCATTTCTTTTAGTGATTATATCTCATTGCCTTTTGTTGTCTCTAAAGAGATATTATGTGCCACCTCTTCCACTATGTGTCCCTTTCCCAACCTTCCATTTTCTGAGTGTGTCCGCAAGCCCGCCTCTCTCTCTTTTTCCAGAGAATCGATGAATGAAACTTTGTTTCCCACTAATGTTTCCGGCCAACATTATTGTTGGTGTATCTTCGAATTAGCATTATGGTTCAATTGGGTGTTCTTTTTTATGTGTCAGATCCCTACCAAATCCTTTCATGCCGTGTCGAATCCTTAAGATTCAATATTAATTATATTACTATTATAAAGGAATGTGTGTGAGGATCTCCGTGTATTCACTAATCTTGATATTTTTTCATTACAAGAGGTGATAAACATTTCTTCCTATGTGTACTATTCTTGATATATATACAATATGTGAAGGGTTGGATGACCCTTCATACGAGTAATAGTCTTCATATTTCAATCATACAAGAAGAGGAAGGGGCCACAAACCCTTCTTCTATTCACACACACACATAGGAAAGGTCTACCTACACATCGTACATTTCATATTATATTTATTACTATTCGAAAAAGTTAGTAGGTGCAATTGTTTTGTTCACTATTCTTCATATTTCCATAATCTAGGAATGGAGTGACACTCATTCTAGTCTACAGTTTTCTCAATATATTTAGAATAAATGAAGGGCCAGCGAAATAAACCTTCCTCTATTAAAAAATATTCATATATAATCATATTTCTTGCATTCACGACTCCTGTTATATATGCATTGGTGTTGGAAGGGGAGGTCGACCCATCCTTGGTACTCAAAGTTGTGGCTGATATATCAAAAATGTAAAATGGGGTTTCCTACACATCCTATGTTGAATATTGTTTTTATTTCTTTGTTTATGGAAGGGGCTAGTGACACTTGTGTGGTTCAATTTTATTTATATTTACATAATACAATAATGAACAGACATTCTTTCCAATGCATACTACTATCGGTATATATACAAATAAAGAAGGGTTTGACAACCCTTCCTATGTTCATTATATAGTTCAATTATCTATCATAGGAAGGGTCGTATGAGCCTTCGTATGATTAAGTTTCTTTATATTTATTTCATAATTGAATGTGTGTGTCTGATAGTTATTATTAGTATTCTATAATAGGAAATAAAGCAACAACATATCGTTCTTCTGTTCACTATTCTCTATATATCTACAACACCATAAAGGTGGAAGAATATATCGTAGGTTCAAAATTTTGATTATTTATATCATAAAATGAAGGGGAAACTAGCTATTATTGACTTCAGTATTCTTGAGTTAACTAATCTTGATATTTCAATGATTAAGGAAGGGTCTAAAACCCCATCTTTAGTTCATTATTCTCATTATATCTACAAAGGTTTTGGAAGTGTCATCTATTCCATTTGGTTTTCACTATTCTTTATATCTCTCTAGTACAAGGAGGGGGAATTGACCCTTCTTGTATCATAGAGATAACTGAAATAGTGATCGCAATAGAGATAGATCAATATTTTTTCTCCATGATATTATTGATATTTGGAGAATATAAGAAGGGGCTCCCCATCCTTCTAGGGATTTCTCTTCAAAATAGTTCTATAATAAACAAAGGGACAATCGTTCCTTCTTGTGTTCACCATTCTCGATATAGGTGAATTTTAAGATGAGCATCATTAGCTTCAATACTTCTACAAAAATCTCATAAATGAAGGGGAAACTAATCATTTTTCTCATCTAAGATGTGCTCTGTGTGTTTATTTATGTTTGTGTAGGACAAAAGAGATGATATGGATACGACAAGATGAAGGTAGGAGATGCAGGTTATTGCCATGGAAATGTAAATAAGGTCCTCTACAGTTCCTATGAAATTGCTTGCTTGCAAATGTGATGAAGAGCTAGATGAGGACTAGGCCTACACCTGGCATGAAAAAGGGATGGCTTTGTAGAAACTTTCGATGACGGATAGTAACTTTTGATGATCGATAAGAAGATGATGATGGAAACAGTTATGATTATGAATCCATGAATCCAAGATGATGACTTCCTAATCAATACTTGACCAGATGTGTTGATGACTGTGGAATAGAGAGAATAGCTTCCTATTTAAGAGTGAGTGTTGATGTATTTTTAACTCAAGAAGATATTTTGATGTATATTATCATTGTATGTTGTTGTACCCCCATTGAATATGTGTTTAAATCCTTTCTAGATGTCCTTATTGTGTATAGACCTTGAGGTACAACCTCCATTGTAAGTTAGGGAGATAGTCCCCAATGTAAGATCATCTAATGTGCATTTGCAGTCTCTCTAGAAGAAGTTGGCACAGTTAGGGTAATATGTCATCCCTATTCATGTAATAGGCCAACCAATTAATTAGCATAACTAGGGAGGCACCCTGCCTCATTTATACACACCTCAGACTCACCCAAGTTCGCATGAGAGAGAGAGAGAGGAGGAGAGATAGATAGTGGTTGAAAACTTATAATTATTGGGTTTGATCATATTATGACACAATATTTGTGACTGTACTATTATGAGTAAGTTTGTGGGTTTTTCTTCTTTATGGTTTACGTGGTGAAAATATTTGTGTTATCTATATCTGTTCTATATTATGGATATTGTTGTGATTGTTATTGTTTCAGATAAACATCCTTAATAAGCTAATAAGATCTAAGGCACGGGGACTTCACTTAGTGAACATCTCACATAGCACGTGCGATCGTGGGATATTAAAGAATACCCTTAATTTACAGAGATATTGACCCAAACTATTTTTGTTGAAACCCCCTCCCAATACTTAAAACCTCCTCCCTGCCCCTTTTTATACCTCAATCCTTATATACCACCCTACCCACCCCCACCTTAAACCCCTCATCCCCCTAATACCTGCAATATATTGGTTCAATTTTTAATAATTTTAAAACCCATAATATGAACTAACATGATAGGATATTGCTCAACAAGTGCAGCCCCCGTGATCTAAGGAAAAATAACATTTGGCGGCTTTATGCATAGGAAACTCTTTTAGATGCTGACAGGAATTTGACCTTCCATGTAGTTAATCTTCCAATCCACATTAGGAAAATCACATATCACAAATCCAATCCTCAACTTCGTGCTTTTGTAGATAGTCATAAGATTCTAAACTATATCCAATAAACACTCTCCTTCTCGGTACAATGATTCAATAACAATGGAAATTTTCGGGCATTCTACTAAGCCTCACATGACTCTCTCTTCACCCACATGCAACATAATCTTGTTTTAGAGGAAAGTAATGTTACAGCAACACACTCTACATAAAAACACTTAAAAAGTAAATGAAGTCCGCTCATAAAACAAATGACTACTCTGCATCTTCCTAAGAACTCTCATCAAGGATTCATGCCTAGCCCTACACTGATACCAAGATAAAGTACAAAATAGAACACATTGTTACACACACAATTTTATTGACAAACTTGAATTTTTACAATTTATTGTTAGTTTGATATATATAGTATTTTAGTTGTTGTCAGATCTAATGTATTCCAAATATAATTAAGATAGGTTGAGAGGATATCTCAACCACACACCAAACTAGGTGACTTAGTTAGAGAGAATATCTCACACACCTAAGTAACAAACAATTCATCTAACAAACTCCTAATGAATAGATGCATGAGGTAAACATGATCTCCAACATATATAATAAGTGAGGTTTTGGAATATCATTTATTTAATCTATTGAATTATTTTTGTGAAACAAAAATATTATAGAACCTTTGTAAACATATATAAAAGATGTATATTTCGATGAATTATATATATAAAGAGAGAGAGAGAGAGAGAGAGAGAGAGAGAGAGAGAGAGAGAGAGACTTTCACCATTGAAGGCATACCTTTCGAGGATGATATTTTGGAGTATCAAAATCATGTATATTGAAATTACATTCCAAAGGAATAATCATTAACGAATTGTTACATATATCTCTTTCCTTAAGGGAAACATAAACCATAATCACGTCAAATAGGAAATGCTTTCAAACCATTTACATTCATATCCATATAGATTCCATTCTCCAAACATATTCTTTTTTGGTTATGATTTATAAATAGTACAAATCAATTCATTCATTTCTCCAAAACATTAACTAGTATAGATGATTACCCGACACTAAAATTTTCACATGAACATTTCGAGCATATTTTTATTTCAAAGTCTCTACCATCCATTTATTCATAATAATTCCAAGGAATGAAAAAATTAGTAGCATTAAATATAGTTAGATATGTGAACCTCTTATCTATAACTCCAATCATCTTCATCACAAAACATTTTCCTAAAAGAATGAAATCATCTAGTTTCCATGATATTTGTATATTTTGAAATTTTCAAACATCAATTGATGTAAATGTACAAATCATGTTCTATATACAAGATGAAGAGTTCCTGATTATGCTCCAATTAAAAGAGAGGATATGTGCATTGCACCTTCCCCAAATATGCCACTCACAAATTATTTATAGAGAATGTGAATATTGACTTGTAAAGTAATCCCAATATAGATAATACCAATATGATCTTGTTGGAAGTTCAGGTTCATCTTATCTAAATCATTGAGCACATATGTAAGAAAATGTATGCAGCATGTCACTTGAAATATTGTTTCCAAGTCATACATATTTTTCTCTACTAACTCGAAATCTTTGAACAAAGAAGGCATGATTTTCATGACTATTTCCATGGCATTTCTTTTAGAATGCCACCCAATATTGTGATGAATTTGTAAAACCTCTAACTTATTGAATTGAAATGATTCCATTATCTAATATTTAATATATTCTTGTATTTATATGGATTTCCCAAGTGTTGAATAAATGTTTTGGGCAAATTTGTCAATATAGTACAACTTTGAAAAATGAGATGAAACTTCACTTGCGTGTAATGCTTTTGTATGAGCCATGAAATGGATATCTAATAAATGAGGGGCTTCTCAAAATATTTTATATGATAAAACTTCATAACTAACCCTTATCGAAGATTCCCCATCACATATGAATCCACCTAACTTAATGAAAGATAGATACATCTATGTTAGAAGAGTTGTCACTATGTGATATACAGTTTGAGTTTTCCCATCTTTTATTTGAAGAAATCGTGTGAATGTCTTTGCACATTGACATATCCCTTCATTTTTCAAATATGGAATATAAATAATAAAATGGTGCTTGATAGTTTGATCAATTCTTCCATCAACTAAAATTGGTATGGAAAAACTTATCCTTTAGCATTTTCGACTAGACCTTCTTAGTTTCTTGGAGAAATTCTCTTATAGTTATTGTATTTGTGTATGCAGAGTTTTCATCTATTAAAGGCATGTATTGATTTTACTAATACCTTGCTAAGGATGGTGCTAGCAAATAATAAGTTCTTAGTTACACCCTTAAACCCTCATGGATTCCTCCTAGATTTCAATTTCTTAGATCTCCCCAGAAATCAAAGTAGGACTTAATATTTCATTATTTTAAGATTGTTTGGGCCATTCGAAAATAAATTTGAATAGAAAAAAATCGATTCCTCATCCTCAATCCTAGTTCCCCACCATCGAAAGCTTTGCAAATTGAAATTAATTTGATGGGTAATACAAAGGTTGTCCTTCCTTTGAAATGTTTATATAAATTATATAGGCTTGTTAATTGGACTCATAGAAGTAAGATTTTAATTTCTTTTAAGGGAAATTTGAACTTACTGATTCTCGGACATACAAAAACCCCATGGAAAGTATACAACAGATTAAAATTTGAACATATAAATCCTAGAGTCCTTGAATTGTCTCTACATCAGTACACCAAATAGTATAATAATAATAATATTTTCTACTTCCGACTTGTTCGACATGCCTGAGTATCAGTGAAAACTATTTACTCCATCATTATTTATTAAACTACAATCAATAATCCAAACCTTCAGAACAATCACCTATCCAATATTAACACATTCAATTGGAGACTTTGAATATGTAAGGTGGGTCATGAATACCAGTAATTTCAATTACTTAGGAACCTAGTGCCATTGTAATAAATTAGATTACCTTGGTTTAAGCTTCCATAATTAGATTCCACAATACATAAATTATTTTCTAAATAGTTATAACACTTGCATTAACTATGGATTAAAATATCCATGTGGGAATGATGGATCTTGGTTATAGTCCTCGTACTTGAATATGTGGTTTGGTTTATCACTAGGTAGATGGAGGAAATTTTAATTGTGAAACAATATGGAGATTGGGAGTCAACAATGTTGATTGTATTTTTCATGGACACAGATATATCCTCGTACATGCCCATTTGACACACTTACGAAGACTTTGCAATCTAAACTCATGCATATACCTGCATATACCATAGTGATACATTTTTTCCAAACAACAGTCCAAGGGAAAGCAATAATATTTTTGAGTTAGTGTAAAGAAGACTACCATGTAACAATACAATGTACCTTGAGTGATACAAAAATTACAACATTAGTTTTGTCCAAATCAATAGTACAAATATGTCTAAACATGAGTAATGTTTGAGGGACAATAAGAGCACAAAGATATGAACAAGCATATAATAGTAAGAGTATAAGAATAATTATGTTAACTAAAAGAATTTCAATATATCTAAAGTTGAGTCTTTAAATGTACTGAACAAACACAGGTATCTCTTGAGTGGCAATTCCTTGTCAAAATGATCAAGTGAACTTGTAGTACTGTGTCTTGAACCATTCAAGAAGTGATATAGAAGCTCAAGTGTTTGAATATTTCTTTTAGCTATTCAGGTAGTGAGATAGAAGCTCAGGTGTTTCAATAATAGTAGGAATGACTAACTATTATTCATGCCTCCCATGCCTTCTGAAAGAGCGTACATCTTTATCATATTCCATCGAAGGTTTTTCATATGCACAAAAGTATCCATTAATTGTTATAGATTTTCTAAGTTTCCTTAGATTGTATATACTAGATAAACACATTTTATGTTGAGTTGATATCGAGTTGTCTTCCTGTGTAGGTCACTGAAGCCCCTGATCAAATTGGAGCAATTCTAGATATTGGGATTTAAGAGAGAGGTTATATCAAAGAGTCCATGTAAGTGATATCTGTGAAAAAAATATTATTTTGTGTAAGTTGACATCATGGGGAATAAATTTTCTCTCTATCATCTTTCTAAGAATTTGAGTTGTTAAGAACTGGAATAAACATTTTTGTTGCAATTCTAGTTAATTGAATAAAGAGACTTGTTGAAGTATTTGAGGGGTTATGGAATCTTTTCAGATTCCTTATTTGACATTGGGAAGGTCACTCCTAGTATATCTAAGGAATGCATGTGTTTTCATTACTCATTTCGATGTTTTACTAATTTTTTTTAACTAGGATTCCATTTCATGCAGTAGAATACACAAGTTCTTGTATTAGGATTAACAATTCTTGTAGTAAAGTAATAGTTCCTATAGTAGAGTTTTTGTTTTCAAAGTTATAAATTGTTTCATAAACTATTTTCCTTCATGCGTTTTAATTTTATGTAATATTCTCTATTGAAGTCTGGACATATTATGTACTTTTTTCCCCTGATTAGTTATAGTTTAAATGCAACAACAAAAATAATATCCTGCTGAATGGATGAATGAGGAAAGAAGGAGATGAATGGTAATATTATTTATTCCTTTATGTGGATTAATTTCAATTCCTGATTTATATCTGTAGCTACAAACATTGTGCATATAATCTCATATGTTGTAATACGCTCATGTTAAAAAATAAAAGTTTAATGATATTTAGAAGCAACAATCTTCTTGCAATCCGAGTGCCCATCATTGGAAAATATCACTAATTGGTGAGCGTTCGACGATGATCAACATATCATATATTTTTTTCCTCATGAGAGAACATTTATGGATAAAATCATGGATTATGAAGAGCATGCTAAGTCCATAGAAAATTGTATGCATGGAATGAATAAAATAGGAGGTACCACTATACCAAAGGTTGTCTTTACTTTATAAAATTTATTTTAAATCCATGATAGATTCAATAAATATTTGAATGTAAATACCAATCATTCTTTGATGAACTATGAATAGATGAATCTAGGTACTTTAAAAAATATATGAAATGCTAACATTGATGAACTACAAATAGATAAAGATGGGTACTTTAAAATAGATTTAAATGTTAATATTGATGACCTACAAATAGATACATCTCGGTCCTTTAAAAGAACCTCAAATGTTAACATGGTTAGCTATGGATCGAGCGTGACACATTTTATTCTCATTTTGAAGGCCACACGTTAAAATGTAAGCGTAATGTCCATTAGAGGAAATTTCAACTCAAAATGGGACTCCTAAGGAAAATAATAAAAGAATAGTTAAAATAATAAAATAATAAATTAATATTTATTAATTTTGGAGGAAGAAAAGAAAAAAACAACTTTTTTTGTTCGTATTTTCGACATATCTCTTTGTGTTTTTACTCAAATTTTGATCAGGAGAGCTCGTTGGATGCAAAATTAAATTATGCATCTAACGAGTACCGACTCTGCATATTTTTTATAGATCCTTCTATCTAAAAATCAAGAAATACGTGAAAAAATATGATGATGACATCATCATCACATTTTTTCAAATATTTCTTGTTTTGGGGGTAGCGGAGTCCGTCAAAACTATAGAGAGTTGGTACTTGTTGGATGAATAATTTAATTCCACATCCAATGAGCTCTCCTGATCAAAATTTGAGTAAAAATACAAGGAGATATGTCAAAAATACGAACAAAAAGTAGTTTTTTTTATGATACCTATCCCCAAATTTATATTAAAAAAATGTTTAAGATCTATACGGTATTAAAAATATAAATCAATTTAATTGGCTAACATAGGATGACATGGAATTTGAATTAGGGTTGAAAGGCCCATTTTGAGTTGAAATTTCCTCTAATGATTGCTAAGGTAGTTAATCACGTAAAGTATCATGTACCAATTCATGGTAGCGTTATATTGAATCATAACTGACTAAATCCAATGGAGTAAACGGACATAAATCCATCTTAAATCCAAATCTTGCAAGCACAGAGAGGGATCCAATTTTTTGAAGTGTAAATTTTTTAATCTTAAATTTGTTTACACATCGAGAAAAAAATTATACCTTGAAAGAAATTTGATCTGTGTCTATGAATGATAGATTTGTGTTTAATATTTCTCTATGGTTTTAGATTTGTATTTTATGAAAGTATACATTTTTTAATAACATTTTATTTTGTTTTAAATTTTAATTTTACGAACCTAGTTTCTATTTGGTTGTAATTTTATTTTATTTTATGAGTTTACATGAATTTTTGAATTATTTTGTAAACTTTTGGTAGCATAATGCTAGAAACATGCAACATGTCCCCCATATTGGTGCAATAGCAATTCATACAATCGAGTAATCAATGTTAATTTAAAAGATAAGGTTGAATATTGCAACTCAATCCAACAACAAATAGTTTGGAATTTTATTCAATTTTTGTAAAATTTCATAAAACTTTTAATAATAAAAATCTAACTCACTTTTAATAAAAACAATTTTTAATATTAGATATTCATGAATGTTGGATACCTAATCCTTGGATTATGGTTCTATATGTAAATATAATTTAGTATGAGGAGGTTGGATGGAAGTGATATCACAACCACCATATGCATTGTAGAAATAACGGAATTTTCTAATGAATAAACTGAACCAGGAGTTATTTAGTTCAATAGTGGTATCATAGAACCACCTACCATAACTCGTGGATGTATACTTGTCAGTCTTGGAAGTATTCCTTCCATAACTTCATTCTTCCCTCTACCATTTTTCATTCACACTGTGCGTAATTTGATAGTCTTGCTCTACCTGCCATTTCTCCTTCATCTCTGATGCACGCCCTATGATTTATTCTGCTGGTCATCGAAGGTCTTCTCTCATTCCATTTTGCATGCATTCTTTCCATGAGTTACAATTTTAGGTCTGCATTAATGAATGGTTGTGTTTAAGGTATGAAAGGTCCATTGAATTTGCATGCATTCTTTCCATGAGTTACAATTTTAGGTCTGCATTAATGAATGGTTGTGTTTAAGGTATGAAAGGTCCATTGAAGAGATGTTATTATTTATTTCCTTAATTCTCTGCACGTTTTCGAACTTTCTTTGCCAAAAAATTTAAGTGCTCATAAGAATGACATACCTAAGCCTAATTCGTGGCTTCATTATATCTTGTTATCCTTCAATTTTTACCCATCGTGTCTCCACTCAGTTGTTCTATATATAGAATCCTTCTTCCTGCTATCACGGTTCGATTTTGTGACAGTTTCCTATCATGTGTTGAGTGAGAAGTCTCCACTCAGTTGTTCTATATATAGAATCCTTCTTCCTGCTATCACGGTTCGATTTTGTGACAGTTTCCTATCATGTGTTGAGTGAGAAGTCATGATGAATTCCGCAACATTGAATATTTGAAGACATAATAATATTGTGTGCTTTGTGAGCTATGAATTTTGAGCGTAATTTTCCTTCCATGGATGAACTTTGGCCTCAATGACAGGAGGATATGGTGAGAGACGAGACATTGATCTCACTATAGATAGCTACGATATTGTAATTCAAACGTGAGCCAACCCATTTGTTAAGTGCACGATGATTCAAGGGATTACGGTTGTAATTTATTTTGAAGATGTGACCACTTTGTTAAAGATTGAAGCTATCATGCTATTCTGTTGTTGCAAGATCGTTGAAGACCGGGTAGAAGATTCACACCAGCATACAACTAAATAAGTGCGAGTGCATTAATTAAAGCCATCTTTCTTCTACGAGCTTGTTTGAAATAAGTGACTAAATATTGTTGCGGTGAAGATTCACGCCATTCCCCAACTACGTGAAGGTAAAATATAGTTCTTTCAATGAGAGTGCATAATACCTAATTTTTATCCTAAGTATGTGTATGGAAGTTGAAAGAAAATACATGCAACTATTTTCATATGGTGTGGAGGTTTAATCTTTCCCTAGCTGTGTGTGGAACTTTAAGTGGAAAGTATGTGTATATTTTTCCCATGTGTTGAATATACTGCATATATTTAACGTATTGAAGAAGGTCGTGATTGTTGTACTAGAACCGTGTACTTGAATCTATGTATATGAATTCTGGACGATACGACTAATGTATTGCATTGTACTCGTTGTATACACAATGCATGATAAGTTGTTGCAGTTGGATTGATGTAATAAAACAAGTTGTCACTGCTATGATAAGTGTTGCTACTACCTTCCATTTTTCTAAATCCACTCACATCTATTTGAAGATAGTAGATGAGAATTGGCGCTATCCTTTACCAAAATACTACTCGTGGAAGAAGAGAATGTTGATCCTGAATGTGAGTGAAGAGGCTCACACCCGTCTTTAGTTGCGTGGAGGTTCTGGAGCTGTTTCTTCTGGGTGTGAAAACTATTGCTGCGATTAGTCCCACTACAAGAAGTGTTAAGAAGTGTTGAGAACGCATATGTTTAGTCCCTACTACAAGTTTGCTACAAGATGTTGTATTATTGTATTTTTTCATAAAAAGATTTGGATTGTTGCGACCTACATTATTATGCTGCAAATTTTTTTTAATAGTGGTATTATAGTTGTTGCACAAAGTTTAATATATTTTTAAAATATTGTAAGAAAGAAAGATATTGAATGTAAAATAACTCTGGAGCTAGTTATATAGTGTTGCATAAATATTTTGAGCAGCTACAAAATTATTTGTAATAGGATGCAGAATTCTGTAATAGGCTGCAGAATCATTTTGTAACTTATAAAGGAGAAGGAACTTAATTATGTATCCTATATTTCTTACAAAAAACATTATGTAAGTTGAAGTTTATAGATTGAATATGCACTCTTTGGAATATATTGTTGGTGATCTCCTCGAAAGGACACATATCTACAATGGTAAAGAAATATCAAGAAATCAAGCAAGCCTGATAGAGAATCTCTTTAATTTTGAATTAAGAAAAGAATCAATCCAAAGACCCTTTGAAGGGAGATAAGAACCGAAGAGGATGAGGAAGAATAAATCTCATTAGAGGATGGGGGAAAAACAACTCAAGCAAAACATCAGATCTGAAGTGGAAGCACTGTGAAAAGAATGGACATGAAGTAGATCAATGTTGATGACCTTGGGATTCCACGAAAAAAAGGAACATTAAGAGTAAAGAAGACCAGAATACGAATGAAAAAGATGGTAAAGCTCCTGGTTCATCTCTTATATAGTCGCACACTATAATCTTGGTATTATTGAAATAACTTCTCTTTCATCTTTCAAATATTTTTGACTACTTGATACTAGTGCAACTTCTCATATGAATTTTAGAAGAGAAGAACTGAATGACATTGAAAATGTCATAGTGTACTTTGCACACAAATCTAGCCTTAGACTGAGTGGAATTTTCAATCCAGCTTAAGTTGTTTCCCTGATTTTGTATTAAAGAATGTTCTCTATATGCTAGTGGTTCATATAAGCTTGTTGTCCTTAGTGGATATTACATATCAACATAGTTCCATCGACATGTTTGATGGAATTGTAGAAATAAGGAAGTCTTTTGACAATAAGGTCATCTTAAATGGGTATGAAGATGGAAAACTACTGAAGTTGAAGGACTATTCTGCAACAGTTTAAAACATTGCCTATATCCCCCAGCTTGAAGAAGGTAACCTCTCATCCAGTTTATTGTGGAATGAAATATTTGGTCACTTGAATTATAACAGTCTTTGTTTCTTAAGAAATAATAGTTTATGTTGTTTTCCAACTATTCCTAAACAGAGAAACAAATCTCATGCATGCATTCTAGGAAAACATAGTAAGTAGCCTTTTCAATAGTCAAAATTCAGAGCATGTAGAATGTTAGAACTGATTCATTATGACTTATGTGGCCCCATTCAAATTCCTTCTACAAATCGTAATAAGTACCGCATGGAATTGGCTTATGATTATTCAAGAATGAGTTGGGTATGTTTAATGAAGACAAAGTTTAAAGCATTTCAAATATTCAAGAAATTTCGCGCATGGATAGAGAATCAAGCACAATAACATATTGGTACATTTCATTCATATAATGGTAAGGAATACACCTCTAATGAATTCGAAAATGTTCTGTCCAAACATGGAATTACACATCAAACTTCAGTTCTTTATAATTCTCAACAAATTGGTGTAGCAAAAAGGATGAATATAACATTAATGAATATTCATTAGAGGAAGTTTCAACTCAAAATGGGCCTTCTAAGAAAAAATAATTAAATAATAGTTGAAATAATAAAATAATATTTATTAATTTTGGAGGAAGAAAATAAAAAACTACTTTTTTGTTCATATTTTCGACATATCTCCCTATGTTTTTACTCAAATTTCGATCAGGAAAGCTCGTTGGATGCATAATTTCTTGTTTTGGTGGTAGATGGGCCCACAAAAAGTATGCCGATTGGGTACTCGTTGGAGGTGGAATTTAATTCCACATCCAAAGAGCTCTCCTGATCGAAATTTGAGTAAAAACACAGGGAGATATGTCAAAAATATGAACAAAAAAAGTAGTTTTTTTTATGATACCTATCCCCAAGTTTATATTAAAAAATAGTTTAAGAGGTGCTTCCTTTTTTAATTTTAAAGCATTTTGATTGACTAATATGTGATGACATGGAATTTGTATTATTTTTGGAAGGCCCATTTTAAATTGAAATTTCCTCTAATGGTAAGATCAATGATTATTTTCAAGAATGTGAAACTGGTGTCTTGGGGTGATGCAGTAGTATGTGCAACATATTTAAGAAATAGAAGTCCATCACATTCTATTAAAGACTAAACTCCACATAAAATGTGGTTTGGCCACCTTTTTCTTGTTAGGAATAAGAGTTTTCAATTTTACCTACCGTTATGCCTTGATACAAAAGGAACAAATAAACAAACTTGGTGCTAAAAGTAGAAGATATTTTTTATTCGTGTTTTTAGATACTTTCAAAGCATACAGTCTTTCTGATGTGGTAAACATGAAATTTATTGTTTCTAGAGATTTCAGTTTTCGTCAAACAAATAAAAAAGATAAGTCTACTGAAAGACAATTTGATTGTCTAGAGAGGTTTTCCCATCTAAATACATATTATGAATTTGATAATGAAATTCCAAACCTTGAAGGTGGAATCTTGATATTGGATCAGGATCAATCTTTGGAATTTCCTTTTGAAGCACCAACACCCCCTCATGAAGAGACTCATGAAGAAGAAGAATTTCTTAATGTTGTCCTGATGGCATCACTCAACCCAGGTTCAATCCCCTTTCTCTTGCGTACAACAAATCCCAAGATATCGACCTGACAAAAAAAATACCAGTCGACAACACCTGCATTGCAGGTGCAGTCTCACCTGAGATATCTTTCTATGGGTAACTTCCAAAACAAGGTTTCTGCAATTGGGTGGGGTAGTTCGCATCCCTTGGCCTTCTGCAAGGGCACTCGACCGAAGTCTTTGGATGGATTACTTATTATTGATATGCATAGTTTGACTACTATACACTTCTTCCCTTACATCCAATAAAACAACAAATCTATGGAAACATACATGTATTCAACTTACAATAGTGCGACTAATGTCGATAAACTCATTTGTAAGCAAATACATAAGCATTCATTATCAGCAATGTATATACATGCAACTCAAACACATATACACAAAATATAATGTGGAAACCCATTCAACAAAAACCACAAATGCGCTCTTCATCTAGCATGAGAAATATATGACACATTTGGTCTGCGCACTTAGCTACAAACCATGTTATAGATCTTCTTTTATTATCTCTTAATAATTCTTTCTCCCGTCATGCTCTCTTATCTTCTTTCATTGACCTTCCTCTACTTGACTCTACTACTGATCTGCAAACATTCTGGATTGACTTAGCTTATTATACAACTATGCTAATGATCCACACACAACCTATATCATCCCAATTTGCCCACACTTTTGTGCACTAAGCTGCATATTCTTTGACTCGACTTACAACGATAATGAGCAAGGCTTAACAAAGAAAACATATCTAACATTTAACAAGAGCTATGAGGCTCACGTGGCTAATGAGGCTCAGAAGACTATCAAGACTAACCTTCATACAGCTTGGGTTCCTCCTTTTATATAATATTCGCAGAATATTTATATGTCACTTTCTCAGCTGAATTCCTATACTTAGCAACCATGATGTATTTCCTATTATAGCGACACATGATCGTAAGCACTATTGACCTAACTTACAAAGATACCTTCATATATACGATTTCCACCATTTCTAGCTGACCTTGTACCCACGATATTCCTATTCTATCAATTTCTAATTGTTTCCTTCTTTCTATGTCACTTCCTCTCCTTCCATCGTTGATTCTTCTTCTGTCGTGGCTTCTCTTTTGTCACTGCTTCTTCTCTAACACGCTGTCCCATTTTCCTCTTGAATTGATTCTTTCCTTAAATCCTTCTTTATATGCTTTTGTCTTAACTCATTTGCCTTATTTTCTGTCATCTCCTCTTCCTTTCGTCATTCTTTGATGTCTCTATTACAACTCCTTCCTTAGATATTTTCAATCTTAAGAATAATTCTAAGCAAATTATGCTTACCTTTCCCTAGGCCCAACATGCCCCCAACAATCACCTGTGGCTCATCCCAAGCCACACAAAGATTATTCCTCCATTTGTTGACTTGTGCCTACTTTGCTTCTAAAATATTGTAATATTTTCGTTACCCTCTCCACTTCTTGTCACACATCTTCCTTCGTCTTCTTCAATTGCTCCACAAGGTTGGAACTGAGATGTTCCAACATTACCTTTTCTGCTAGCTTTGCTTCTTCTCACACCTTCTGTTGTACATGTGGAATGATGCTTGCAACTCTTCCAGCTTCATCTTGCAGCTCTTTAACCTTATATGTGTGTTGTTTTTGTTATGTGCGCAACACTATTAATCACTGCTGTAATTTTCTCATCTATGTTTCCTTAGTTATTTTCTATGCTAAGGGTAGCTGCTTCATCTTGTTTTTCATCTAAATTTTCTCTTTTGCAGTTGTGTGAATTTATCTAGGTATGCATCATCTATGAATGCTACCTAAGGTTGATAGACTTGGTCGACAACTTTAGCGCACACTACTTTTTCCTCTTCAATATTTTGAGCAGCTTCCATTGTTGTTTTGGTTCTTTCTTCGAACACCTCAAGGGGTGTTCTTGTTCTTAGATGCACCTTCATTTCTACAACTTTATTTCCGAGGTATTCAACTATTTCACCAATTCCAGTGACATTGGGTTCTGCCACAATTTCCTCTGTTATTTCGTCCTCTGGAAATTTTATACAAGAAAGCTCTACTGCCTTATCGAGCCTATGGTGATTTTATTCCCATGTATTCAACTTCTGCTTAGCCTCTTCTACTACTTGTTTCATATTATTAACACTCTTATTTGTGGCCTTCACCTGCTTAACTAGTGCACCTTCTCGAACTTTTATCTTCGTGGTTGCAACACTCTTTATTGCATACAATTCAGCCGTTTCCATTAATGAAAATTCTATCGTTATCCATCCTATTTCTTTGGAGACATTATTAAATTTCAGAAATCCTAGATCAATAAATCCTTGTGATACTTATGTTCTAATTGGCGGAGCTGGAACTGCTATTCCAATTGGTTTTACTTCAAGAGTGTCTAGTGGATCTTGCAACTCATTGTTTGGGGATGAATAATGTACAACAACTTTAACATATTCAATTGCTTTACACAAAGATTTGATTAAATCAGTAACCGTACATGAAATATCTTCTTGTCACTCCTCTATTGTTTTGGAGCTTGTCTCTATAGCTTCAACTATTTCCTCAGTCATAAGTTACATGCCTTCGCTATCCAAGAATATGGTATTTGCATTTCTATCATATTTCATCATCTTCTTCTTCTTCCTTCTGGACTCTACATGTTCTATATCACGGTCTTTTGTTTTCTTTTCTATCTTCAATTTTATCAAAGTTGAATTGGAATGAATCTCCATTGAGTCTAAATCCTCTTGCTTATTTTCCTCTTTATTTTCATTGTTTGGTGGTGGTGGAATCTGTTGTCACAATTTTTCTTCTTCTTTTACAAGTTTATCTTCCAGCACTGAGACACACCATATTTTCAGTCATTCATCAACAATGTCTTCAACCTATTCCTCTGTTATTATGAATTGTGTCGGCAAGGATTAATGACATGGGTCCTGGCATGGCTGCATGTTTACATGGTGTGCTCTAATCTTGAATCTAACAAATTCACAAAAGCACTTAACAGTGGCATCATCCAACCTGCACATGTTCCTTACCACATGCCTTATTTCCTCCACATGCATAAGTAATTCGATGTTATTTTTTGTCTACCGAGCCTTTTTATCATTTTCAAACCAAATATTTTGGTATCGTGCTCCTCTGCATGAAACTGATAGATCTACCCATTTATATCTTGGTGTGTTGCACCATACGATAAATGAAATGAAAATTATCAGCCAATAGTAGTGGAATTCCCTACCCTCCTCCTACAACTCAATGGAATCTACTAATGGTTTGTTCAACAAGAACTAACACCAATTGATATGAACTCCCTCCACACAGATTTCAGCCAATGCAATTGCTCCCGCAGTGCATTGGGTTGGGAACATATTGCGCAGTAACTTGGAGGCCAATACCTTCGCAGTAAAGATATTGGTATAATCATTAATGGAGGCTATATCAAACCCTGTGTTATCTCTTACTACATTGTACTTCTCCTTCATCCTCACATCTATCATCGCTTCTTAATCCCTCCTTAGAAGTGTTGTTGGGTCCATTCCAGAAAATGGTAGTCCTATGATGACTGTAATAAGTTCAACATCCAGAGGTATAGGCTTTCCAATCCATAGGAACCCACCATGAAAAAATACCAACAATTTTTTAACACATGTGTTTATTGGTATGGTGTGGCCAAAATGTGGCATGTATAATAGCAACAGTATGCTAGACTGTTCCAATCCTGTACCCCACTCCTTCGCCACTAATCATTTGGGCGCATCTAGCATGTCCTACATAGTATCCATATAGTTTTTGCATTCCATATATTTATTCTTCTTTGTGTCATGTTCAGCAAAAGACAATGTTCACAAGTTTGGCATGATGTCAATTGACACCTTCACTCCTTTTGGCACGAAAGGTGCTATTAGCAGGGCTCGTTTTCTCTTTGGTATTTTTACTTTCGTTGCATCACTTCATTTGGGAAAAATGTAAGGTGGTAGAAAGTTTCTTGTATCAGAATCTTCATCCTCTGGTGGGGGTAGCCCTAGGGTTCTACATGCTCTTTCCTTCCTCTTTCGGTTACCAGCGCGCCTGCACCATTTGGTTCCACATGGACATGTTCTTTCTTCCCGTGCTTTTCTAGATGGCCTAATGGGGTTTGGGTCCACCAATATAGTGGTGTGGGAAGCAGATGGTGCAGTTTGTTCAGCAACTGGCGGAACGTCCAGCTATGGTGGATCATAGCCAACTGTAATGTCCCAAAAAATTGAATTTTTTTTATTAGGATAGTTAATTACTGCCTGAACTGGACATTAACTTCTCTTTTGTAGAATGTGTTGATCTTTGGTTGCGAATCCGAAGTGTCGTAAGATGTTCTTGTTGTTTCTATATGTTTTCCCGATATGATTACTAGCGTAATTCTATAATGTGTTTATGTTACTTGATCTGATTTAGATTATTAAAGTGTTCATTGATTATTTTTTATCATTCATGTGCATGTGTGTTCAGTTATAGCTTACTTCATGGTTATTGGTTTTGTTTGTTTGTTTATGGAAAGTCCTAATGTAACTTGTAATTGTCAAGGGGTGGAGTGGAGGGACTTGTATCTTTTATAGGACCACTTGGAGAGGTAACTAGTTTTACTTGAAGTTACAAGGTTTACTTAGTTCATTTTTAACTAATGCAACTCCTCTTCATTTTGTGCAGGTTCATTAGATTGTGAAAACTTGCTACGACAGCTAAAAATTGTCATGCTACCTATGGTAAACTACTCCATTTCTTTTGAAGACAAAAGGACCAAAGTCCTATCCTAACAATCCTTACTCGTATTGTTCGCGATATTGTTTTATGCATAGTTGGGGTTTAATAGACCTATGACCAATTGGTTAAAATTAATATTGTGGTCGAAGACTTAATGAATTTTATTTCTATGCTTATTTTTAATCACATACGATTTGAATGTTTTTTTCTTGTATGTGAAGGGAATTGAGTCAAAGACTTAGCCATAATGTATTTAAATTTTTATATGCCATGATATATGTATGTTGAGCCATTCATGGCATATTCCATATGTCATGAACCTTGGATTATCCTAAGTCAATGATGCTAATAATGGGTGTTTCAAAGCATAAGGTATTTCCAATACCAAGTCGCGCTTGGGGTTTTCAAAATATAGGCATGAGGAGAAATTACGTCGTTGGTGGTGGAGAGGGTGGCAGATTAAATGCTCATCGGGATGGGGTAATATCAACCCTTAACTTGGTCTATCGTGGATGAATGATTCATTGACACTGTGGTTGGTTATGTTCAGTTTGGCTCTTTGGTTTTTTGAATGCATGGAGGTCTGGTTCGCATCTATGTCTTGGGAAGGTATGCTCTCCACCTAGGTTTGCATATTTTATTACTTCATTGTTTTTAGATGGAGGATTGGCATACTTCTAACACCATTTTCTCCTTTGTTTGCAAGTGTCAGAGCTTCCATTGCATGGCTCATGGTGACTACCAGGATGTCAACCAAATACCCTTCACTAGTAATTCCTATGCCAACAAGTTTGAACTTTATACCTCTACGTATCGATGTGTTTCAACAGAGATTTGAGCTTGATGTTGTAATGGTGAATGATTTGGCTTAAGGATTTCGACTGTATAATGTTTTTTTTATATTTAAAGGGAATCCAGACATGCATATGAAAGTATGGGGTTTATGATGTTTGAGTTTGGCACCTTTGAGACATGACTATCATGACTTAGCTCTATAATGTATCATGGGTTTGTAGCTTAAACATATGGATTTGATGGTTAATGAAAACTATTCCATTTTAGTTTTGATGATTGGTCTTTAAATGGAGGAAATACCATTGCTCGCAATGGTGCCTTGAATCGTGACTGTGTAGTTTTGTTTGTAAATTATAGTGGGTATAATTGTATGTTATCACAACTGGGGTTTATTGATACTGTCACTAGCTTGGCAAGGCTATGAACCTATGTATTTTGTTGTCTATACATCACTCTTGTTTTGGTATTTAAATGGAGGTTCTTCATATCATTTTTAAATGGTTTAGTTTAGCTTATAGTCGTGTCATTGGTGGAAATGGCACTCTTTCCAATTCGCATATGTGCACTTTCTTATGGGAAATTGTTATTAAATGGTGATTTATAGTGTTATTTACTTACCCGTGGTTTAGTATGGATATGGTTGTAATATTACATTAGTATGGCGAAAATGTAAATTCCATGGTTGTGATAGTGTAGGAAGTGGTTATTTTTACATGGATTATGTTGATGGGTATTCTTTACTTCTCGGTCGTGAGCCTCCATAATAAAATGTAACATGTACATTATATTTGGTTTGGATTAAAAATGTGAAACACTTATATAGCAAAGATTTGTTTATGGCTTGAACTAGGTTATGGGTTCGTGCTTGCTTAGTTGCGATTTCGACCCTTATGTGAAAGCCTAGCCTATTGATAATTTTGATGTTTATTAATGTACATTACTTCTTTTCATTATCATAGTTACTTTTTAATTATGTGGTATTTTATAAAGCTTTGCAGCATAGTAAATTTTTCCAATCGAATCCTACATGATTCGATGCCTGTCGTGTTTTGAAATAACCTCCGTCTTTAACGACAAGAGCCCACATGATTCGATCTTGGGCTGCGTGGGTTTATGGCTTAAAGTCATGTGTGTGGATTTTATTTTGGCATAAGTTCCAACAAGATTCGATCCCGAGACCTTTAAATGGATGTGTTATTTCAATAAATGAATTCGTATTAGGTTTTAAGTTTAATTCTTATATTGATATTAGATAATGTGGTTATGGTAAATAGGTTTAACTATGTTTTATCTTGTGTTTATATTTATATTGTTTTAATTTTTGTCAATTATATTTCAGTTATAAACTTTATGCAGAGAATTTTATGCCAAGGCTATAGGTATTAGTTTTATTCATTATAATTAATGCAAGCCTAGTGACAATATGAAATCTGCCAACGAAATAAAGATATAAATTTAGTTTTTAAATAGGTCTAGGTTAATAAGTTCATGAGTTAGGGTTAATAGCAACTAGATACAAAATCTATGATATTATTTTAATGTTTTGGACTTGAAATAATAAACAGTAAATATAACTTACATTTTAAAATCTGGACCATGTTTAAAGAAATAGCTCTGTCAGAGGAGACTGAAATTAACATGTAATTGATGAAATAAAATGTAGAAAATAACATAAACCAAACCCTCCTATAGATAAAACTAAAGGTGCTAGTCCATCATTATAAATATGAATATGATCCATTTTATAACTTAGAATATCATGCTTAAATAGATAAAATAACCTAACCTCTATCAAAAGAAATACGTCTTCTAGGGAATAATGAATTTAACCTGTAAGTGAAGAAAGAAGTAATGCATAAAATATAACCTAGCTTATAGTAGAAACATACTAAATATCCATTCAGAATTTAATCTCCTCTTTTAATAAGAAAACCTGTGTATCTTGCAAGGGAAAAATCAAGAACCTCATACCTACAAGTTGAAGTTATTTTAATGGCTAAAAATCATGCACACTCAAATACCCAGCATTAACAAATTCATAAACAGATCTGACCTATGTTCAGACAACCGAATAACCTGGGAAGTACCACGTTCCACCCAACCATGACCGGGAACTATTCCTGGTTTCAATCTACATCCCCTCGAGCTGGTTCCAACATGCAAGTATCTTAGAGCTCTTAATGTAAGGATTCCCTATCTGGGATATTAGGTTTTGTATTAGTTTTCATTTTTTCCTCTTAGGAAAAATGTTCTCCAAGAACTCTCTTGAATGTAATTAGGTAAAATTATGGAGTCCTCCCAAAGATAGATATATTGATAGGTTGATCTCCAAGCCTCTCTTTGGCTTGGGTCTTTATAGACAGAATTTTCAGGAAAAGGGGCAGTTAAATAAAGAATCATTTGATTTCTTGAAATAACCCTTTTCATTTACTTTAGGTAATTTTAATATTTACTTAGGAACTTTTGACTAGTTCCTACTTTGACTCTTGTGGGTATTTTAATATTTAATTTATCATTAGTAATAATAATAATATGTGGATCCTTTCTTCATTACTTATAGTTACTAGTATAATTACTATGATTATTCTTTTAT
Source organism: Pseudotsuga menziesii (assembly GCA_001517045.1). NCBI lineage: Eukaryota > Viridiplantae > Streptophyta > Pinopsida > Pinales > Pinaceae > Pseudotsuga > Pseudotsuga menziesii. The sequence goes on from LPNX010981882.1 coordinate 184,222, forward strand.
ACATATCATGTATAAATTATATATTTATATATATACCATTTGTTAACATTTCTAACTTTAGGTATCAAATAGCATGATCCCTAATCATATGACACTTTTCTTTTAGTTTAGTCATTTTCTTTGATAAGGCCTTCAGGTAGGGGTTATTTCAACTAGGTTAGGCAACTCTAAACCTGTTTGCATGTTGGATTGCCTTGTATAAAATGGTATTTCTTCAGTACTTGATGAGATACAGAAATTAAAAATTTCATTTAATCACTTAAAAATAAGTAAGATGAGATCAATGTTTTATCAGAGTTGTTTTCACTCAACATATTAATTCTTTTCAGTAACTCCTAATGCTTATATAGAGCCCATACTCAATGCTAAAAAATAGGGAGTTACAAACTTAGTGCAATTCCGGAGCTCCTCGTGCAATGGTAACCGTTTTGTGTTTTAGGCCATTGTATTGTTTCCAACGTTCAATATTTTTAATATTTAGAATTTCTATTTGGTGTTAGAAATACAATTTTGTACTTAATATGAATTTTCTCGGTCCAGTTACATGTAACGTGAATGACTGTTTTTCTCTGGCAGTTTTATGAGTATAAACAAGAAGAATTATCTTATGTATTTTTTTAATGTGGTTTTCATTAGGAAGTAATGTTTTTTCCTAAAAATGAAAAAGAAAATTCTAAATTTTTATTTATTTTTCTTAATATTTAAAAATTTGATTGGTTATAAAAAATAATATTCAATTAAGTTTACACAAATTTCTTTTAAGCTTTGAGATGAAGTTATGAAATTTGGTAAGATGGAGTGACCATAATTAGACAATTTGTTTATGTTAAATCGTTGTTTTAAAAAATTCTTTACAATTTGTTAATTTTTAGGGAGAGTAAAAAGTACACTAATGTTTTTTGTATTTATTTAAAAAAGTATGTTACACTCAGAGGGGGGTGAATCAGTGTGTGTTAAAACTTTCTTGCAAAAACACAAATGACATTTAATGAGACATAACTTTTACCAATTATATATATATATATATATGCGAAATAACAAACACATATGAATACATCAAATGTATTTTTTAGTAAATAAAATTTGACATTACATAGCATGAACTATCTAGACCCAGCTAGATGGAAAAATCCAACTTTCCTGCAAAACCCAATTTGCATATATGACCCGTCGTGTAAAGAGGAATTCAATCCTTTGACAAGCTCCAACCTGTCAACAGACACCAATCTGTTTGTATGAACACAAGGTCCATATTAATGGTAGAATATCCACCAAGATATTACATTTTTAATACACCAAGATACACTTATGAATGAGTATGTTTCCTCTATATATACTTCTCCAAAGTTCATGTGTATTTTGAAGTGACACATCCTTTCAAAACTAATGCGACCCTTTTAGAACAATGACTTTACATTAAAATCATTTCTAACTATATATATTTTTATTTAAATTTTACTCCATGTAGTGTTTTTTTAAAATACTAACACCTTTATTCATATTTTATTTTTAAAACTATTGCTTTAGGATTTTGGCACTAATTCTTCATGTTCACTAACGCATTAGCATTTGTTTCCTCTTCCACATATGAAGGATTTTGGCACTAAGTCTTCATGTTCACTAACGCTTTAGCATTTCTTTCCTCTGCCACGTCTGCCACATATGAATGATCATCATTCACCTCGACACCACACCTTCTACCATGTATGATTTTTCTGTCCATGTCAACCACTCATCAATGCCAGTTTTACCAAATAGTTATTGTCACGTCTGCAACATAATACTGCTACATTTGCAACATCTTAGTCATCATCCACATCGATGAAGCCATGCGTAGCAAAAAATATATAGCCATATATTCACCTCGCACACCAGGAAAGTGTTCTTCTCATGGATAACCAAACACCCAAAGCTCCCATGCTATCTTTGCACTACGCCTTGAATTAGACTACTCAGCCTTGGTGTTATAAATGCATAGATACAAAAGTTTGTGCACAATGTGGGATATATTCCAGAAGGTAGGCAAATCATAATCGTCAATCATACAATTGGACGGTCGGTGTAGCTTTGCCCGTAATTGTTGTACATTTAAAACCATGTTCTTCCAAACCAACAAAATCATAACAAGCTATAATATTATATCTCAAAGATGACTCTGCAACACGAGGATGCTGCATAATTGATTTACTAAGAATACCTCCATGAATCTGAATGCTTGTCATGCACCTTCTCTACACACTTTCTAAAACCACTCGGTAATGTTCATTTTTTCTATGCAGAGCAGCCGCTCAACGATGCGAGTTGCTGCTCGCTGGTCATATAGAGCCATGCGCCTCAAGGGAAAAACTCGTTTGGAAGTCAAAAATAAAACAACGATGGATAACCAGTCCTTGCAGCTCAGATTTGATATCACAAAATCCATGGTCTGTTTCAATAGAGCCAGCTTAGTTCCCACATGCTTCTGCTAATTTCAAGCACCGTAAAAATGTCAATCAGTGCACGACAGACTAGATCGTTAACCGTATTTCCCTTGCATTTTTCATAATTTTGTTTTTTGGAAGCTTCCCTAGTTGATAAAGCCTTCACGTGCACTAGCACTATGAAATTCTCGTAGGATTCACCTGCACCAATGGGTTCGACCTCAGGATTCAAAGCTATTCTCATTTTCATTGTACTTTCGATAGCTCGGTCTCTTGTTCCTTCAGATTCGAAGAACAAACCCTTGAGTTCAAATTCTTGATCATCATCAGTTTGTAATCTTGTTTTCCATTCGTTCGATCACAACTTCGAATCTAAAGGCTCGTCATCATCGTAAATCGTGATATAATCCAAACAGCTTACTGTCCACTGGTCGAATGGCTCCAAAATTTTTGTTTTTCCATGGCTCAGATGCAACCTGCCATTTATTTATTGAAATTATGGACTCGATATCCTCTATAACTATCATTGACTTCTGTTTTAAAAACTCTAAGTGATCCTGGTAGGAATTGGTGTCATAGGTGGCATTGCTCAAGTCCTTGTAACCCATAAAGCATTGTGGAGAAGATAATCCTTCTTTACCTTGATGAGGTCTCTTTGGATACCCTCCTAAAGTGTAATGTGAATTTGAGTATTCAATGTTTACCTCTTCTGATGAAGATAAATACACCTTCGATTAGTAGCCCGAATAACCACCCATGCATTCCTATAATCTTTCCATGAATGTTAATGTTATAGTAAACATGTATTATATATGCCATTGTTTCGACATAACAATACTTCATATTAACATTTTTTAGTATGTCATTATTTCCTCCATATCATATATTGACATCAATGCCAACAAATTAATTTGCCATATTGCCAACAGTCTCCCCCTTTGGCATTGATGCCAATACTCTTTACTTATCCCCCTTTGACATCAAGGACAAAGGGTTGAATGACTCCCCCTAACTTTGATCATTCTCTTTTATCTTTTCAAAATCAACTCCCTCTGACTATGACTTTCCTTGAAACCAACTGAAAAAGCCTTCTTCATTTATTTCTTGAACTGTTGTATTTCTGCCATATTGCCAATTGTTAACTCTCTCCCCCTAAATTGATATAATTTGGTTTTGATAGTTTCTGTTTGGACTGATATCCAACAAATGCTTTCTTACAAAGTAAAAATGTCAAGGTCACACGATTTCACATTGGACAACTTACAATGTCTTTTTACACTTCAATTCTATCAGTATTATTTTTTCAATGAGTTCTCAAGTCTCAAGCTTCTTGTTTTGATTGAAGAATTGCAATCTGTTCATCTGTGGTGATCTGATCTTTTAGTGATAAGGTCGAACTGCAAAGAACTTTCTTACCTGCACCATTCTCAGTTTTGGACTTAAATTCCCTACCAATAGTGATAGATGATCATATTGTGCCTTATCCAAATGAATCCATCCATCCTTGGAAAACTCATCAATATTGCTCATAAGTTTCTGTCTCCTCTCAATATTTGAGAGAAATGAGCTACTGCTAATAGGCCCATCAACACCACCAAAGCTTCCTCCTGCTATCTCGCCAAGTACTTGTATTATAATATCTCCCCTGACAACTGGATCTTCTACTTGTGCTGGGAATATCTTTGTACTTGGACATTGATAGTCATCCTGACCTATGGTTTGACAAAGATAGCATATGTAAAGCAACTGCCAAGCAAATTTTACAATTCTTGCACCCAAAGTTTTCAAGTGTGGTTGCACAAGAAACTCCATATCATCAGAAGAATACCTGAGGGCATTTTCCATTGTCAAAGTAAAACCATTTTGCAATAATGGAAACACCGAATCATGTATATTTTCCAAGGCAGGGAGTAATTCTTGATTATCTTCATTGGAAATCCCTCGACAGATGAAACATGAGGCAACAACAAGATATGCTTCCACAAAAGAATCCAGAGTAACAACATCATCATTTATGAAGTCCATAACCTCCAGTAAATATTTATGAAGTCGTCCCACCCTTGAAGTCAAGTTGTTTCCCTAAGGAAGGAAGGGCCTCTAATGAAGAACAACATCAATGGTGCATTGTCTCAACTATGTGCAGAAACTGAGCTACATCTGTTGACTCATCAATTGATCCTGGATGTGATTTGAGGGAATTAAGAACCAATGATTGGGTTAGATTTGCATTATCATGGGCCATATATTGCATAAACATTCATCAATTTTGGTATATCCAACAAATTTTTCCCCAACAAGAGATCAGTGTGCTCTTTTTAGATAAATCTTTCATTTACATAAGCTCCAAGATCTTGATTTGATGACATGAGATATAGAACGATGAAGACACGTTGTCTTAGCTCTTGATCACTAACTACTACGCCAGCCATTGACCAATTTTGGCTACTGTTATAACTGATTTTACCACACATGGTGGATCACACTTTTATGGCCTTCCCTGTCCCTTTGCAGACTCCTTAGACCCCATGGACCTTTTTTGTACCTTTGATGTTTCCAAGATCATCCCTAATAACATACAATAATTGTCATGCGCGACCTTTAATCCCTTTCTCGCGTATATACATGGATTTGACCCTTAAAACCGCATACATCGGGATTTCTACAAAAGGCCAAATGATTTTGGAGTTTTCCTTGATGTGGATCCGATTCACTTGCTTTTGGCCTTCCATATTCCTTGAGATCACTCGGATTTGACCTTCCATTACCCAATTGAAGAGCTATATAAGGAACCCTTTGGATACATTGAAAGGGGAGGAATTGAAGAGCAAGAAAACTATAGTCCATTGTTGTCGGAGCTTATACTTGAGTCTGCATCCCTTTGTCCCTTGGAGCACTTTGTGTTCTTCCCAAGCATTCCTTTTTCTTGTGAGCTCGCTATCGAGAGATGGAGGATTGAAGTGGTGGAGACCCAAGTGTAGGACTCAGTTTCTCCGATTTGCAGACGCGCCAATAGAGGTTGTCACTATTGTAATCTCTATTTTATATCAATAGAAATATCTTTTCCTGTCCAATAATGTGTATTTAAGTGAGTATCTGATCCATGGATGCTTTTAAATGCTTATATGTTATTGATCATATATGCTAGAGTAGGTCTAACACAATTATATATAGCATCCTTGTCTTGTTTGTTGAGTGTTGAGATAGCAAATTATCAATACAAGCTGGAGTGGAAAAGCTCAACGGGGATCTACATCAACCGTTTGGAATAAGGTATGAATTGAGATCCTTTAGTGTTAGATATTTGGTTTTCTTGCATATACGAAAGGATTGATTTCTGGATTCAAGCTATCTATTGTGGTACCCCAAGCCATAGGAATTTCTCTCCGTAACAGAATTGGCAACTCCGCTGGGGACGTTCCTTGTTTGTCTTTGGGGTTTGGGGGCACAATGTGCTTGATATTATTGACTTGCTCTTTGTTTCTCCTTGTTTCTGTGTTGCACTTTATAGTATGTTCATCCATTGACATTCCCTTTTATTGGTTTCACCCTTGGCCTACTTTTTACCACTGTCTTCTCTGTATACGCAGGTTTTTGGCTAAAAGTCGCATACATATGCGGATTTTTTGCCAAAATTCGTGTATACAAGCAGGTTTTGGGCCAAAATATGCGTATACATGCAGATTTTTGGCCAAAATTCATGTATATATGCAGTTGTTCTTTAAACAGTCCCATATGTCCTCCCTTTTGGTGAGTTTGATGTTGTGGGAACTTGTTAGGTGGGTTGTGAGTATGGTTGGGTCTTCCTTGGGTCTGATGTTCTCTATTGGATACTTCTTTTGTGACCAAAAACCGATTTTTCATTGATTTTTCTTTGAAAGTAGTCTTAGTCATTTATCCTTTTTGTTTTTCCATTAATGCATTACTCTTTTTTGCCTCGGTGTCTTGTTGGGCTTGTGTTTTATACTTGTTACAGAGACTGAGAGTTTTAGATGACTTTTATTGCATTTTTCATTTTTTTATATTGAAAAATACAAAGTGGTTGCACTCTTAGTTGCATCTTAGATATGGATTTGAGGAGATACTTGCATTATGAGAGTTGTATTTAAGATTTCATATAGGAAGGATTGCATTGACATCGAAGGAATGATTTTTTATGCATCTCATGTAGTGGCATACCCTGTTTTTCATTTGACAAAGATTGCACTTAGCATTGTTTGTTATGGTGTGCATATTTATTTCACTGCTACGTCATAATGTCATTAGTTGCGTGGCCATTTCCCTTTGAGTAATTACAGCCAATTAAAATCAACGCATAATAAAATGAATTACACTCTTTTCTTTTATAGGGTGCACCAATAAGACTAGGTTTTAGGGTCTTGGAATAGTTCATTGTGGGTAAATTCTCCAAAACCACTAAACAACAACATGTATGTGTCTATCTAGGTGAGAATGTCGAATTCCTTGGTATAATTAGTGTTTCTTAGGATCCTCCTCTTACAAGGGAGTTAAGCACGAGGTAGTGTGAGAGGTTATTGATTGGGATGACCCCTGGTCATAACTGAGTAGCACCAGAGATATTTCCAGGATTATATTCCTATATGGGGGTTCTTTCAAAAGTTTCGGGCTTCGCTACGGTGCCCATACGGTCAATTCCGCTTGCGACTGTCTGCTTGAGCATTGATTATATTGAGGTGACCTTAGTTTCCTTACCTTGGTATCATAGGGGGTACTTGCAGAGGTTATTCTGTAGGTGTCCCGACTAGGTAGAGGTCGAACAGCACAGTTGCTTTATGCATTGAAGCTGAGGGCCACTATAATAAGTTATGTACCTCCGCTTATAGTGTATGGGAGTTTCGAGCCTCCCCTAGGCGTGACATACCTGCTGCATTTGGGAGCTCACATATCCTCCCCTTGGTTTGCTTGTATTTTGGCTGTAGATTTTCTTAGGAATGTGCTCTTTGTGCACTAGTTACCCTTTGGGATCACGGTTACTTGAGTATATTTGTTCTCTCTTGAGTTCGGTTTCTTTTATTTTCGGCATGCCTAGTATCCTATCACCTGTCCTTGGTCCTAGTACGGACCCTGGTGTCAGACTTGGGGGCATCACAACCCCTTACCATGCTCATAGATTTGGGAGTGGTCACATTTCGCCCTCTACTCCATTTGTGGAGGATGTTGACTCCATTCTCTCGGTCTTTACACTGGTGGTCACCCTCACAGGGGTGGTAGTGGATGCGTGAACGTTGGGTCTACACCTTACTTTCCTTTTTATGTGCCATCGTTCACCGCATTGTTTCCTTTGGATGCAGTTATCATGATAATTCATCCCTATATCCTATAGTTTGGATTCTTTATTGACTATTTTGGGTTGTTTTGGACTAATATGGTTGTCATGTAGGGTCCAGTTTTTGTACACTCTCTCCAAGGTTTCAACCCATTCGTTCCTATCACAAGTTTTATGTCTAAACTGGCATATAGGTTAGATTTCATATTCGTTTTCATTTTGCATGACCTTATGAACATTTCATTATAACCTTAGGTACGAACCCATTCTATCCTGTCAGGGAACCTTCTTGTTGTTTTAGAAGTGACATTATGTGAATGGTAGAGTTTAACCTTACATGGGTGCCCTAGTTAGCTCCTTGTTTGTATTTGGCGCCCATGATGACAGTTTGTCCTTTAGGGTGTGGGAGTCTATTGTACAGTATCACCATGTCTTTTTGCAAGAGCATCATACTCCTCTTGATCTTTTTGCTGGCATGTTTCCTCAGGAATCCCTTATGTTGAGTTGTAATTTCATTATCATGAGATTTGCCTGTCTCATTGAGCCTTATGTTGGCTTCCCTAACTTTGAGTATCATCCATATAGCTTGAGCTTGTCTCATGTCTAGCCATGTAGAGCCATTTTGTATATCCTTGGTAGCTTGATTCCCCATTTTTATCGGGAGGGGACTTTCCCCTGAGTGTCGCTATCCTACACATGTTTCCTTGCATTGAGCATAGGTATGTTCCGCTGCTTGGAACTAATTTGTTTGACACTCATCTCCTCCTAGTCTGTAACTATAAAGCACTTTTATTATTTTTCAAGCTTTTCAAAATATTTGAAAAAGTCGAAAAAAATCAAAAAACCAAAAATCCAGATAAGAAAAGATGTTATCTTTGGCAGTAGTCGAGTCATGTCTCCTTCGAACAGAGCACTATATATCACATCTGTTGGTTGGGTAATAGTTTGACATTAGGAGCTGTACTCATTTCTATGAGTTTATCTCCACCGATTGGTTAAGCTTCCAGTCCCTATGGAGCCTCTATCGATCCCTCTTGTGTCGTAGAGATGTCCAAGTTTTGTATATCGAGTCTATGCTTCCTACATTCAGTCACCATTCACTGTTATGCTCTTGTTTGAAGGAAGTTGTAACCTGAGCCAACCATTCTTCAGTTATCTTGACTTTGCATGTCGTCCATTCCTGGTATAGTTACTGGTTCATGCACATTATGATCAAGTCCTTCCACATTCTACAGCTTTGCTGAGTACCTCGTTTTGGATGATGGGGGATGCCTTAATTCCCTCCTTTCAGCGGATTTCATCCCATTGACTTCAGATCATTTATTCTGGTATAGGAATCTAGAGTCATTTTTGAGTACCTTGAGACTTACTGTCATCAATGGAAGGTTCTCTCACCATCAATAGTTTCTTGGGAATACATCAATGTCCCATGATCAATGGATTCTCTCAAGTGTTTGACCTCAACACATTTATTCACCCTTGTTAGTTTGCACTCTAGTACCTTGATTCTCATGTTCATTATCGGTTGGTGATCTCGCGTCTGTTAATGGTATACATCAATGACCGGTAATCAAACGATGGACTACTATGTTCGACCTCGACACCTCTATTCAAATAGTAGGACATATACTCGTAGTGGTTTGTGTAGAAGACCTTCCAGACAGGTGGCATCTCATATATGCTACCTCCTTGATCATGCCAGTGTTCATGAGATTTCAGCTCTCATGACTTGATTCTAGTATATGTTAGATATTCCAGCCATTATGGAGATATTGATCCATTATATATCTTCAGCATTCATGGATATCATGATCCTGTGTATATATTCATCATGGAGACTCTGATCTATCTATATTGTACGTGGCGATGACCACACATCTCATATTTTGTATCATGCCTATTCATGGCCATTGTACTCTTATGTCTCCGAGACTGCTACATCTACTAGTAGTTATGTGCAGAGTTTGATCATTGTATTCTATTGATTGGATGGATGGTTCTTCGACTAGGTTTTTCATCACTCCACTTCTGGGATGGACTTATAATGTATTTTGGCCATCGTATGACCCTCTAACCTCTAGGGGGCATTTGTTCTAGCTGATTTTTCCACACATGGTGGATTACACTTTTATGGCCTTCCCTGACACTCTGCAGACTCCTTAGACCCCATGGACCATTTTTGTACCTTTGATGTTTCCAAGATCATCCCTAAAAACATGCAATAATTGCCATATGCGACTTTTAATCCCTTTCTTGCGTATATACGTGAATTTGACCCTTAAAACCGCGTACATTGGGATGTGTGCAAAAGGCCAAATGATTTTCAAGTTTTCCTTGATGTGGATCTGAGTCACTTGTCTCTTGGCCTTCCATATGCCTTGAGATCGCTCAGATTCGACCTTCCATTACCCCATTGAAGAGCTATATAAGGAACCCTTTGGATACATTGAAAGGGGAGGAATTGAAGAGCAACAAAACTATAGTCCATTGTTGCTGGAGCTTATACTTGAGTCTGCATCCCTTTGTCCCTTGGATAACTTTGTGTTCTTCCCAAGCTTGCCTTTTGCTTGTGAGCTTGCTATCGAGAGATGGAATATTGAAGTGGTGGAGGCCCAAGTGGGAAAATCAGTTTCTTCGATTCACAGACGTGCCGACAAAGGTTGTCACTATTGTAATCTCTATTTTATATCAATAGAAATATCTTTTCTTATCCAATAATGTGTATTTAAATGAGTATTTTATCCATGGATGCTTTTAAATGCTTATATGTTATTATTTATATATGCTAGAGTAGGTCTAACACAACTATATATAGCATGCTTATCTTGTTTGCTGAGTGTTGAGATAGCAATTTATCAATACAAGATGGAGTGGAAAATCTCAATGAGGATCTACGTCAGCTGTCCGGATTAAGGTACGAGTCAAGATCCTTTAGTGTTACATATTTGGTTTCTCTTGCATATAGGAAAGGATTGATTTATGGAGTCAAGCTGTCTGTTGTGGTACCCCAAGCCATAGGAATTTCTCTCCATAACAGCTACAATGAGGTAAATCATAACACCTTTTCCTGAACTGAAGATAGCTATCCAAGAATTCATGCAAAGAAGCATCTGTGGCAACTATTCTCCAGAATTCTCACAACCTCATCCGCAACAAAGCACGGAGCTCCTGGTTTAAAAGATCGACTACTCCCTGAGTCTCTCCTGAACATTTCTAGATCCTTGAGAAGCCATGTCACCCAAAAAACAAGATCACAAGTATCTGGATGTTTAATTCCTATTAAAGGTTCCATCTCAGAAGGTATTTTTATATTTTTCAAGGATTCTAGATTTCCTTTTTCAAATTCTCTGGCTTCTATAGAAGTAATTCTTTCCAGAGTAGTTTTTATTAGTAGAGGTACCATATCTGGTTTCTTAAGGCATATCGCATCTACAACCAATTTCCAGTTTTCCCTACTAAGTTGGGACAATTCCAATTCATTTACAACAACAGTATCCTCTTTGCAAACTGTTCAAGACCAATGAGTAAAACTTGTCTTTCAAATTACCTTATTTCAACAAGCACACTTCTAGCAACACAGACACCACTTCCAAGGGGTATGTAGTACAGAACTGCGGAAGTCTCCTTATGTTTTATTTTATCTGTTTCTTCAAACTATATGTTTCTGCTTCTAATGCAGCTGTTTGAATTGACTGCTTTTTTTTATATGCAATCCTAACATATAAAGCCTAAACTCGATTTCAGGTCGAATATTACGGAAAACATTTTTCTGAGGCTCCCAATAATGGGACTTTAACCAATCTAGACCCTGCTTACTTGCAAGTTGAAGTAATGGAAGTGTAGGAAGTTGATTATGTGAAGCCTCATGACGAATATCAACCAGCAAACATTTAAGACTAATTAAATTGGCAGAGTCACTTATGGATTGCCCCTTCCTTTTATGTGATTGATCAACCGCACCATTTAGCAGTGTGAAGAATGGATCTCTCTAATGAATATCCTTCATCACTCTTTTTGTGAGAATTAATTATGTTTTCAGCCTCCTCTGTTGTTAATGTCTTATGTTGAATTTCACTTTCAAACTCGTACCATGACTTAATTGGGTAGAAAATGAGAGGGTCACCCATGCTTTTGCCATCGAATTGAACCATGTAATACATGTTGTTGTCAACTCATTTTGCTTTGCCCCTATACTTTTCTTTATCCTCCCAACTTTGGGAAAATGCCAGCATTAATTACTGCCTGAATTTTTGAATTGGCACCATCAGAAATATATGCAAGGGCCCAACATGCATCTGCTACCACATCTTCATCTTGCATATTGATAAGACACCCTAGGCTAGGCAATGCATGTTTCACCTGTTCAAATACAGGTTCGGGTTAACCACTGCAAAAGTTTAACATCCCCCACATAGCATTTTTTAGCATTGAAGTTGTCACAATCTTAGTAATCTGGGACAACACTTGCATGAATGCTTCATGATCGAGTGCAAGATTTCTACATGCTGGGGAGTCTCCAGCAATACTTCCCGAAGCCCAAACGGCCTATTCTCGAAATTTATCATGCACCAAGGTACGAAGCTCCACAAATATAGGCACAACACCATAGTCAATCACAAGATTTATATGCTCATTACTGAGACTATATTTGTCAAATCCCAAGATGCTATACTAGATCCTATCTTTAGATTAAGTGCTTGGCTCTAAAAATGGACCTGTTTTTATTTTGGATCAACCTTCCAGCAGTGAGTTGTTTAAAGACAATCAGCTCTGATACGAATTGTTAAATAGGTCTAAGACACTGAGAGGGGGGTGAATCAGTCTCTGTTCAAATTTTCTCGGCAAAACACAAATGACATTTAATGAGTCGTAGCTTTTACCAATTATATCTCTCTCTCTCTCTCTCTATATATATATATATATATATATATATGTGTGTGTGTGTGTGTGTGTGTGTGTGTGTGTGTGTGTGTGAAATAACAAACACATATGAAGACGTCAAATGTATTTTTTACTAAATAAAATTTAACATTACATAGCATGAACTATCTAGACCCGAGTAAATGGAAAGATCCAAATTTCATGCAAAACCCAATTTGCATACATGACCCGTTATGTAAAGAGGAATTCAATCCTCTGACAAGCTCCAACCTGTCAACAGACACCAATCTGTTTGTATGAACACAAGGTCCATATTAATGGTAGAATATCCACCAAGATATTACATTTTTAATCCACCGAGATACACTTATGAATGAATATGTTTCCCCTATATATAGTTCTCCAAAGTTCATGTCTATTTTGAAGTGACACATCCTTTCAAAACTAATGCAACCCCTTAAAAAAATGACTTTACATTAAAATCATTTTTAACTATATATATTTTTATTTAATTTTTACTCTATGTAGGTTTTTTTTTTAAATATTAACACCTTTTCATATTTTATTTATATTTAAGTTTTACTCTGTAGTTTTTTTTTAAATATTAACACCTTTATTCATATTTTATTTTTAAAACTAGCACTTTAGGATTTTGGCACTAAGTCTTCATGTTCACTAACGCGTCAGCATTTGTTTCCTCTTCCACATATGAAGGATTTTGGCACTAAGTCTTCATGTTCACTAACGGTTCAGCATTTGTTTCCTTTGCCACGTCTGCCACATATGAATGATCATCATTCACGTCAACGCCACACCTTCTACCAAGTATGATTTTTCTGTCCATGTCAACTACTCATCAATGCCAGTTTTACCAAACAGTTATTGTCACGTATGCAACACAATACTGCCACATCTACAACATCTTAGTCATCATCCACGTCAACGAAGCCACGCGTAGCAAAAGACATAGAGCCATATATTCACCTCGCACACCAAGCAGGTGTTCTTCTCGTGGAGAAGCAAACACCCAAACCTCCCACGCTCCTCAACCTTGGCATTATAAACGTATAGATACAAAAGTTTGTACACAATGTGGGATATATTCCAGAAGCGAGATAAATCATAATCGTCGATCATACGATTGGACAGTCCCTATAGCTTTGCCTGTAATTGTTGTACTTTTAAAACCATGTCCTTCCAAACTAACAGAATCATAATGAGCTATAATATTAGATCTCAAAGATGACTCAGCAACATGAGGATGCTACAGAATTGATTTCCTAAGAATACCTCCATGAATCTGACTGCTTGTCGTGCACCTTCTCTACACACTTTCTAAAACCACGCGATAATATTTATTTTTCCTATGCAGAGCAGCCACTCAACGATGTGGGTTACCATTCCCCCTCTCCGTTCTCATGTTCATCAGAGTTCACACCTGCTGAGCGTGGTGGAACAGGACAAATCAAAACAAGCCCAGCTAGTTACTTTTGACTAGACTGGAATTAAGTATCCACAGAACTGGGAGATAAGATACAATGAACTTAGAAATGTAGATTACGCACGTAGTGCCTTAACCACTAAGCCTCTCAAATTTAATAGACAAACTAGTTCTTTCAGATATATTGAACCAGATTCTACACCTGCCCCTGCTTTCTCGTTACTTCCTCGTTCTCCCTCTTCTTCTTCTGTTCAGACTGACAACAGGAGAACCATCCCATGAACTCCTTCTATTTCTCTTCCTGAGACTACCTCTTTCACAGGTTTAAATGATAATTACCACAGAGGCCAGCACCAAAACTGCCTTGCCTGTCGAAAGACTCTCCAAAAAATACAACATCAAAATCAAAGACCCATTCTAGGAATGTTTTCCTTACCTAGACAAAACACTACCATAGAAGCAGCCATTCAAGGAAGAAAGTCTTTCCATCTAGGAAGGAATTTGCCCGACATACCCTTCAGGAAATAGTATTCTGATGGGAATACAAAAAAGGAATTTCTTCCCCACAGATCCTCTGGAGTAGATGAATCTACCTCAGATGAAATTAAACTTGCAAATTGGGGAAATCTGCAACATAAACTTACAGCCCATAACTTAGACGACATGGATTTAGATTTGTTGCAAATCAAAGAGTCTATCCTTGATGAAAAAGATAAGGTCTCCCTCCTAGAAACAAAGATGGATCTGTTAAACCATCTTTTATCAGACTCGGAGGAAATTAAGACTGCTATCTCTGTGGCCGCAGTCAAAATAGAAAGAAGATTGGAGAGAATTGAAGAACTCATAATCCAAATGAGCAATCTCAAGTCCAGAGTTCCAAAGGTAAGTTCCATGGCTTTTGCCCTAGCCACTCAAGGATATGAGAAGAAGTCTGCCAAACCACAGCAGGAAAGAAGTTTTTCTTTTGGAATGTTTAGCGCAGATATAGAAGATCATAGACCAGATTTTGACTTTGGTCACAATGAAGTGGACTTAGAAGAAGTCAAGGATTGGATAGGATTCTTTAAATCCTACAAACCTTCCCTTGAGCCCAAATATCTTCAAATGATGTCAACACATACAATAAAAACTGAAGTTCCTGACATTCCTTAGTCCTCAGCCCTGAATGATACCTCTATGCCTTCTACTTCAACTGCTCCTCAGTTTAACACAAGTTTTGGTATCAATTCAATATCTAACATTATATCTCAGATGCCAGAACATCCTGTTCTGAACATCCAGTGTTAGTCCAGAGAAGAAATAAAAAAATGCAATTACTCTGTTGTTCCATTGGACAATTGCCCAAATAACAAAGAATTCTTCATTAACTGGACAATATCTAGGGAGCCTAATAGTGGCAAGACTCTCAGGCCTTGCATCTGATTGGTGGCATTTTCTCCCTGATGAGGCCAGAAATGAAATGTTGCTAGCAAATGATGTTAATCAACAAATTTTGAAGGCTCTTGGAAAACAGTTTCATGGTGATGATCAAAAAGATGATACAGAACATTTATCATCATTATTTATGTCATCTAGACTGTGTAATCTCTCACAGGCCGAAGCCTACTTCTGCTATATGCAGAAGCTATTGATACAATCTGGTAAAGCTGCTGATCCTGCTTATCTGAAACACTACCTGCGTAGCTTTCCAGGACATGTTCCAGAGACTGTAGAACAATATTTAAAGGATAAAAACATTAATTACAGAGATCTTTCTATAGCACAGCTTCATCATCATATTCTTGCAACTTGGCAGGAACATTGTTTGGAGAAACGAGTCTCCAAAGATTTTAAAAGGCATCAAAGCATGTACACTCCATCTTTCTGCAAGAATGTTGCGCAGATGCCAGATTCGGGTTGTGGTGAACACAACCGAGGACATTTACAATATTCATGTAAATGCCATTAGAAAAAGTCGAAAGGGTTTTATTCAAGTGCTCCCCGTTATCATTTCCCAGATAAACCCTTGCAATTTAACAGAAAACCTAAACATAAACCTCACAAATCCTTTTCTAAAAAGACTCCCTGTAAGTTCATCAAACGTCGTTCCTATCAAGCCAATAGCAAAGCTTGTTTTCTTTGTGGGAAGTATGGCCATTGGGCTAATAAATGTCCCAAGAAAAAGAGCAAGCCCAATTTAGCAGCTTTCTGTGACAATTTGGATCCTAAATGGTGGGATCAGTCTCATCCCGATGAATCCCCATCCGGTGAAGTCCTTTTTCTTCCTTCTGAAGACTCTGATTCTTCCAGCAAATCAGATACTGATCCTCAGCCTAGACTGAACAAATTTGCTCCTTCCTCTTCTTCCAATTCTGAGTCAGAACCAAATCTGGGGGGATATGAAGTCCTTGATTTTCATTTTGCTCTTAACATGTTCTCTTTGTCATAGCATCAAGAGATTGAAAAACGTATTGCTACAATAGATCTACAGCTCTCTGACATTGAGCCTTATGAGTACCAGAAAAGAGCAAATCTCAGAGAAACTAAAAAACAGTTGCTCAGATAGCTTGAGCAGTCAAAAGGAAAGGAGAAAGTAGAATATGTAACCTCTCTCTCTTACAGCCCTGCCGAATTATATCATAACTATCCTGCAGGACATTCTGAAACGCAGAAGTTTCATCTAGATAGAGAAGCTAAGCTAAGGTTACAAAGAAGAGAAAAATAGCAGCAGCTGAAGCAACTCTGTACTGAAATTGAAGATTTGAAGAATGCAGTAAAAGTAATTCAGACAGAGCGTGATCAATCTTCAGATGAAGATTTAAGCAAGCACTATGAAAGTGCTTTGACTACTCAAAGCACCACAGAAGAATCTCCTGAACCTCCACCTAACCCTAGCCTCTCTATGCTTTCAGGTCATAAAGTGTACATTCCTATACAGTTCCATCCTTGTGAATATAAACCTTATTTTCTCAGTTGTATGATAGATTCAAGATGCCAGGTAAACCTAGCCAGAGGATCCGCTCTCCCATCCTTTTATTGGGAAAACACCACTAATGGAAAGACAGCAATAAATGGAACCCCAATTTCTCTTCAAGCTAAAGCTGAACTATTCCCTGTCAACTTCAATGGCATACCAGATAAGCTAATAGTATATAGAATGGATGGCCTAAGTGAAGACTGTGTCTTAGGAGCAGAATTCCTCCATAGAGTAAATCCCTACGCTGTGGATCATACAAAGATGACATTCACCTATGTTTTGAATGGACAAACTATATCCCTCCCTATCTCTTTTAGGTCTGTCCCTAAGTGTAAAATAACTAAAGAAAAACCTGTACATATTCCTAACAGAGCTCTGCTCATGAAAATGGAGCGAAGTAAAACTTTCTCTGAAGTTCATGGAGAGAAAACGTTAAGAGACATATCATAGAAGTTAAAAAGAGATTGCTGCTCAGATAGTCCAAATTCATTCTGGACTAGGGAAAAATATTTCGTCTCCCTTCCTTATGATCCTCTTCAGCGCATAAAGCCTATGAAAGCCCCTGCAGCACTCATGTCTCCCTCAGAAAGGAAGTTCTGTGATGCAGAGATAAAAGAACTGTTAGCAAAAGGCTTAATAGAACCTTGAAAGAGCCCTTGGGCATGTAGGGCATTTGTAGTCAATAAACACTCTGAGCAGAAAAGAGGAAAACCTAGATTGGTTGTGAACTATAAGCCGCTTAATGCATCTTTACAAAAGGTAAGGTATCCTTTTCCATATAAAGCCAGCCTGTTGCAGAGAATCACAGGTTGCACGATCTTTAGTAAATTTGATCTCAAATAAAGATTCTATCAGATTGGAATTATACCTAAAGATCGTTTCAAGACAGCGTTTGTGGTACCCCATGGTCAATACCAGTGGAAGGTACTACCTTTTGGGATCAACAATGCACCTTCTAAATTTCAGAAAAGGATAGAGGATATTTTTCGTGATTTCAGTTGGGCATTAGTATTCATTGATGACATACTCATCTGTTCTAAGACACTGCAAGAACATCAGAAACATTTACAGAAGTTTTATGAGTTAGTCTTCAAACATGGATTGGTTTTGTCCGAGCGAAAGATGGAAATAGGGAAAACAGAAATTGAGTTTCTTGGATTCAAAATGCAAAAGGGTCAAGTTATTCTCCAAGAGCATGTTCTGCAATGTTTCAAATGATTCCCTAATGAAATATTGAACAAAACCCAGTTGCAGAGATTCCTTGGATCTCTTAATTATATCAGACCTTTTTATAAAGGTCAAGCAGCTGACATTTTTATTTTGCAGCAAAGGTTAAAGAAGAATCCGCCCAAATGGTCAGCAACTATGTCTGAAGCCGTCCAGAAGATAAAAAGAAAATTTCTAGACCTGCCTCCTTTGTCCCCGCCAACTGGAACTGGTAGTTTAATAATTGAAATAGATGCTTCCTCCCAGACATGGGGCGGAGTATTACTTGAAGCTATTGATGGCAGAGAACACATCTGTGGTTATGGATCTGGATCCTTTAAAGCAACAGAACTCAATTATCCATCTAGCCACAAAGAGATTCTAGCTGTTAAAAAGATAGTTCAACACTTTCATCTATTCTTGAAGCTTGTCAGATTTATTATTAGAAAAGACCTCAAAATTATGCCTGGTATTTTGAAGAATGAAGGTTTAATGGCAGAAAACAACAGTAGGATATTAAAATGGTTTTTATGGCTTAGCAATTTTGATTATGAAATTATTTATAAGCCTGGATATCTTAACTATTTGGCTGACATGTTAACCAGAAAATCAGCTCAGCCTCAGCCCCCTGCATTAAATATGTTTTCAGCCGAAGCTCCTAGTTCTAGCTCCAGACCAGGTAGCAGCAAAGCCCCAGCCAACCAGCTCACAACTTCCATCATCCCAACTCCTAAAGGCGGAGTCTATCTTTATCCATGGGAAGATGTGTTACCAGAAGAAGAAAGACAAAAAATAATGGATGAAACTCCAAGAGAAGAAGCTGAGAGGTTTCTTGAAATCTGTACCATCCAGCGGATTCAGTCCTCCCCGTTAAAGTTAGATATTCTAGAAATATGGGAAAAAGGAGCTTTTCTCAGCTTCCATGATGCCATAGAAAAACTCATTAAAAATCAAGATGTCTGGATCGACTGTAATCCGGAAAAGGAAGGAGAAATATGGTACGTTGATATTGGTTTTGGAAGGCTCTCTTGGTACACCTACAGCCTCATTTTACAGTTTTGCAGAGAACAAGGGAAGGTTGTCATCTGTGCAGATCCTTCAAATTTACGAAACCGAGCCTGTACTGGTTGGACTGAGACACTCCTGGATTGCTTCTATCCAAGAGTAGACTAGAATAACAGATGTGCTAATTTCACAGCACATATGGAAGCAGATATGCAAATAGCAGACCAGAACCATCAGTGGTTCAAATTCCTGCTAATCCATGAAGGTGGATCTTATAAACCGCTCGGCCATGAAATATATGTAACACAAAAATTTATCATGAAGGATGAAAAAGGTAAAGAGAAACACTCTAAAATCATAACCCGCCAAACACCACTTAATTACAAAGTTGAATCCCTGGTTGGCTGGGGCTTTGCTGCTGCCTGGTTTGGAGCTAGAACTAGGAGCTCCAGCTGAAAACATATTTAATGCAGGGGGCTGAGGTTGAGCTGATTCTCTAGTTAACATGTCATCCAAACAGTTAAGATATCCAGGCTTATAAATAATTTCGTAATCAAAATTGCTAAGCCATAAAAACCATTTTAATATCCTACTGTTGTTTTCTGCCATTAAACTTTCATTCTTCAAAATACCAGGCATAATTTTGAGGTCTGTTCTAATAATAAATCTGACAGGCTTCAAGAACAGACGAAAGTGTTGAATTGTCTTTTTAACAGCTAGAATCTCTTTGTGGCTAGATGGATAATTGAGTTCTGCTGCTTTAAAGGATCCAGATCCATAACCACAGATGTGTTCTCTGCCATCCATAGCTTCAAGTAATACTCCGCCCCATGTCTGGGAGGAAGCATCTGTTTCAATTATTAAAATACCAATTCCAATTGGCAGGGACAAAGGAGGTAGGTCCAGAACTTTTCTTTTTATCTTCTGGACGGCTTCAGACATAGCTGCTGACCATTTGGGCAGATTCTTCTTTAACCTTTGCTGCAAAATAAAAATGCCAGTTGCTTGACCTTTATAAAAAGGTCTGATATAATTCAGAGATCCAAGGAATCTCTGCAACTGGGTTTTGTCCAATATTTCATTAGGGAAGCTTTTGAAACATTACAGAACATGCTCTTGGAGAATAACTTGACCCTTTTGGATTTTGAATCCAAGAAACTCAATTTCTATTTTCCCTATTTCCATCTTTGGCTCAGACAGAACCAATCCATGTTTGAAGACTAACTCATAAAACTTCTACAAATGTTTCTGATGTTCTTGCAGTGTCTTAGAACAGATGAGTATGTCATCAATGAAGACTAATGCCCAACTGAAATCACGGAAAATATCCTCCATCCTTTTCTGAAATTTAGAAGGTGCATTGTTGATCCCAAAAGGTAGTACCTTCCACTGGTATTGACCATGGGGTACCACAAATGCTGTCTTGAAACGATCTTTAAGTATAATGCCAATCTTATAGAATCCTGATTTGAGATCAAATTTACTAAAGATCGTGCAACCTGTGATTCTCTGCAACAGGCTGGCTTTATCTGGCAGAGGATACCTTACCTTTTGTAAAGCTGCATTAAGTGGCTTATAGTTCACAACCAATCTAGGTTTTCCTCTTTTCTGCTCAGAGTGTTTATTGACTACAAATGCTCTACATGCCCAAGGGCTCTTTGAAGGTTCTATGAAGCCTTTTGCTAACAGTTCTTTTATCTCTGCATCACAGAACTGCCTTTCTGAGGGAGACATGAGTGCCGCAGAGGCTTTCATAGGCTTTATGCACTGAAGAGGGTCATAAGGAAGGGAGATGAAATATTTTTCCCTAGTCCACAATGCATTTGGACTATCTGAGCAGCAATCTCTTTTTAACTTCTCTGAGATGTCTCTTAACGTTTTCTCTCCATGAACTTCAGAGAAAGTTTTACTTCGCTCCATTTTCATGAGCAGAGCTCTGTTAGGAATATGTATAGGTTTTTCTTCAGTTATTTTACACTTAGGGACAGTCCTAAAAGAGATAGGGAGGGATATAGTTTGTCCAGTCAAAACATAGGTGAATGTCATCTTTGTATGATCCACAGCGTAGGGATTTACTCTATGGAGGAATTCTGCTCCTAAGACACAGTCTTCACTTAGGCCATCCATTCTATATACTGTTAGCTTATCTGGTATGCCATTGAAGTTGACAGGGATAGTTCGGCTTTAGCTTGAAGAGGAACTGGGGTTCCATTTATTGTTGTCCCTCCATCAGTGGTGTTTTCCCAATAAAAGGATGGGAGAGCGGATCCTCTGGCTAGGTTTACCTAGCATCCTGAATCTATCATACAACTGAGAAAATAAGGTTTATATTCACAAGGATGGAACTGTATAGGAATATACACTTTAGGACCTGAAAGCATAGAGAGGCTAGGGTTAGGTGGAGGTTCAGGAGATTATTCTCTGGTGCTTTCAGTAGTCAACGCACTTTCATAGTGCTTGCTTAAATCTTCATCTGAAGATTGATCACGCTCTGTCTGAATTAATTTTACTGCATTCTTCAAATCTTCAATTTCAGCACAGAGTTTCTTTAGCTGCTGCTGTTTTTCTCTTATTTGTAACCTTAGCTTAGCTTCTCTATCTAGACGAAACTTCAGCCTTTCAGAATGTCCTGCAGGATAGTTATGATATAATTCGGCAGGGCTGTAAGAGAGAGAGGTTACATATTCTACTTTCTCCTTTCCTTTTGACTGCTCAAGCTGTCTGAGCAACTGTTTTTTAGTTTCTCTGAGATTTGCTCTTTTCTGGTACTCATAAGGCTCAATGTCAGAGAGCTGTAGATCTATTGCAGCAATCCATTTTTCAATCTCTTGATGCTGTGACAAAGAAAACATGTTAAGAGCAAAATGAAAATCAGGGACTTCATATCCCCCCAGATTTGGTTCTGACTCAGAATCAGAAGAAGAGGAAGGAGCAAATTTGTTCAGTGTAGGCTGAGGATCAGTATCTGATTCGCTGGAAGAATCAGAGTCTTTAGAAGGAAGAAAAAGGACTTCACCGGATGGAGATTCATCGGGATGAGACTGATCCCACCATTTAGGATCCAAATTGTCACAGAAAGCTGCTAACTTGGGCTTGCTCTTTTTCTTGGGACATTTATTAGCCCAATGGCCAGACTTCCCACAAAGAAAACAAGCTTTGCTATTGGCTTGATAGGAACGACGTTTTATGAACTTACAAGGAGTCTTTTTAGAAAAGGCTTTGTGAGGTTTATGTTTAGGTTTTCTGTTAAATTGCAAGGGTTTATCTGGGAAATGATAATAGGGAGCGCTTGAATAAAACCCTTTGGAATTTTTCTGATGGCATTTACATGAAGATTGTAAATGTCCTCAGTTGTGTTCACCACAACTCCAATCTGGCATCTGCGCAACATTCTTGCAGAAAGACAGAGTGTACATGCTTTGATGCCTTTTAAAATCTTTGGAGACTCGTTTCTCCAAATAATGTTCCTGCCAAGTTGCAAGAATATGATGATGAAGCTGTGCTATAGAAAGATCTCTGTAATTAATGTTTTTATCCTTTAAATACTGTTCTACAGTGTCAAGAACATGTCCTGGAAAGCTATGCAGGTAGTGTTTCAGATAAGCAAGATTAGTAGCTTTACCAAATTGTATAAATAGCTTCTGCATATAGCAGAAGTAGGCTTCGGCCTGTGAGAGATTACACAGCCTAGCTGACATAAATAATGATGATAACTGTTATGTTTCATCTATTTGATCATCACCATGAAACTGTTTTCCAAGAGCCTTCAAAATTTGTTGATCAGTATCATTTGCTAGCAACATTTCATTTCTGGCCTCAGCAGGGAGAAAATGCCACCAATCAGATGCAAGGCCTGAGAGTCCTACAACTATTAGGCTCCCTAGATATTGTCCAGTTAATGAAGAATTCTTTGTTCTCTGGGCAATTGTCCAATGGAACAACAGAGTAATTGCAGTTTTTATTTCTTCTCTGGACTGACACTGGATGTTCAGAATAGGATATTCTCGCATCTGAGATATAATGTTAGATACTTAATTGATACCAAAACTTGTGTTAAACTGAGGAGCAGTTGAAGCAGAAGGCATAGAGGTATCATTCGGGGCTGAGGACTGAGGAATGTTAGGAACTTCAGTTTTTATTGTATGTGCTGACATCATTTGAAGATATTTGGGCTCAAGGGCAGGTTTTCTGGATTTAAAGAATCCTATCCAATCCTGGACTTCTTCTAAGTCCGCTTCATTGTGACGAAAGTCAAAATCTAGTCTATCATCTTCTGTATCTACGCTAAACATTCCGAAAGAAAAACTTCTTTCCAGCTGTGGTTTGGCAGACTTCTTCGCATATCCTTGAGTGGCTAGGGCAAAATCCATGGGACTTACCTTTGGAACTCTGGACTTGAGATTGCTCATTTGGATTATGAGTTCTTCAATTCTCTCCAATCTTCTTTCTATTTTGACTGCGGCCGTAGAGACAACAGTCTTAATTTCCTCTGAGTCTGATAAAAGATGGTTTATCAGATCCATCTTTGTTTCTAGGAGGGAGACCTTATCTTTTTCGTCAAGGATAGACTCTTTGATTTGCAGCAAATCTAAAGCCATGTCGTCTAAGTTCTGGGCTGTAAGTTTATGCTGCAGATTTCCCCAATTTGCAAGTTTAATTTCATCTGAGGTAGATTCATCTACTCCAGAGGATCTGTTGGAAAGAAATTCCTATTTTGTATTCCCATCAGAAGAGTATTGCCTGAAGGGTATGTCAGGCAAATTCCTTCCTGGATGGAAAGACTTTCTTCCTTGAATGGCTGCTTCTATGGCAGTGTTTTGTCTAGGTAAGGAAAACATTCCTAGATTGGGTCTCTGATTTTGATGTTGTATTTTTTGGAGAGTCTTTCGACAGGAAGGGCGGTTTTGGTGTTGGCCTCTGTGTTCATTATCATTTAAACCTGTGAAAGAGGTAGTGCTACGGTTTGAATTCCCTGTAGTGGGTTGAGCAAGTCACAAGCTGATAGTCATATCTTCTACTTGTGCTGGAAATATCTTTGTACATGGAAATTGATAGTCATCCTGACCTACGGTTTGACAAAGATAGCATATGTAAAGCAACTGCCAAGCAAATTTTACAATTCTTGCACCCAAAGTTTTCAAGCGTGTTTGCACAAGAAACTCCATATCATCAGAAGCAGACTTGAGGGCATTTTCCATTGTCAAAGTAAAATCATTTTGTAATAATGGCAGCACCGAATTATGTATATTTGCCAAGACAGGGAGTAATTCTTGATTATGCTCATTGGAAATCCCTCGACAGATGAAACATGAGGCAACAACAGGATATGCTTCCACAAAAGCATCCAGAGTAACAACAACATCATTTATGAAGTCCATAACCTCCAGTAAATATTTATGAAGTCGTCCCACCCTTGAAGTCAAGTTGTTTCCTGATGAAGGCAGGTCCTCTAATGCAGAACAACATCGATGGTGCATTGTCTCAACTATGTTCAGAAACTAAGGAACTACTTCCTTTGACTCATCAATTAATCCTGGCTGTGATTTGAGGGCATTACGAACCAATGATTGGGTTAGCTTTGCATTATCATGGGCCATATATTGCACAAACATCCATCAATTTTGGTATATCCCACAACCTTTTCCCCAACAAGAGATCAGTGTGCTCCTTTGAGATAAAGCTTTCATTTGCATAAGCTCCAAGATCTTGATTTGATGACATGTGATACAGAACCATGAAGACACGTTGTCTTAGCTCCTGATCACTAACTACCACGCCAGCCATTGACCAATTTCGGCTACGATGAGGTAAATCATGCCACCTTTTCCTGAACTGAAGATAGCTATCCAAGAATTCATGCAAAGAAGCATCTGTGGCAACTGCTCTCCAGAATTCTCGCGACCTCATCTGCAACAAAGCGCGGAGCTCCTGGTTTAAAAGATCGACTACTCCCCGAGTCTCTTCTGAACATTTCCAGATCCTTGAGAAGCCATGTCACCGAAAAAACAAGATCACAAGTATGTGGATGTTTAATTCCTATTTAAGGTTTCAGCTCAGAAGGTAACTTTAGATTTTTCAAGGATTCTAGATTTCCTTTTTCAAATTCACCAGCTTCTATAGCAATAATTCTTTCCACAATAGTTTTTATTAGTAGAGGTACCATGTCTGGTTTCTTAAGGCATATCGCATCCACAACCGATTTCCAGTTTTCCCTGCTAAGTTGGGATAATTCCAAGTCATTTACAGCAACAATATCCTCTTTGCAAACTGTTCAAGACCAATGCCTCAAACTTGTCTTTCAAATTACCTTTTTTCAACAAGCACACTTCCAGCAACACAGACACCACTTCCAAGGGGTATGTAGTACAGAACTGTGCAAATCTCCTTATGTTTGATTTTATCTGTTTCTTCAAACTGTATGTTTCTGCTTCTAATGCAGCTGTTTGAATTGACTGCTTTTTTTTATATGCAATCCTAACATATAAAGCCTAAACTCGATTTCAGGTCGAATATTACGGAAAACATTATTCTGAGGCTCCCAATAATGGGACTTTAACCAATCTAGACCCTGCTTACTTGCAAGTTGAAGTAATGGAAGTGTAGGAAGTTGATTATGTGATGCCTCATGACGAATATCAACCAGCAAACATGGAAGACTAATTAAATTGGCAGAGTCACTGATGGATTGCCCCTTCCTTTTATGTGATTGGTCAACCACACCGTTTAGCAGCGTGAAGAATGGATCTCTCTGATGAATATCCTTCATCACTCTTTTTGCGAGAATTAATTATGTTTTCAGCCTCCTCTGTTGTTAATGTCTTATGTTGAATTTCACTTTCAAACTCGTACCATGACTTAATTGGGTAGAAAACGAGAGGGTCATCCATCCTTTTGCCATCGAATTGAACCATGTAATACATGTTGTTGTCAACTCGTTTTGCTTTTCCCCTGTACTTTTCTTTATCCTCCCAACTTTGGGAAAACGCCAGCATTAATTACTGCCTAAATTTTTGAATTCGCGCCATCAGAAATATATGCAAGGGCCCAACATGCATCTGCTACCACGTCTTCATCTTGCATATTGATAAGACGCCCCAGGCTAGGCAACGCATGTTTCACCTGTTAAAATACAGGTTCGGGTTAACCACCGCAAAAGTTTAACAGAGCCCATGTAGCATTTTTTAGCATTGAAATTGTCACAATCTTAGTAATCTGGGACAGCACTTGCATCAATGCTTCATGATTGAGTGCAAGATTTCTACATGCTGGGGAGTCTCCAGCAATACTTCCCAAAGCCCAAATAGCTTGTTCTCGAAGGTTATCATGCGCGGAGGTACAAAGCTCCACAAATATAGGCACTGCACCATAGTCAATCACAACCTTTATATGTTCATTACTGAGAATTGACTGCCTTCTTTTATATGCAATCCTAACATATAAAGCCTAAACTCGATTTCAGGTTGAATATCAGGGAAAACATTTTTCTGAGGCTCCCAATAATGGGACTTTAACCAATCTAGACCCTGCTTACTTGCAAGTCGAAGTAATGGGAGTGTAGGAAGTTGATTATGTGAAGCCTCATGACGAATATCAACCAGCAAACGTGGAAGAGGCAGAGTCACTGATGGATTGCCCCTTCCTTTTATGTGATTGATCAACCACACCGTTTAGCAGCGTGAAGAATGGATCTCTCTGATGAATATCCTTCATCACTCTTTTTGCCAGAATTAATTATGTTTTCAGCATCCTCTGTTGTTAATGTCCTATGTTGAATTTCACTTTCAAACTTGTACCAATTGGGTAGAAAACGAGAGGGTCACCCATCCTTTTGCCATCGAATTGAACCATGTAATACATGTTGTTGTCAACTGGTTTTGCTTTTCCCCTGTACTTTCCTTTATCCTCCCAACTTTGGGAAAATGCCAGCATTAATTACTGCCTGAATTTTTGAATTGGCGCCATCAGAAATATATGCAAGGGCCCAACATGCATCTGCTACCACATCTTCATCTTGCATATTGATAAGACGCCCCAGGGTAGGCAACGCATGTTTCACCTGTTCAAATACAGGTTCGGGTTTACCACTGCAAAAAGTTTGACAGGGCCCATGTAGCATTTTTTAGCATTGAAATTGTCGCAATCTCAGTAATCTGGTATAGCACTTGCATCAATGCTTCATGATTGAGTGCAAGATTTCTACATGCTGGGGAGTCTCCAGCAATACTTCCCAAAGCCCAAATAATATCATGCACCGAGGTACGAAGCTCCACAGATATAGGCACTGCACCATAGTCAATCACAACCTTTATATGCTCATTACTGAGACTATATTTGTCAAAGCCTAAGATGCTATACTGAAACCTATCTTTAGATTAAGTGCTTGGCTCTAAAAATGGACTTTTTTTTGGATCAGCCTTCGAGCAGTGAGCTGTTTAAAGACAATCGGTTCTGATACCAATTGTTAAAGAGGTCTGAGAGGGGGTGAATGAGTGTCTGTTAAAACTTTCTCGACAAAACACAAATGACATTTAATGACATGTAAAACCTCTAAGCGATCCTGGTAGGAATCGGTGTCATAGGTGACATTGCTCAAGTCCTTGTGACCCGTAAAGCATTGTGAGAAGATAATCCTTCTTTACCTTGATGAGGTCTCTTTGGATACCCTCCTAAAGTGTAATATGAATTTGAGTAGTCAACGTTTACCTCTTCTGATGAAGATAAATACACCTTTGATTAATAGCCTCAACAACCTCCCATGCATTCCTATAATCTTTCCATGAATGCTAATGTTATAGTAAACATGTATTATATATGGCATTGTTTTGGCATAACAATACTTCATATTAACACTTCATATTAACATTGTTTAGCATGTCATTATTCCCTCCATATCATAAATTGACATCAATGCCAACAAATTAATATGCCATATTGCCAACAAAGTATTAATATTATTTAATGGATAAAATTTGCATTTAATTAAATGGTTATTATTTTGAATTTGAAAGAAAATTAACCAATAATTTATATTTTTTCATTTTTGAGAAAATTGTTTTCAATAATTTATTTTTCAAATTTTATAAAATTAAAATTAAAATTGTATCTTATACATATTGTGTTCCAAGTATATCTATGAAAAAGATATATATATATATATATATTACTAATTGAATTACATTTTGTACACTTTTATGTTTAAAATCTTTTTTGAGAAAAAATAAAAAAAATACTATTTTGAAGAAGAAAAATTTATTGAGATTTTATTTATTTACAATTTTCACACCTTTCAAACCATCCCAATTTTTTTATTATAAATTTTAAAATATATCAAATTAAAGTCATATGTTATTCATAAATTATTTGAATTAAGCCATTAGTTAGTACCCTTGTCAATTCAAGTATTTTTTTGTATTAAGCTATGTTTGACTAGCCCTTCTCTAGGATTTGCAATGGATGACTATTTGGATTGTTTTGGAATAGACGTCACAAGACATGAAGAATTGCATGGTATCATTTTCATTTCTTTTAGTGATTATATCTCATTGCCTTTTGTTGTCTCTAGAGAGATATTCTGTGCCACCTCTTCCACTTTGTGCCCCTTTCCCAACCTTCCATTTTCTGAGTGTGTCGACAAGCCCACCTCTCTCTCTCTTTTGCAAGAGAATCGATGAATGAAACCTCGTTTCCCACTAATGTTTCTGGACAACATTATTGTCGGTGTATGTTGGAATTAGCATTATGGTTCAATTGGGTGTTCTTTTTTATGTGTCAGATCCCTACCAACTCCCTTCATGCCGTGTCAAATCGTTAAGATTCAATATTTATTATATTACTATTATAAAGGAATGTGTGTGAGGCTCTCCGTGTATTCACTAATCTTGATATTTTTACATTACATGAGGTGATAAATGTTTCTTCCTATGTGTACTATTCTTA
Organism: Pseudotsuga menziesii; assembly: GCA_001517045.1. NCBI lineage: Eukaryota > Viridiplantae > Streptophyta > Pinopsida > Pinales > Pinaceae > Pseudotsuga > Pseudotsuga menziesii. The sequence continues at coordinate 213,351 of LPNX010981882.1, forward strand.
ATATATATACAATACATGAAGGGTTGGATGACCCTTCATACGTGTAATAGTCTTTATATTTCAATCATACAGGAAGAGGAAGGGGCCACCGACCTTTCTTCTATTCTCACACACACATAGTAAAGGTCTACCTACACATCGTACATTTCATATTATATTTATTACTATTTGAAAAAATTGGTAGGCGCAATTGTTTTGTTCACTATTCTTCATATTTCCATAATGCAGGAATGGAGAGACACTCATTCTAGTCTATAGTTTTCTAGATATATTTACAATAAATGAAGGGCCAGTATAATAAGCCTTTCTCTATTCAAAAGCATTCATATATAATCATATTTCTTGTGTTCACGACTCCTGTTATATATGCATTGTTGTTGGAAGAGGAGGCCGACCCATCCTTGGTACTCAAAGTTCCAATTGATATATCAAAAATGTAAAAATGGGGTTTCCTACACATCCTATGTTGAATATTATTTTTATTTCTTTGTTTATGGAAAAAGGCTACCAACACTTGTGTGATTCAACTTTCTTTATATTTACATAATACAATAATGAACAGACATTCTTTCCAATGTATACTACTCTCGGTATATATACAAATAAATAAGGGTTTGACAACCCTTCCTATGTTCATTCTAGTTCAATTATCTATCATAGGAAGGGTTGTATGAGCCTTCCTACGTTTAAGTTTCTTCATATTTCTTTCATAATAGAATGTGTGTGTGTCCGATAATAATTATTAGTATTCTATGATAGGAAATAAAGGAACAACATATCCTTCTTCTGTTCACTATTCTCTATATATCTACAACACCATAAAGGTGGGAGAACATATCGTAGGTTCAAAATTTTGATTATTTATATCATAAAAGGAAGGGGAAACTAGCTATTATTGACTTCATTATTCTTGAGTTCACTAATCTTGATATTTCAATGATTAAGGAAGGGTATAAAACCCCATATTTTGTTCATTATTCTTATTATATCTACAAAGGTTTTGGAAGTGTCAGCTTATCCATTTGGTTTTCATTATTCTTTATATCTCTCTAGTACAAGGAGGGGGGATCGAACCTTCTTGTATCATATAGATAACTGGAATAGTGATCGCAATAGAGATAAATCAATATTTTTTCTCCATGATATTATTGATATTTGAAGAATATAAGAAGGGGCTCCCCATCCTTCTAGGGTTTTCTCTTGAAAATAGTTCTATAATAAACGAAGGGACAATCGTTCCTTCTTGTGTTCACCATTCTCGATATAGGTGAATTTTAAGATGAGCATCATTAGCTTCAATACTTCTACAAATCTCTCATAAATGAAGGGGAAACCAATCATCTTTCTCATCTAATATGTGATCTAGATATGACAAGATGAAGGTAGGAGATGCAGGTTATTTCCATGGAAATGTAAATAAGGTCCTCTACAATTCCTACGCGATGGCTTGCTTGCAGATGAGATGAAGAGCTAGTTAAGGACTAGGCCTACACCTGGCATGAAAAAATGATGGCTTTGTAGAAACTTTCGATGACAGATATTACCTTTTGATGATCGATAAGAAGATGATGATGGAAGCAGCTATGATTATGAATCCATGACTCCAGGATGATTACTTCCTGATCAAGACTTGACCAGATGTGTTGATGAATTTGGAATAGAGAGAATACCTTCCTAGTTAAGAGGGAGTGTTGATCTATTTGTAACTTCAGAAGATATTTTGATGTATATTTTGATGTATATTATCATTGTATGTTGTTGTACCCCCATCGAATATATGTTTACCTCCTTTATGGATGTCATTATTGTGTACAGACCTTGAGGTACAACCTCCATTGTAAGTTAGGGAGATATTCCCCAATGTAAAATTATGTAATGTGCATTTGCAGTCTCTCTAGAAGAAGTAGGCACAGTTAGGGTAATATGTCATCCCTAGTCATGTAATAGGCCAACAAATTGATTAGTATAAATAGGGAGGCACCCTCCTTCATTTATACACACCTCACACTCACTCAAGTTCGCATGAGAGAGAGAGAGAGAGAAGGAGGAGAGATAGATAGTCATTGAAAAATTACCATTATTTGGTTTGATCATATTATGACACAATATTTGTGACTGTACTATTATGCTATTATGAGGAAGTTTGTGGGTTTTTCCCCTTTATGGTTTCCCTGGTGAAAATATTTGTGTTATCTGTATCTGTTCTATATTATGGATATTGTTGTGATTGTTATTGTTTCAGATAAACATCCTTACTAAGCTAATAAGATCTAAGGAAAAATAACATTTGGTGGCTTTGTGCATAGGAAACTCTTTCAGACGCTGACAGAAATTTGACCTTCCACGTAGTTAATCTTCAAATACACATCAGGAAAATCACATATCACAAATCCAATCCTCAACTTCATGCTTCTGTAGATAGTCATAAGATTCTAAACTATATCCAACAAACACTCTCCTTCTTGGCACAATGATTCAATAACAATGCAATTTGTAGGCATTCTCCTAAGCCCCACATGACTCTCTCTTCACCCACATGCAACATAATCTTGTTTTACAGGCAGGTAATGTGCAACAACACACTCTACATAAAAACACTTAAAAAGTAAATGAATTCCAGTCATAAACTTAATGACTACTCTCCACATTCCTAAGAACTCTCATCAAGGAGTCATGCCTATCCCTACACTGATACCAAGATAAAATACAAAAGAGAGCACATTGTTACACACACAATTTTATTGACAAACTTGAATTTTTACAATTTATTGTTAGTTTGATATATATAGTCTTTTAGTTGTTGTTAGATCTAATGTATTCCAAATATAATCAAGAGAGGTTGAGAGGATATCTCAACCACACACCAAACTAGGTGACTTTGTTGGAGATAATCTATCACACACCTAACTAATAAACAATTCATCTAACAAACTCCTAGTGAATAGATGCATGAGATAAACATGATCTCCAACACATATAAGAAGTGAGGTTTCGGAATATCATTTATTTAATCTATTGAATTATTTTTGTGAAACAAAAATATTATAGAACCTTTGTAAACATATATAAAAGATGTATATTTCGATGAATTATATATATAAAGAGAGAGAGAGAGAGAGAGAGAGAGAGAGAGAGAGAGAGACTTTCACCATTGAAGGCATACCTTTCGAGGATGATATTTTGGAGTATCAAAATCATGTATATTGAAATTACATTCCAAAGGAATAATCATTAACGAATTGTTACATATATCTCTTTCCTTAAGGGAAACATAAACCATAATCACATCAAATAGGAAATGCTTTCAAACCATTTACATTCATATCCCTATAGATTCCATTATCCAAAGATATTCTTTTTTGGTTATGATTTATAAATAGTACAAATCAATTCATTCATTTCTCCAAAACATTAACCAGTATTCACAATAGATGATTGCCCGACACTAAAATTTTCACATAAACATTTCAACCATATTTTTATTTCAAAGTCTCTACCATCCATTTATTCATAATAATTCCAAGGAATGGTTAGATATGTGAACCTCTTATCTATAACTCCAATCATCTTCATCACAAAACGTTTTCCTAAAAGAATGAAATCATCTAGTGTCCATGATATTTGTATATTTTGAAATTTTCAAACATCAATTGATGTAAATGTACAAAACATGTTCTATATACAATATGAAGAGTTCCTCATTATGCTCCAATTAAAACATAGGATATGTGCATTGCACCTTCCACAAATATGCCACCCACAAATTATTTATAGAGAATGTGAATATTGACTTGTAAAGTAATCCCAATATAGATAATACCCGGATATGATCTTGTTGGAAGTTCAGGTTCATCTTATCTAAATCATTGAGCACATATGCAAGAAAATGTATGCAACATCTCACTTGAAATATTGTTTCGAAGTCATACATATTTTTCTCTACTAACTCCAAGTCTTTGAATAAAGAAGGCATGATTTTCATGACTATTTCCATGGCATTTCCTCTAGAATGCCACCCAATATTATGATGAATTTGTAAAACCTCTAACTTATTAAATTGAAATGATTCCATTATCTAATATTTAATATATTCCTGTATTTATATAGATTTCCCAAGTGTTGAATACATGTTTTCAGCAAATTTATCAATATAGTACAACTTTGGAAAATGAGATGAAACTTCACTTGTGTGTAATGCTTTTCTATGATCCATGAAATGGATATCTAATAAATGAGGAGCTTCTCGAAATATCTTATATGATAAACCTTCATAAATAACCATTATCGAAGATTCCCCATCACATCTGAATCCACCTAACTTAATCATAGATACATCTATGTTAGAATAGTTCTCACTATGCAATATACAATTTGAGTTTTCCCATATTTTATTTGAAGAAATCGTATGAATGTTTTTGCACATTGACATATCCGTTCATTTTTCAAATATGGAATATAAATAATAAAATGGTGCTCCATAGTTTGATCAAATCTTCCATCAACTAAAATTGTTATGGAAAAACTCATCCTTTAGCTTTTTCAACTAGACCTTCTTAGTTTCTTGGAGAAATTCTCTTATAGTTATTGTATTTGTGTATGCAGAGTATTCATTTGTTAAAGGCATGTATTTATTTTACTTATACCTTTCTAAGGATGGAGCTAGCAAATAATAAGTTCTTAGTTACACCATTAAACCCTCATGGATTCCTCCTAGATTTCAATTTCTTAGATCTCCCTCAAAATTGAAGTGGACTTAATATTTCATTATTTTAAGATTGTTTAAGCCATTCCAAAAGAAATTTGAATTGAAACAAATCGATTCCTCCTCCTCAATCCTAGTTCCCCACCATCGAAATGTTTGCAAATTGAAATGAATTTGATTGGTAATACAAAGGTTGTCCTTCCTTTGAAATGTTTCTATAAATTATATCCTTGTTAATTGGACTCAAAGAAAAAAGATTTTTTTTTAAGGGAAATTTGAACTTACTAATTTTCAGACATACAAAAACCCCATGGAAAGTATACAACAGATTAAAATTTGAACATATAAATCCTAGATTCCTTGAATTGTCTCTCCATCAGTACGCCAAATAGTATAATGATAATAATATTTTCTATTTCCTACTTGTTCGACAGGCTTGAGTATCAGCGAAAACTATTTACTCCATCATTATTTTATTAAACTACAATCAATAATCCAAACCTTTAGAACAATCACCTAGCCAATATTAGCACATTCAGTTAGAGACATTGAGTATATAAAGTGGGTCATGAATACCTGTAATTTCAATCAATTAGGGACCTAGTGCCATTCTAATAAATTCGATTACCTTGGTTTAAGCTTCCATAATTAGATTCCACGGTACATAAATTATTTTCTAAATAGTTATAACACTTGCATTAACTATGGATTAAAATATCCATGTGCGAATGATGGATCTTGTTTATAGTCCTGGTACTTGAAGATGTGGTTTAGTTTATCACTAGGTAGATGGAGGAAATTTTAATTGTGAAACAATATGGAGATTGGAATTTGACAATGTTGATTGTCTTTTTCATGGACATAGATATATCCTAGTACATGCCCATTTGACACACTTACGAATACTTTGCAATCTAAACTCATACATATACCATAGGGATACATTTTTTCCAAACAATAGTCCAAGGGAAAGCAATAATATGTTTGAATTAGTGTAAATAATACTACCATGTAACAATACAATGTACCTTGAGTGATACAGAAATTACAACATTAGTTTTGGCCAAATCAATACTACAAATATGTGTAAACATGAGTAAAGTTTGAGGGAGAATAAGAGCACAAAGATATGAACAAGCGTCTAATAGTAAGAGTATAAGAATAATTCAGTTAACTAGAAGAATTTCAATATATCTAAAGTTGAGTCTATAAATGTACTAAACAAACACAAGGATCTCTTGAGTGGCAATTCCTTGTCGAAATGATCGAGTGAGCTTGTAGCACTGTGTCTTGAACCATTCGGGAAGTGATATAGAAGCTCAGGTGTTTGCATATTTCTTTTAGCTATTCGGGTAGTGAGATACAAGCTCAGGTGTTTAGATAATAGTAGGAATGACTCACTATTATTCATGCCTCCCATGCCTTCTGAAAGAGTGTACATCTTTATCATATTCTAGAGAAGGGTTTTCATATGCACAAAAGTATCCATTAATTGCTATAGATTTTCTAAGTATCCTTAGATTATAGAGACTCGATAAACACAATTTATGTTGAGTTGATCTCGAGTTGTCTTCATGTGTAGGTCACTGAAGCCCTTGACCAAATTGGAGCAATTCTATATATTGGGATTTAAGAGAGAGGTTATATCAAAGAGGCCATGTAAGTGATATCTGTGAAAAAAAAATATTTTGTCTAAGTTGGCATCATAAGGAATAAATTTCCTCTCTATCATCTTTCTAAGAATTTGAGTTGTTAAGAACTAGAATAAACATTTTTGTTGCAATTCTAGTTTATTGAATAAAGAGACTTGTTGAAGTATTTGAGGGGTTATGGAATCTTTTCAGATTCCTTATTTGACATTGGGAATGTCGCTCCTAGTATATCTAAGGAGTGCATGTGTTTTCATTACTCATTTTCATGTTTTACTAATTTTTTTAACTAGGATTCCATTTCATGCAATAGAATACACAAGTTCTTGTATTAGGATTAACAATTCTTGTAGTAAAGTAAAATTCCTATAGTAGAGTTTTAGTTTTCAAAGTTATAAATTGTTTCATGAACTATTTTCCTTATGTGTTTAAATTTTATGTAATATTCTCTATTGAAGTCTGCACATATTATGTACTTTTCCCCCCCTTGATTAGTTATAGTTTAAATGCAACAATAAAAATAATAACCTGCAGAATGGATGAATGAGGAAAGAAGGAGTTGAATGGTAATATTATTTATTCTTTATGTAGATTAATTTCAATTGCTGATTTATATCTATAGCTACAAACATTGTGCATATAATCTCATATGTTGGCATATTCTTGGGTTACAAAATAAAAGTTTAATGATATTTAGAAGCAACAATCTTCTTGCAATCCGAGTGCCCATCATTGGACAATATCACTAATTAGTGAGCGTTCAACGATGATCAACATATCATATATATTTTTTCCTCATGAGAGAACATTTATGGATAAAATCATGGATTATGAAGAGCATGCTAAGTCCATATAAAATTGTATGGATGGAATGAATAAAATAAGAGGTACCACTATACCAAAGGTTGTCTTTACTTTATAAAATTTATTTTATCTCCATGATAGAATCAATAAATATCTGAATGTAAGTACCAATCATTCTTTGAGGAACTTTGAACAGATGAATCTAGGTACTTTAAAAAATATCAAATGTTAACATTGATGAACTACAAATAGATAAACATGGGTACTTTAAAATAAATTTAAATGTTAACATTGATGACCTACAAATAGATACATCTGGGTCCTTTAAAAGAACCTCAAATGTTAACATGGTTAGCTATCCATCGAGCATGACACATTTTATTCTAATGTTGAAGGCCACATGTTAAACTATATGTGTAATGTCCATTAGAGGAAATTTCAACTTAAAATGGGACTCCCAAGGAAAATAATAAAATAATATTTATTAATTTTGGAGGAAGAAAAGAAAAACAACTTTTTTTTGTTCATATTTTTGACATATCTCGGTGTGTTTTTACTCAAATTTTGACCAGGAGAGCTCGTTGGATGCATAATTAAATTATGCATCCAACGAGTACCATCTCTTCATACTTTTGACAGACTCCTCTACTCAAAAAACAAGAAATACGTGAAAAAATGTGATGATGACATCATCATCATGTTTTTTCAGGTATTTCTTGTTTTTGGGGTAGAGGGGTCCGTCAAAACTATGCAGAGTTAGTATTCGTTGGATATATAATTTAACTCCGCATCCAATGAGCTCTCCTGATTGAAGTTTGAGTAAAAACACAAGGAGATATGTCAAAAATACAAACAAAAAAGTAGTTTTTTTATGATACCTATTTCCAAATTTATATTAAAAAATTGTTTAAGACCTATATGGTATTTAAAATATAAAACAATTTAATTGGATAACACATGATGACATGGAATTTGAATTAGGGTTGAAAGACCCATTTTGAGTTGAAATTTCCTTTAATGATTGCGAAGATAGTTAATCACCCAAAGTATCATGTACCAATTCATTGTAACCTTATATAGAATCATAAGTGACTAAATCCAATGGAGTAAACGAACATAAATCCATCTTAAATACAGATCTTGCAAGCTTAGAGAGGGATCCAATTTCTTGAGGTGTAAATTTTTTAATCTTAAATTTGTTGACACATCCAGAAAAAATTTATACCTTGAAAGAAATTTGATCTATGTCTATGCCTGATAGATTTGTGTTTAATATTTCTCTATGGTTTTAGTTTTTTATTTTATGAAAGTATGCATTTTTTAATAACATTTTATTTGGTTTTAAATTTTAATTTTATGAACCTACTTTCTATTTGGTTGTAATTTTTATTTTATTTTATGAGTTGACATGAATTTTTTAATTAATTTGTAAAATTTTGGTAGCATAATGTTAGAAACATGCAACATGTCCACCATAACGGTGCAATAGGGATTCATACAATCCAGTAATCAATGTTAATTTAAAGGATAAAGTTGAATATCAATATTAATTTAAAGGATAAGGTTGAATATTGCAACTCAGTCCAACAACAAATAGTTTGGAATTTTATTCAACTTTTGTAAAATTAAGTAAAACTTTTAATAATAAAACTCTAACCCACTTTTGATAAAAACAATTTTTATTATTAGATATTTATGAATGTGGGATACCTAATCCTTGGAATATGGTTTCATATAGAAATATTGTAAATATAATTTTTGAATGTGAATAATCACGAGGAGGTTGGATGGAAGTGAAATCACAACCACCATATGGAATTTTCAAATTCCAATGAATATTAGTTCAATGAATAAATTGAACCAGGAGTTATTTAGTTCAATAGTGGTATCATAGAACCACCTACCATAACTCCTCGATGTATACTTGTCAGTCTTGGATGTATTCCTTCCATAACTTCATTCTTCCCTCTACCATTTTTAATTCAGAGTGTGCCTAATTTGATAGTCTTCCTCTATCTGCAATTTCTCCTTGATCTCTGATGCACGCCCTATGATTTATTCTGCTGCTCATCGAAGGTCTTCTCTCATTCTGCGTTCCGCAATATTGAATATTTGAAGACATAATAATATTGTGTGCTTTGTGAGCTATGAATTTTGAGCGTGATTTTCCTTCCATGGATGAACTTTGGCCTCAATGACAGGGGCATATGGTGAGAGACGAGACATTGATCTCACTATAGATAGCTACGATGTTGTAATTCAAATGTGAGCCAACCCATTTGTAAGTGCACGATGATTCAAGGGATTACGGTTGTAATTTATTTTCAAGATGTGACCACTTTGTTAAAGATTGAAGTTACCATGCTATTCTGTTGTTGCAAGATCGTTGAAGACCCGGTAGAAGATTCACACCAGCACACAACTAAATAAGTACGACTGCATTAATTAAATTCATCTTGCTTCTACGAGCTTGTTTGAAATAAGTGACCAAATATTGTTGCCGTGAAGATTCATGCCATTCCCCAACTACGTGAAGGTAAAATATAGTTCTTTCAATGAGAGTGCATAATATCTAATTTTTATCCTGAGTATGTGTATGGAATATGGAAGTTGAAAGGAAATACATCCAAATATGTTCATATGGTGTGGAAGTTTAATCTTTCCCTATCTATGTGTGTGGAACAATCACGACCTTCTTCAATACATTAAATACATGCAGTATATATACTCAACACATCTGAAAAATATACGCATACGACCTTTTAATGTATTGAAGAAGGTCGTGATTGTTGTACTAGAACCGTGAACTTGAATCTATGTATATGAATTCTGGACAATACGACTGATGTATTGCATTGTACTCGTTGTATACACAATGCATGATAAGTTGTTGCACTTGATATATGATTGATGTAATAAAACAAGTTGTCAATGCTATGATATGTATATTTTATATGACTACTAATGCGCTGCATAAAATGTATGATGCGATTTTGGATAAGTGTTGCAACTACCTTCCATTTTTCTAAATCCACTCACATCTATTTGAATATAGTAGATGAGAAGAAGAGAATGTTGATCCTGAACGTGAGTGAAGAGGCTCACACCCGTCTTTAGTTGCGTGGAGGTTTTTGGAGCTATTTCTTTTGGGTGTGAAAACTATTGCTGCGATTAACAACCGAGTTAAAGACTGCCTGAAGAGCGTGAAATTGAAAGAAGTATTGAGAACGCATCTGTTTAGTCCCTACTACAAATTTGGTACAAGATATTGTATTATTGTATTTTTTCATAAAATAATTTGGATTGTTGCGACCTACATTATTATGCTGCAAGATTTTTTTAATACAGTGGTATTATAGTTGTTGCACAAAGTTTAATATATTTTTAAAATATTGTAAGAAAGAAAGATATTGAATGTAAAATCACTCTAGAGCTAGTTATATAGTGTTGTATAAATATTTTGAGCAGCCACAAAATTATTTGTAATAGGATGCAGAATCATTTTGTAACTTGTAAAGGAAAAGGAACTCAATCATGAATCCTATATTCTTTGCAAAGACATTATGTAAGTTGAAGTTTCTAGATTGAATATGCACTCTTTGGAATATATTGTTGGTGATGTCCTCACTTGAAAGGACACATATCTACAATGGTCAAGAAATATCAAGAAATCAAGCAAGCCTAATAGAGAATCTTTTTAATTTTGAATAAAGAAAAGAATCAATCAAAAGACCCTTCCAAGGGAGAAAAAAAGCGAAGAGGATGAGGAAGAATAAATCTCATTAGAGGATGGGGAAAAAACAACTCAAACAAAACATCAGATCTGAAGTGGAAGCCCTGGCAAAAGAATGGACATGAAGTAGATCAATGTTGATGTCCTTGGGATTCCATGAAAGAAAGGAACATTAAGAATAAAGAAGACCGGAATACGAATGAACAAACTGGTAAAGCTCATGGTTCATCTCTTATATAGTCGCACACTATAATCTTGGTATTATTGAAATAACTTCTCTTTTATCTTTCAAAGATTTTGGAATACTTGATACTAGTGCAACTTCTCATATGAATTTTAGAAGAGAAGAACTGAATGACATTGAAAATGTCATAGTGTACTTTGCACACAAATCTAGCCTTAGATTGAGTGGAATTTTCAATCAAACTTAAGCTTCCTGGCTTTCTGATTTTGTATGAAAGAATGTTCTCTATATTCTAGTGTTTCATAGAAGCTTGTTGTCCTTAGTGGATATTACGTATCAACGCAACTCCATCAACATGTTTGATGGAATTGTAGAAATAAGGAATTCCTTTGACAATAAGGTCATCTTGACTGGGTATGAAGATGGAAAACTACTGAAGTTGAAGGGCTATTCTGCAATAGTTTAAAACATTGTGTATATCCCCCAGCTTGAAGAAGGTAACCTCTCATCCAATTTATTGTGGAATGAAATATTTGGTCACTTGAATTATAATAGTCTTTGTTTGTTAAGAAATAATAATTTATGTTGTTTTCCAACTATTCCTAAACAGAGAAACAAATCTCATGCATGCATTCTAGGAAAACATAGTAAGCATCCTTTTCAGGAGTCAAAATGCAGAGCATGTAGAATGTTAGAACCAATTCATTATGAATTATGTGGCCCCATTCCAATTCCTTCTACAAATCATAATAAGTATCACATGGAATTTGCTTATGATTATTCAAGAATGTGTTGGGTATATTTAATGAAGAAAAAGTTTAAAGGATTTCAAATATTCAAGAAATTTTATGCATGGATAGAGAATTAAGCACAAGAACATATTGGTACATTTCATTCATATAATGGTAAAGAATACACCTCTAATGAATTTGAAAATTATCTGTCCAAACATGGAATTACCCATCAAACTTTAGTTATTTATAATCCTCAACAAATTGGTGTAGCAAAAGGTATGAATATAACATTAATGAATATTGTAAGATCAATGATGATTTTCAAGAATGTGAAACTAATGTCTTGGGGTGATGCAGTAGTATGTGCAACATATTTAAGAAATAGAAGTCCATCACATTCTATTAAAGAGAAGACTCCACATAAAATGTGCTTTGGCCACCTTTTTCTGGTTAGGAATAAGAGTTTTCAGTTTTACCTATTATTCCTTGATACCAAAGGAACAAATAAACAAACTTGGTGCTAAAAGTAGAAGATATGTTTTCTTTGTGTTTTTAGATACTTTCAAAGCATAGAGTCTTTCTGATGTGGTAAACAAGAAATTTATTGTTTCCAAAGATTTCATTCTTCATCAAATAAATAAAAATGATGAGTCTACTCAAAGACAATTTGATCATCTATAGAGGTTTTTCCATCTAAATACATATTATGAATTTTACAATGAAAGTGCAAACCTTGAAGGTGGAATCTTGATATTGGATCACGATCAATATTTGGAATTTCCTTTTGAAGCACCAACACCCCCTCATGAAGAGACTCATGAAGAAGAAGAATTTCTTATTGTTGTCCTTATGGCATCTCTTTAACCCAGGTTCAATCCCCTTTCTCTTGCAAAAAACCAATCCCAAGATATTGAACTGACAAAGAAAAGACCACTCGACAACACCTACATTACAGGTGCAGTGTCACCTGAGATATCTTTCTATGGGTAATTTCCAAAACCAGGTTTCTGCAATTGAGTGGGGTAGTTCGAGTCTCTTGGACTTCTGCAAGGGTGCTCGACTGAAGTCTTTGGATGGATTACTTATTTTTTCTATGCATAGTTTGACTACTATACACTTCTTCCCTTTCATCTAATAAAACAAAAAGTTTGGTGAAACATACATGTATTCAACTTACAACAGTGTGACTAATGTGGATAAACTCATTCGTAAGAAAATACAGAAGCATTCATTCTCAGCAACACATATACATGAAACTCAAACACATTAAACATTCACACATATACACAAAACATAATGTGGAAACCCATCTGAGAAAAACCACAAACGCGCTCTTCATCTGGTATGAGAAAATATATGACACATTTGGTCTGCACACTAATCTAGAAACCATGCTATAGTAATTCTTTTCTTATCTCTTAATAATTTTCTCTCCCCTCATGCTCTCTTGTCTTCTGTCATTGACCTTCCTCTACTTGACTCTACTACTGATCCGCAAACATTCTGGATCGACTCGACTTATTATATGACTATGCTGATGATCCACACACAACCTATATCATCCCAGTTTGACCACACTTTTGTGCACTAAGATGCATATTCTTTGACTTGACTTACAACGATAATGACCAAGGATTAATAAAGACAACATATCTAACAACGCCCAAGAGCTATGAGGCTCACAAGGATATCGAGAGTAACCTGCATATAACTTGGGTACCTCCTTTTATAGAATATTTGCAGAATATTTATATGTCACTTTCTCAGCCGAATTCCTATAATTAGCAACCATGATGTATTTCCTATTATAGCGACACATGACCATAGGCACTATTGACCTGACTTACAAAGATACCTTCATACATGCGATTTCCACTGGTTATAGCTGACCTTGTACCCATGATATTCCTATTCTATCACTTTCTAACTGTTGTGTCGCTGCATGTATTCCACATGTATTCTTATATGGATCTATCATGTTGCCTTCTTTCTCTGTCGCGTCCTCTCCTTCCATTGTCGATTCTTCTTCTGTCGTGGATTCTCTTTTGTCACTGCTTCTTCTTTGTCACACTGTCCCATTTTCCTCTTGAATTGATTCTTTCCTTAAATACTTCTTCTTTATCTTCTTTTGTCTCACCTCATTTGCCTTATTTTTCTTCATCTCCTCTTCCTTACTTCTTTCTTTCGATGTCTCTGTTGTAACTCCTTCCTTAGATATTTTCATTCTTAAGAATAATTCTAAGTGAATTTTTCTTACCTTTCCCTAGGCCCAACATGCGCCCAATAGTCACCTGTGGCTCGTCCTGAGCCACACAAAGATTATTCCTCCATTTGTTGACTTGTGCCTACTTTGCTTCTCAAATCTAGTAATATTTTCGTTACCCTCTCCACTTCTTATCACACATCTTCCTTCGTCTTCTTCAGTTGCTCCACAAGGTTGGAACTGATATGTTCCAGCGTTACCTTTTATGCTAGCTGTGCTTTTTCTCGCACCTTCTGTTGTACATGCGGAATGATGCTTTCAACTCTTTCAGCTTCATCTTGCAGCTCTTTAATCTTATCTATGTGTTGTTTTTATTGTGTGCACAACACTATTACTCGATGCTGTAATTTTCTCATCTATGTTTCCTTAGTTATTTTCTATGCTAAGGGTAGCTTCTTCATCTCATTTTTCATCTAAATTTCCTCTGTTGCAGTTGTGCGCATCTCCTCTATGAATTTATCTAAATATGCATCATCTATGAGCGCTACCTAAGGTTGAGAGACTTGGTTGACAACTTTAGCGCACACTACTTTTTCCTCTTCAATATTCTGAGCAACTTCCCTTGTTGTTTTGGTTCTTTCTTTGAACACCTCAGGGGGTGTTATTGGTCTTAGCTGCACCTTAATTTATGTGAATTTATTTTCGAGGTCTTCATCTATTTCACCAAGTCCAGGGACCTTGGATTCTGCCACAATTTCCTCTGTTATTCCATCTTGTGAAAATTTTATACAAGCAAGTTCTGTTGCTTTATCAAGTCTATGGTGATTTTATTCCCATGTCTTCAACTTCTGCTCAGCCTCTTCTACTACTTGTTTCATATTCTTAACACTCTTGTTTGCAGCCTTCGCCTGCTTAACTAGTGCACTTTTTCACACTTTTATCTCAATGGTTGCGACACTCTGTATTGCATACAATTCATTTTTTTCCATTAATGAGAAGTTTATCGTTATCCATCCTATTTCTTTGGAGACGTTATTAAATTTTAGAATTCCTAGATCAATAAATCTTCGTGATACTTCTCTTCTAATTAGTGGAACTAGAAATGCTATTCTAGTTGGTTTCACTTCTGGAGTGTCTAGTGGATCCCGCGACTCATTGTTTAGGGATGAATAATATACAACAACTTTAACATATTCAACTGTGTTACACAAAGATTTGATTAAATCAATAACCATACATGAAATCTCTTCTTGTCACTCCTCTATTGTTTTGGAGCTTGTATCTGTAGCTTCAACTATTTCCTCAGTCATAAGTTGCACGTCTTCGCTATCCAGGAATATGGTATTTTCATTTCTATCATATTTCATCTTATTATTCTTCTTCCTTCTAGAATCTACATGTTCTATATAAGGGTCTTTTGTTTTGTTTTCTATCTCCATTTCTGTCGAAATTGAATTGGAACGACTCTCCATTGAGTCTAAATCCTCCTGCTTATTTTCCTCTTTATTTTCATTGTTTGGCGGTGGTGGAATCTATTGTCACAATTTTTCTTCTTCTTTTACAAGTTGATCTTCCAGCACCAGGACACACCATATTTTCGATCATTTGTCAACAATTTCTTCAACCTCTTTCTCTGTTATTATGAATTGTGTCGGTAAGGATTGACGACATGGGTCTTGGCATGGCTGCATGTTTACATGGTGTGCTCTAATATCGAATCTAACAAATTCACGAAAGCACTTAATATTGGAATCATCCAACCTGCACATGTTCCTTACCACATGCCTTATTTCTTCCCCATGCATAAATAATTCGATGTTATTTTTTGTCTGCCATGCCTTTCTATCATTTTCGAACCAAATATTTTGGTATTGTGCTCCTTTGGACAAAACTGATAGATCTACCCATTTACATCTTGGTGGGTCACACCGTGCGATAAATGAAATGAAAATTATCAGCCAATAGTAGTGGAATTCCCTACCCTGCTCCTGCAACTCAATGGAATCTAGCAATGGTTCGTTCAACTAGAATTAACACCAATTGATATGAACTCCCTCCACGCATATTTCATCCAATGCAATTTCTCCCTTAATGCATTGTGTTGGGAACATCTTGCACAGTAAATTGGAGGCTAATACCTTCGCAGTAAAGAGAATGGTATAATCATTAATGGAGGCTATCTCAAATCCTATGTTATCTCTTACTAAATTGTACTTCTCCTTCATCCTCACATCTATCATCACTTCTTGATCCCTCCTTAGAAGTGTTGTTGGGTCCATTCCAGCAAATGGTAGTCCTGTGATGACTATAACAAGTTCAACATCCAGAGGTATAGGATTTCCAAGCCATAGGAACCCACCATGAAAAAATACCAACAATTGCTTAACACATGTGTTTATCGGTATGGTGCAGCCAAAATGTGGCATGTATAATAGCAACAGTATGCCAGACTGTTCCAATGCTATACCCCACTCCTTCGCCAGTAATCATTTGGGTGCATCTGGTGTGTCCTGCATAGTATCCATATAGTTTTTGCAGTTTAGATATTTCTTCTTTGTGTCATGGTCAACAAAAGATAATTTTCACAAGTTTGACATGATGTCCATTAACACCTTCACTCCTTTTGGCACGAAAGGTGCTATTAGTAGGGCTCATGTTCTCTTTGGTCTTTTTACTTTTGTTGCATCACTTCATTTGGGAAAAATGTAAGGTGGTAGCAAGTTTCTTGTCTTAGAATCTTCATCCTCCGGTGGGCTTGGTGCCGGGGTTTTTGATGCTCTTTCCTTCCTCTTTTGGTTACCAGTGTGCTTGCACCATTTGGTTCCACATGGACATGTTCTTTCTTCCCATGCTTTTCTAGATGGACTAACAGGGTTTGGATCCACCAATAGAGTGGTGTGGAAAGTAGGTGGTGCAGTTTGTTCAGCAAATAGAGGAACGTCCACCTATGGTGGATCATAGCCAACTGTAATGTCACCAAAATTTGATTTTTTATTTATTAGGCTAGTTAATTGTTGCCTAAACTAGACATTAACTTATCTTCTGCAGAATGTGTCGATCTTTGGTTGTGAAACCAAAGTGTCGTAAGATGTTCGTGTTGTTTCTATATGTTTTCCCTATGTGATTACTAGTGGATTTCTATAATGTGTTTATGTTACTTGATCTGATTTAGATGATTAAACTGTTCATTGATTATTTCTTATCATTCATGTGCGTGTGTGTTCAGTTATAGCTTACTTCCTGGTTATAAGTTTTGTTTGCTTATTTATGGAAAGTCCTAACGTAACTTGTAATTGTCAAGGGGTGGAGTGGAGAGACTTGTATCCCTTATAGGACCACCTGGATAGGTAACTGGTTTTACTTGACGTTACAAGGTTTACTTAGTTCATTTTGAACTAATGCAACTACTCTTCATTTTGTGCAGGTTCAGTAGATTGCAAAAACTTGCTATGACAGCTAACAATTGTCATGCTACCTATGCTAAACTACTCCATTTATTTTGAAGACAAAAGGACCAAAGTCCTATCCTAACAATCCTTACTAGTATTATTTGCGATATTGTTTTACGCATAGTTGGGGTTTATTAGACCTATGACCAACTAGTTAACATTAATATTGTCGTAGAAGACTTAATGAATTTTATTTCTATGCTTAGTTTTTATCACATGTGATTTGAATGTTTTTTTGCTTGTATGTGAAGGGAATTAAGTCAAAGACTTAGCCATAATGTATTTAAAGTTTTATATGCCATGATATATGTATGTTGAGACATTCATGGCATATTACATATGCCATGAACCTTCGATTCTCCTAAGTCAATGATGCTAATGATGGGTGTTTCAAAGCACAAGGTATTTCCAATACCAAGTCGTGTTTGGGGTTTTGAAAATATAGGCATGAGGGGAAATTACGTCGTTGGTGGTGGAGAGGGTGGCAGAGTAAATTCTCATTAGGATGGGGTAATATCAACCCTTATCTTGGTCTATCGTGGATGACTGATTCATTGACACTGCAGTTGGTCATGTTCAGTTCGTCTCTTTGGTTTTGTCAATGCATGGAGGTCTAGTTCGCATCTGTGCCTTGGGAAGGTATGCTCTCCACCTAGGTTTACAGATTTTTTTACTTCATTGTTTTGATATGGAGGATTGGAATACTTCTAATGCCCTTTGTTCCTTTGGTTGTAGGTGTCAATGCTTCCATTGCATGGGTCATGGTGACTACCAGGATGTCAACCAAATACCCTTCACTAGTAATCCCTGTACCAACATGTTTGAACTTTTTACCTCTGCGTATAGATGTGTTTTAACATATATTTGATCTTGACGTTGTAATGGTGAATGATTTGGTTTAAGGGTTTCGACTAAGTAATGCTTTTTTTTATATTTAAAGGGCATCCAGACATGCATATGAAAGTATGGGGCTTATGATGTTTGAGTTTGGAACCTTCAGGACATGACTATAATGCCTCAGCTCTGTAATGTAGTATGGGTTGGTAGCTTAAACGTATGGATTTTATGGTTAATAAAAACTGTTGCATTTTAGTTTTGATGATGGGTCTTTAAATGGTGGCAATACCATTGCTCGCAATGGTGCTTTGGATCACGACTGTGTAGTTTTGTTTGTAAATTATAATGGGGAAAATTTTATGTTATCACAACTAGGGTTTATTGATACTGTCACTATCTTGGAAAGGCTATGAACCTATGTATTTCGTTGTCTATACATAACTCTTGTTTTGGTATTTAAATGGAGGTTTTGCATATCATTTTTAAATGGTTTAGTTTAGCTTATAGTCATGTCATTGATGGCAATGGAACTCTTTCCAATTCACATCTGTGTATTTTAATATGGGCAATTGTTGTTTAATGGTGATTTATAGTGTTATTTACTTACTCGTGGTTTAGTATGGATTTGCTTGTAAGCTTAGATTATTGTGGCAAAAATGTAAATGCCATGGTTGTGATATCATAGGAAGTGGTTATTTTTACCTGGATTATGTTGAGGGGTTTTCTTTACTTCTCGACTGTGAGCCTCGATAATGAAATGTAAAATTTACATTATAGTTGGTTTGGTTTAAAAATGTGAAACACTGACAGAGGAAAGATATGTTTAAGGCTTGAACTGGGTTATGGGTTCGTGCTTGCTTAGTTGCAATTTCGACCCTTATGTGACAGCCTAGCTTATGGATAATTTTGATGTTTATTCATGTACATTACTTAGTTTCATTATCATAGTTACTTTTGAATTATGTGGTATTTTATAAATCTTTGCAGCGTAGTAATTTTTTCCAATCGAATCCTACATGATTCAGTGCGTGTCATTGTTTGAAATAACCTCTATCTTTAACGACAAGAGCCCACATGATTCGATCCAGGGTTGCATGTGTTTATGGCTTAAAGCCATGTGTGTGTTATTTTATTTTGTCATAAGTTCCAAAAGGATTCGATCTCGTGACCTTTAAATGGATGTGTTATTTCAATAAATGAGTTCATATTAGGTTTTAAGTTTAATTCTTATGTTGATATTAGATATGTGGTTCTGGTAAATAGGTAGGTTTTAAATAGGTTTAACTATGTTTTATCTTGTGTTTATATTTATATTGTTTTAAGTTTTGGAAATTATATTTGAGTTATAAACTTTATGCAAAGAATTTTATGCTAAGGATATAGGTATTAGTTTTGTTCATTATAATCAATGCAAGCCTAGTGGCAATATGAAATCTGCCAGCAGAATAAATATACAAATTTAGTTTTTATATATGTCTAGGTTAATAAGTTCGTCAATTATGGTTAATAGGAACTAGATACAGAATCTATGGTATTATTTTAATGTTTTGGACTTGAAATAATAAACAGTAAATATAACTTACATTTTAAAATCTGTGTAAAATCTACACTATGTTTCAAGAAATACCTCTGTCAGAGGAGACTGAAATTAACCTGTAATTGATGAAATAAAATGCAGAAAATAACATAAAACAAACCCTCCTATAGATAAAACTAAAGGTGTTAGTCCATCATTATAAATATGAATATGATCCATTTTCCTAACTTAGAATATCATGGTTAAATAGATAAAATAACCTAACCTCTGTCAAAAGAAATACATCTTATAGGGAATAATGAATTTAACTTGCAAGTGAAGAAAGAAGTAATGCATAAAATATAACATAGCTTATAGTAGACACAGACTAAATATCCATTCATAATTTAATCTCCTCTTTTAATAAGAAAACTTCTATATCTTGCAAGGGAAAAATCAAGAACCTCATACATACAAGTTGAAGCTATTTTAATAGCTGAAAATCCTGCTCACTCAAATACCCAGCATTAACAAATTCATAGACAGATCTGACCTATGTTTAGACAACTGAATAACTTGGGAACTACCACATTCCATCCAAACCTAACCGAGAACCATTCCTGGTTTCAATATGCATCCCCTCGAGCTGGTTTCAACATGCAAGTATCTTAGAGCTCTTAAGGTAAGGATTCCCTATCTGGGATATTAGGTTTTGTTTCAGTTTCTTTTTTTCCTGATAGGAAAAATGTTCTCCAAGAACTCTCTTGAATGTAATCAGGTAAAATTATGGAATCCTCCCAAAGATAGATAGATTGATAGGTTGATCTCCAATCCTCTCTTTGGCTTGGGTCTTTATAGACATACTTTTTAGGAAAAGGGGCAGTTAAATCAAGAATCATTTGATTTCTTGAAATAACCCTTTTCATTTACTTTAGGTAATTTAATATTTACTTAAGAACTTTTGACTAGTTCCTACTTTGACTCTTGTAGGTATTTTAATATTTAATTTATCATTAGTAATAATAATATCATGTGGATCATTTCTTCATTACTTATAGTTACTAGTATTATTACTATGATACTCTTTTATACATATCATGTGTAAATTATATATTTATATATATACACCATTTGTTAACATTTCTAACTTTAGGTATCAAATAGCATGATCCCTAATCATATGACTCGTCTCTTTTAGTTTAGTCATTTTCTTTAATAAGGCCTTCACATAGGGTTTAGTTCAACTAGGTTGGGCAACTCTAAACCTCCTTGCATGTTGGATTCCCTTGTATTTGTTGGGACTCAGAAATGTCACTCTTTCATCCACTTTATCTTCTGCTATTCCTCACATTTCATCGTCCCATTAACCTTTTATCATACCATTTACATACATATATTTGGGTTTCACCTTATTATTTCCACTTTATTTATTTTTAGTATTATAAGTAAATTTATGATTAAATATTAGAAAATTAACATGTTTTTCACTAATATCTCAAAGTATGGATGAGCTTTGTAATGTGTAGGAATATGTGAAGGATTAATTCAAAGAAAAGACATCACGTATATGTCCTCCACCATTTCAAGGAGATAGTTATGCAAAGAATATTCCAAGGAGAAGATCATGGAGATTTGGTTGAGAGACATGTGCAGAATTTGTGAAAGATATGTGGAGGATTTGAAGGGATCATATCTTGTAATAATAGGAAAGTAGTTGAGTGGTTGAGTGAATAGTGAATCTCTCATTATGAGATGGTTATCTTCTTCTCAATGAAGTTCATGTATAAAAGAGAGTGCTCTCTCTTCATTTGTAATGGGATATTATTTTAGAATATTTTAGATCTTAGATTATCTTAGAGAATAGTAGATTGTAGAAGTTAGCCTTGACTTTGTAATATGGAGAAGGGAATTCTTACATTTTGTTCATAATATTGGTTTTGATGCTTTCATGATTTGTCATTGATTCTTGTGATGTAAATTAATATTGCTTGATTGTTAATGTGAGCTTAGATGTGTTGTCTTGTTTCTCTTCATATGTTGTCTTTCTTTTATGCAATTCACTTTCAGCTGTGTGTTTCATCTTCCTACATTAGATTAGCAATTGTTTGTTTCAGCGTAAGGGGGGTTAGATTAGATTATTCTTAGTTTCATAGGGGGTTAGATTAGATTAATTTCACTTAAGTCCTACATATACTGTGCATGTGATTCGTAAGCCTATGAACCTCGGATTGACAAATGAAATGGCTGGGCAATTACTACAACAGAATTTAAACGACATTAATTCGGCCCAACATTTCGGTGTCGTTGCGGGGAAGCACGATGGATTGAAGTTAGTTTGATTAATTTTTCGCAAGCATACACTAGGGTGTGAATTTCAATTTCTGTAATGAGTGAATTTCAATTTCTACAAAGAGTGTTTCAATTATGTAAGTGTGAATTTCAATTTCAGCAAGTGTGTTTTCTCGAAACTGTGAAGAGTAATTGTTTTTTTCTTATACAGAGTGTTTTCTTTTTAATTTGTTTCAGCAAGAGTGTTTATTTAAATTCTTCATTTAGATTTGGGTGCTGTAAAAATATCTTTTTGTCAAAATTATTTAACAATGATTTTAAGCTTGGAATAGCTCACTCATATCCTTGCGAAAGTAGGGATCTCCTCTTCTCTCGAAAAGGAGATCCTCAAAGTAGCCAAGAGCTTAATCACTCCTCCAGAAACAAATGAAGAATCATGCACATTTGATGGAGAAAAATCATGTGGACAAGAGATCGAGGAGGACCACGAGGAGTTGCGGCATGATGTGAGGAATGAAAACTATGCCTACCAAATCCCTATCCAACGATGGTTTGAAGCGAGTACGAGGTTAGATGTTCAATTTAGTTTTTATTTTTTTCTAGTTAATTCACAGTTACAACAATTAATTCCATACATTTTGGTTTATCCTCATCTTCTATTTGCAAAATTAACACTGAACATATTCTTATTGTTGTTACGTGAATGGCTACACTAGATATTTAACTCCACGTAACAATTTTCTAGTTCCCAATGAGCATAGAGTAGGTAGGATATTATTTTCAGTTTTTAATTTCACTTAGAATAAGTATGCTCTCCTCTGTGCTTCGTGTAATCGCAAGGATAAGAAAGTAGGATGTTTTCTAAAATTTTCAGGAATAAATAATTAATGTTTTGCAACATGCTTAATTGATTTCATCCTTATTTTGCAATTCATTATCTCCATTTGCTAAAAAAATTTTGAATTTGTAAAATAAAACTATTTGCAATTTCATTTTTAAGCTGAACAAATGCTGAAAAATAGCTGCAACTCCAAGCTGAAACAACACAAATCTATTGCATTTTTTGGCATTTTGGCTTGTTAAAATTTGCTAAAACACAGTCGGGACAGTCCTATTTTTAGGGACCATAAGGGATTATTTTTAAAACTTGTTTCTATCCAAATTATCTATTCAAATCTAGTTTCCAATCCAATTTGAATTATTCAATTTGGTTCTAAAATGAAAAAGATATGGTCAAAATACTGACTGGGGGTGGAGTAGGCAGCTCAAGAACATAGTTGGGATAGTCACATTTTGGGAGACCTAATGGATGAATTCTAAAAACATTTTTCTAATGCATACTATCATATAAATATAGTTTACAACACAATTTGAATCATTCAATTTTGATATCATATGAAGGAGATATGTCCAAAATACTAACTACCTATCCTAAATCTGCACTCTAAAAACTCTGCTTTCTCAGCTGTTTATTGGAATATTTGACCCATCAATTTTTCTTGTGTTCGAAACCTATTTCTATTGGAGATACCTATATGAATCTATTTTCATTTCCAATTGGAATCACATCAATCCATCTTTTAATGGAAACGTTGTACTCAAAATAGTGACCGTTGGTCTAGGCTGAAACTCACAAACAACATTAGGATGCAGGATTTTATTCAGATTATATGACATACCATACCATAGAAGTTTTAAAACCTATTTATACTAGAAGTATCCCTATGAATACACTTTCTTTTGGTTTTGGAATTCAAATCGGGTGTGAAACAAAGAAGTTATTACCAAAACACTGTGAGGTAGTCTACGTCGGTCCAACATGCATCCCAGATAAGAATAACTTGACTCGTTTCTCTATTTCTGGGCATGTGGAAACTAATTTTGAAAATCCCAGACATGATTTTTGTGCATAATATCCTCCTTTACCTAACTCGTGAGGAAATCACCAAACAAAGCCATGATTTGTGATATACAATTGGTTCTTTGGGAGGATATTTTCCAGATTTACTATTGTAGCCGGTTCCAAGCAGCTGAAACAGTAAACTCCATTGCTGTGACAATAAAGGCTGAACATAGTTATGTGAAGGCTGAACATAGTTTTGAAAAATCTGAAAATAGTTCTGTGAAGGCTGAAAATAGTTCTGTGAAGGCTGAACATAGTTTTGTGAAGGATGAACAAAGGCTGAACAAAGCTCAGAAAAAGGGCTGAACAAAGAAAAGGCTGAACATAGTTTTGTGAAGGATGAACATAGTTCTGTGAAGGATGAACAAAGAATAGAAAAAGGATGAACAAATCTCCTAAGCATCAATTAAAAATATTATAATCGTAGAAGCAATTCGAACAGTCTTAACACCACAAAAAAGAGGAAGGATCAAAGCAAGGAATTGGACTATCACCTGTAAAGGACAAAATAATAGTAGAGATAGATGGTCTGGAGGACGAATGAGGCCAATATTTGGAGGTGAAAGCACTCAAGCTACAATGTGCATTTTACAAAGGATAATGCACCAAATATTTTTATGCATGAATCCTCTCGTTTTTGCTTGTTGGGAATAACAGATTATTTGCTATATTTTCTCGCATTACTATGTATGTAAATGCTAATTGGGCATCAATGCCATAAAATGGTAACATTATGCATGTATGAAATTATTGAATTCATTTATTAATTGCATCATGCATTCATTGTTAGCAATGCAGGAGTTTCCATGGAGTTTTAATCTACCAAAATTTGTTTGGAGACGGAAGCATAGCACATTCTCAAATCTCTCTACCATCGTTTGTGAGCCAATAAACTTAATCAATCCAAATTTCTAATTCTTCTAACTCTGGTGAGACTGTGCAGTACAACTGAGCATCAAATAAAAGGGTATATTTTGATGAGGCTCAGCCTCTTTATGCGATTGATGAATATGCATCTTGAGTTATACCATAATGCCAGTGTATTCTTGTTTCATCTAATAAATTATCCTTCCTGGTTTAATATATATTTTTCAGATCATGACGCAATTGGTTTCTGTGCAATTGGTTCCTTAATGATTATGTTGGTAAAGAAATTGTGATCGCAGAAGCAAGTGGACCAGTCTTAAGACCACAAAAAGGAGGAAAGAAATCCCCGAGAGTTTCTTGAATGACAACATACAAAGATAAAGGTAAAAACACACTTTATTTATGAATTTCAATTTGCTCGCCTTTGTACTAATTTCTGTATTTTACAATAATCTCACAAGTTTAATTACAGGTTTAGTACTAACATTTTTCAGATCGTCGATTTTCCTGTTGAAATGATTTGTCATGAATCACGTAATGTTTAAAAAAACATGCCTCATTGACAATGTTTCCAGGATATTTAATTTTTAAATCCATAAAAGTGCAGAATGAACTAATTTGCTCACAACGCAGAAAGTTTCTTCGCTGTTGCAGCCGCTATTGCAGCTGGTTGTTGCAGCCACTGTTGCCACTGGCTCTTGTAGTTAGTTGTTGTAGCCTTTGTTGCACCTGGTTGTTGCAGCCAGGTGTTGCAGCTGTTGTCGCAGCTGGCTGTTGCAGTTGCTTGTTACAGCTGCTATCACAGCTGGTTGTTGCTGCTCGCTATTACATCTATTAAAATTTTTTAAATTCTAAATGTTGAATGCCCAGGAATGCAGATCGAATAAATTTCAAAGTGTTTCTGCCATTTTTATTTTGTGTTGTAAAAAAAATATTTCTTTTTTTCTATAAAAAGAAATCAATAAAATTTAAAAAATAAAAAATAAAACTTACAAAAGAAAATAAAAAAATAAAAAAATAAAAACAATCGAGAAATTGCAAATGGATCTCAACACTTCCTGAAAACATCTTTGGAATAATGATTTTTGTTTCTTTCACACTAAAATTGTTTTCTTCAGTCACTTCAAGCAGTGATCAATAACGAACCATGAGCGCAATGGAAATAGGTATAACACATTTTATTTTTTTCTGACATTTTCTTTGCAGCTTATGTACTTCTTTTCGCATGATATGTTCTCTTTTACGAATGTCTCATAAGTTTCATGCTAGGTTGCATGAGGACATGCAACCAGATCAGTTGGGGAGGGGAAACTATACATATTCACTAATAAGTTTTCATGGAGGATTTTGTACTAAAGTTTTTTTTCAGGTTTCAGAGATAGTCACATTTTGTTCCTGAAGTGACTTTTCAAAGAAACACAAAATTTTTAAGAAACATGCTTTGATAGATAGCCTGAAGGAGCTGTTACTCATGACATTTGCTGATAAACATCGTAACGTTGGTTGTTACATAGAAACCATCCATAAATTCATTTGCGTCATGATTGTTTATCCATATTTCTCCTTCAAGGCACCTTCACCATCCATTTCTTGAAGTCCACTTTCCATCGCTTTATCTGTCATGACTTCACACATGACTATCTTTCTGAATTGCATACATCCCTTTATCTTTTTCAGTTCATTTTTCCATTCTAGTTTGCCTTCTAAATAAAACCAACTCCCTTTCCATGACTACATAGCTTTTCCATATTCATTGCCTGACTATGAGATCTTTTCACTTATAGTCCTACCAATCTTTTTATACCAACTCGCATTGACTGATGTGGGATTCCTTAAGTCCCACCTTTCAACAAGTCTTACCCCATCGACCTTAGCACCTTATCTAGGATATAGACTAGAGTTAATTATTGATGCCTTAATGGCAAGTTCTCTCGCTGACAATCATGAGAATTCATCAATGTCCCTTGATCATCAGATCTTGCAAGTGACGCGACATCAGCACATCTATTCGCACTTCGCAAGATGTACTTGGGTATCTTGGCACTCATTGACATCATTGGTGAGTTGCCTTGCATTGGTTAACGACATTCATTAATGGTTGGTAATCCAATGATTTCCCTTGATGCTCAACCTCGACACATTTTTTTGCATGACTAGAATTGTACCATCGGGTTTTGTAGCGGGTGAATACTATACATTTTTTTCTCATGACTCTATCAATAGTTGCAGAAACATGACATCATATCTATGAGTGTATCATAGTTCCACTTTCCGCCTTCCACATTTTCCATTATTTATCAGCAACAATTCAGATTCCTCCACTTCACATTACAGCAGTTCCAGCAGTTACAGCTGCAACATCATTTAGAGTTACATTTTTATCCTGCGGCCATGACATATTTTCCATTATTTCTCAGTAGTAGTTTAGATTCCTCCACATCACATTACAGCAGTTCTAGTAGTTACAGCTGCAGCATCATTTTTATCTTGCAGTCGTGGCATATTCTCCATGATTCAGCAGTAGCAGTATTGATTCCTTCACTGCACATGATCTAACAGTTATAGGTGTAGTAGTAGTGACACATTCCAGATCCAGCGGCATCAACTACATTCCTATTACATCTTTCATCTACTTTTTGGGTAAGTGGGGGTATGTTTTTTTCTAAACTTTAATCATGCAATTCCTTACATGCTAACAATGAATAATTTGGAAAATTCCCTCACCGTGCTCCATTTCTTTCACAGCCCATGCTAGGACATGCAACCACATCAGCTGGGGAGGGGGAACTATATTCAATACATACTCACTTCTATCATTCCATACTTTTCACCACCATCACCCATTTTTCATCTCATTTACCATTCACGAGCATCTCTTTTCCGACAAATCCTCTATTGCACTTTGCTTCATACACATTGATATACATATTGGCATGATTCATAAAGATAAAGAAAATACTTTCTTATGCACAATGATGATTTCTATGCACATTAATAGCTTATGATTTTCAATGAGTATATGGTTAAATTATTATGCAGCTAGAAAGCAGATGACGAAATGAATGTTGTTAACACAAGAACCAACATTCTTTACATTCATGGTTGTCACACAAGAACCAACCATAAGGAAAATGTCAGTTGTTTCTCATGCATTTCACATTATGAAATGAATGTTGTTAACACAAGAACCAACATTATTTATATTCATGGTTGTCACATAAGAACCAACCATAAGGAAATGCCAGTTGTTAATCATGTATTTCACACCCTGGAAATATTCATTGTTAAAAAAGACATTATCAATCAAAGCCAAAGTTTAGATGCCAAAAGTTCTTGAGAATATCCATACACGGTTGCATGAGTACATGCAACAAGTTCAGTTGGGGAGTATGTTGGGACTCAGAAGTGGCACCTTTTCATCCACTTTATCTTTCACTATTCCTCACATTTCACTGTCCCATTAACCTTTTATCATACCATTTCCATACATATATGTGGGTTTCACCTTATTATTTCCACTTTATTTATTTTTAGTATTATAAGTGAATTTATGATTAAATATTAGAAAATTAACATTTTTCTCACTAATATCTCAAAGTATGGATGAGCTTTGTAATGTGTACGAATATGTGAAGGATTAATTCAAAGAAAAGACTTCACGTATATCTCCTCCACCATTTCAAGGAGATAGTTATACAAAGACTATTCCAAGGAGAAGGTCATGGAGATTTGGTTGAGAGACATGTGGAGAATTTGTGAAAGATATGTGGAGTATTTGAAGGGATCATATCTTGTAATAATAGGAAAGTAGTTGAGTGGTTGAATGAATAGTGGATCTCTCATTATGAGATGGTTATCTTCTTCTCAAAGAAGTTCATGTATAAAAGAGAGTGCTCTCTCTTCATTTGTAATGGGATATTATCTTAGAATATTTTATATCTTAAATTATCTTAGAGAATAGTAGATTGTAGAAGTTAGTCTTGACTTTGTAATATGGAGAAGGGAATTCTTACATTTTGTTCATAATATTGGTTTTGATGCTTTCATGATTTGTCATTGATTCTTGTGATGTAAATTAAGATTGCTTGATTGTTAATGTGAGCTCACGTGTGTTGTCTTGTTTCTCTTCATATGTTGTCTTTCTTTTATGCAATTCACTTTTAGCTGTGTGTTTCATCTTCCTGCATTAGATTAGCAATTGCATGTTTCAGCTTAAGAGGGGTTAGATTAGATTAGTCATAGTTTCACGGGGGGTTAGATTAGCTTAATTTCGCTTCAGTCCTGCATATAATTTGCATGTGCTTCGTAAGCCTATGAACCTCGGATTGAAAAATTAAATGGCTGGGCAATTACTACAACGGAATTAAAACAACATTAATTCGGCCCAACAGTATAACATGGTAGTTCTTCAGTACTTGACGAGATACAGAAATTCAAAATTTCATTTAATCACTTAAAAATAAGTAATATGAGATCAATGTTTTATCAGAGTTGTTTTCACTCAACATATTAATTATTTTTAGTAATTCCTAACGCTTATCTAGAGCCCATACTCAATGTTAAGAAATAGGGAGTTACAAACTTAGTGCAATTTTGGAGCTCGTCGCTCAACACTAATACTAGGATGTATTTTTATGATACACCTAGTGATACAATGGCCAAGGATCCAATGTTACAGAGATTATGCTCAACATCAACTTGGAAGGTTGTAGGGATTATCCCCAACACTTCCAATTTTATCTTTTCATGTTCTTCAGAGCTTCATGATCAACACAAATGTATCATATCTCATGTGTTCCAGAGCTTCTCACTCAACATAAATATAAATATTCATGTTATCCAAATATTTTCCCTAAACAAAAAACATCAAATACCCATGTGCTCCAGAGCTCCTCACTCAACACAAAACATCTCATCAATTATGTGCTTCAGGGTCCACACCCAAGACATGGAATCACATATATAAAACATATGCAATTGGGTTATGCATAATATATCAAACAAGTCATCATGTTCATGTGCAGTGGTTCTTAGGCCCAATATAAAAAAAATCAAAGTAACATCATAAGAAATGGGGCTTATGCCCATAAGTGTTAGGTCATAATTCGAGATATTACATCTCTCCCTGCTTAGGACAACACCATCCCTGCTGTTCTAGGGACTCGAAATGAAATCATGAAATAAGGAGGGGTAAGCCTTTCTCATAGTGGCTTCATTCTCCCAAGTAGCCTCGTCGACCTCGAAGTGCTTCCATTGAACTTTCAACTAGACTATGGTTAAGTTCTTGAGCTGCACCTCTCTCTTGTCCAATATATGAAGGGGTTCAGGTGCAAACTCCCCTTTAGGTTCCACCTGTAATAAGGACCAATCAATCACATGTTTAGTATCATAAACATATTCCTTTAATAAAGATGAATGAAAAAAATTATGGACTCTTCTATGAGCGGGTAAAGCTAGTTCATATGTGATTGGCCCTCTCTTGGCCAATATCTCAAAGGGTCCACAAAATCTAGGTGATAACTTACCACACCTCCCCAAGCTCAACAAGCTTTGTTTTGCTTTTACTTTCAAGTAAACATGGAAACCTATCTGATAATATTTATATTTTCTTTTCTTATCCGCGTAACTTTTCTGGAGGTCTTGTGCTTCTTTAAGGTTTAGGTGGACCTTGGTAACCAATTTTTTCAAGTCCTATAGTAAGTTAGGCCCTAACATGATTCGATCCACATGGCTATCCCAAGTAACCGGTGTTCTACACTTTCATCCATAGAGTACCTCAAAGGGACTCATCTTGGCAAAAGTATGGTATCCATTGTTATATGCAAACTCTGCAAGATGCAGGTAATATTCCCACTTGGTGGGGTTGTTCATGACATACATCCTAAGCATGTCCTCTATAATCTGGTTTACACGTTCTATCTTCCCGTCTGTCTGCATGTGGTAAGCAGTACTAAAGTTCGATCGTGTCTCTAAACTAGAGTATAAGGATCTTCAAACATTCCTGATAAACTTAGTATCTCGATCTGAGATGATTTCCTTGGGTATCCCATGCAATCTAAATATCTGCTTTAAGAAGATGTTGACAATTTGTACTACCTTGTAGGTCAACTTCACTGGAATGAAGTGCGTTTCTTTTAAAAATTTGTCAACTACTACAAAGATAGAATCATTTTTCTTTTTACTCTTAGGTAGACCCATGATAAAGTCCATACTAATGACCTCCCACTTCCATTCTGGAATGGGTAATGGCTACAGAAACCTTGAGGGATGCTGGTGCTCATCTTTGACTAGCTGACATTCTTGACATTTTGTGATAAACAACGCTATGTCGGCCTTTAATGTAGGCTAGAAAAAGTGTTTCTTTACTGTGGATATCATCTTTTGATATAGCGAATGCCCTGAGTAGGGTGTCTGATAAAATTATGTGAGGATGCTGAACCTGATGTCCCCTCCTTATGGAACATACAATATCTCTTTGGACCAGAGAAGTCACATTTCATCTAGCTTGTACTCTTTCTTTTGTTGAAACAACTTGTCCTCTTGGATCTTCTTGAGGATTTCAACACAAAAAGGGTCAACTCTGTTGTCCATTCTAATCCTCTCGTTTAAATCCGAATCAGTTTGAATTAAAGTCACCTCATATATCATATGAGCTCGTTATCTCAAAGCATTGACAATTTTGTTCTCCTTTTCCTTTATATGCTTTAGCTCGAAATGGTACTAGTTGAGGAAATCCGACCATCTTTCTTGCCTGGATTTTAGATCTAGTTCTTCAAATAAATAATTCAAAATCATATTGTCTGTTTTCAAAAGGAATTTCTTTCCCATGAGTTAGTGCCTCCACATCTTGAAGGCGTGGATGAGGGCCGCTAACTCAAGATCATGGGTCGGGTAGTTTTGTTCGTGTTCTTTTAACTTTTGTGATTCATAAAAGGTCATGTAATCATTCAGCAAGAGGACTCCTATGAGCCCTTCCTTGCTTGCATCCATGAAAACAACAAAATCCCCATCGAGATCCGCAATTCATAGTATTGGTGTAGTTTTCAAAAGCTGGTTAATCTTTTGAAAACTTTCATTGCACTTGGTCGTCCATAAGAACTTGTTTTCCTTCTCTTACAAAGTGGTCATGGGACAAGATATCCTCGAGAAGTTCTCAATGAACTTCCGGTAGTAATTGACTAATCCCAAAAATGATCTAATGTCAATGACACTAGTAGGGGCAGGCCAATCCTCTATGGATTTAATATTTTTTGGGTGCACAACTATCCCCTTATTGTAGATGATGTGACCCAAGTATTGTATATGTGGCTTGTAAAAATCACATTTACTAAACTTGGCGTAGGGATGGTGTTCCCGTAACACCTGTAGCACTATGCAAAGCTATTCCTCATGTTCCTCTTTACCCCTAGATTAAACTAGGATTTCATCTATAAAGACCAACAAAAATTATCGAGGTATTTACTGAATATATTGTTCATCATACACATGAAGTTTGTGGTTGCATTGGTCAACCCGAATGGCTTCACTACAAACTCGTAATGGTTGTATCTTGTACGAAAGGAAGTTTTGTGAATATCCTCATCACGAATCCGTACCTAATGGTACCTAAATATCAGGTCAATATTCAAAAATATCTGGGATCCTCCTACTTGATTGAACAAGTCATCGATCCTAGGGAGTGGGTATCGGTTCTTAATGGTCGTCTTGTTAAGTTTACGGTAATTTATGCACATCCACATCGTACCATTATTCTTCTTTACAAAAATTATGGATTGTCCCCGAGGGGACGCACTCAGTTGGATACATCCCTTCTCAATCAACTCCTCCAACTACAGCTTGAGTTCCACTAACTCTGGTGCGCTCATGCGATAAGGGGATTTTGAATCCAGAACTAATCCTTAGTGTCAGTTCTATGGAAAAATCCAAGTCTTGTTTTGGTGGTAATCCTGGGATCTCCCTAGGAAATACGTCTTTAAAGTATATGAGAACTAGAAATTCCTCGATGTGTTGTTCTCTTTCAGCTTCTATGTCTTGGATGTTTACTACAAATAGTTTCCAACCTTTCCTAATGCACTTATTTGCTTGTAAAGCAGATCTCTGCCTTACAAAAACTTTCTTAGGTATTCCTTGAATCTTTACCGGATTCCCTTGTCATTATGTACACAAGATTGACCTATTTAAACTTTGTAAGTCTCCTTGAATACTTTGTACAGTTTTCAGTATATGAGAATTTTCTCAACCACCAGTTTTGCTTCCTGTGTGGGGGTATTCAACTTTCCTTTCCAATTGTTGTCATCTTTTGCATTCATTCTCTGAATGGTACTTTTAATCTTGCAATTGCAAATTTTTAATAAAAGGAAAAATTTCTGTTAGTTAAGAAAATATTTAAAACATACTTTATTTTTTGCAACGAATATCTGGCATGCCCATTAGCTCTCTTAGTGTTGAAACTAGGCTCTAATGCCACTTGTAATGTCGCCAAAATTTGAATTTTTTTTTATTTATTAGGCTAGTTAATTACTATGTGAACTAGACATTAACTTATCTTCTACGAAATGTGTCGATCTTTGGTTGCGAAACTGAAGTGTCATAAGTTGTTCTTGTTGTTTCTATATGTTTTCCCAATGTTATTACTAATGTAATTCTATAATGTTTTTATGTTACCTGATATGATTTAGATTATTATATTGTTCATTGATTATTTCTTATCATGCATGTGTGTGTGTGTCCAGTTATAACTTACTTCCTGGTTATAAGTTTTGTTTGTTTGTTTATGGAAAGTCCTAACCTACTATTGTAATCGTCAAGGGGTGGAGTGGAAGGACTTGTATCCCTTATAGTAACACTTGGAGAGGTAACTGGTTTTACTTGGCGTTACAGGGTTTACTTAGTTCATGTTGAACTAATGCAGCTCCTCTTCATTTTGTGCAGGTTCATTAGGTGGAAAAAACTTGCTACGACAACTAAACATTTTCATGCTACCTATGCTAAACTACTCCATTGCTTTTGAAGATAAAAGGACCAAAGTCCTATCCTAAGAATCCTTACTACTATTGTTCGCGATATTGTTTTATGCATAGCTGGGGTTTATTAGACCTATGACAAACTGATTAACATTATTATTGTTGTCGAAGAATTAATGAATTTTATCCATATGCTTAATTTTTATCACATACGATTTGAATGTTTTTATGCTTGTATGTGAAGGGATTAAGTCAAAGACTTAGCCATAATGTATTTAAAGTTTAATATTCCATGATATATGTATGTTGAGCCATCAATGGAGTACTCCATATGCCATGAACCTTGTATTATCCTAAGTCAATGCATGGAGGTCTGGTTCGCATCTGCTCCTTGGGAAGGTATGCTATCCACCTAGGTTTGGATAGTTTATTACTTTGTTGTTTTCAGATGGAGGATTGGCATACTTCTAATTCCTTATGTTCCTTTGGTTGCATGTGTCAGAGCTTCCATTGCGTGGGTCATGGTGACTACTAGGATGTCAACAAAATACCCTTCACGAGTAAGCCTTGTACCAACAAGTTTGAACTTGTTACCTCTGCGTATAGATGTGTTTTCACAGATATTTGAGCCCGATGTTGTAATGGTGAATGATTTAGTTTAAGGGTTTTGATTGTGTAATATTTTTTTTATATTTGAAGGGCATCCAGAGATGCGTATGAAAGTATGGGGTTTATGATGTTTGAGTTTGGTGCCTTCAAGCCATGACTGTCATGACTCAACTCTGTAATGTATTTTGGGTTGGTAACTTAAACGTATGGCTTTAATGGTTAATGAAAACTTCTGCATTTTAGTTTTGATGATGGGTATTTAAATGGTGGCAGTACCATTGCTCGCAATGGTGTCTTGAATCACGACTATGTATTTTTGTTTGTAAATGATAGTGGGTATAATTGTATGTAATCACAACTGGATTTTATTGATACCGTCACTAGCTTGGAAAGGTTGTGACCCGATGTATTTCGCTATCTGTATTTAAATGGAGGTTCTGAATATTGTTTTTAGATGGTTTAGTTTAGCTTATAGTCGTGTCATTGTTGGCAATGGAGCTCTTGCCAATTTGTGTGTGTGTATTTTCTTATGGGAAATTGTTATTTAATGGTGATTTATAGTGTTATTTACTTACCTATGGTTTAGTATAGTCATTGACGTAAGATTAGATTATTGTGGAGAAAATGTAAATGCCATGGTTGTGATAACGTAGGAAGTGGTTATTTTTACATGGATTATGTTGATGGGTATTATTTACTTCTTGGCTGTGAGCCTCGATAATTAAATGTAACATGTACATTTTATTTGGTTTGGTTTAAAAATGCAAAACACTGACAGAGAAAATATTTATTTATAGATTGAACTGGGTTATGGGTTCATGCTTACTTAGTTGCGATTTTGACCCTTATGTGAAAGCGTAACCTGTGCATAATTTTGAAGTTTATTCCTATACATAGTTAGTTTCATTATCGTAGTTACTTTTGACTTATGTGGGATTTTATAAATCTTTGTGGTGTAGTAAGTTTTTCTAATTGACTCCTACAGGATTTGATGCATGTCTTGGTTTGAAATAACCTCTGTCTTTAATGACAAGATCCCATAGGATTTGATCCTGGTCTGTGTGGGTTTATGGTTTAAAGTTGTGTGTGTGGATTTTTTTTTGGCATAAGTGCCAACAGGATCCGATACTGATACCTTTAAATGGATGTGTTATTTTAGTAAATGAATTTGTATTAGGTTTTAAATTTAATTCTTATGTTAATATTAGATAATGTGGTTATGGTAAATATGTAGGTTTTAGATAGGTTTGACTTTGTTTTATCTTGTGTTTATATTTATATTTTTTTAAGTTTCAACAAATATATTTAAGTTATAAACTTTATACAAAGAATTTTATGCTAAGGCTATAGGTATTAGCTTTTTTTATTATAATGAATGCAAGGCTGGTGGCAATATGAAATCTGCCAGCGGAATAAAGATATAAATTCAATTTTTAAATAGGTCTAGGTTAATAAGTTCCTCAGTTAGGGTTAATAAGAACTAGATACAGAATATCTGATATTATTTTTATGTTTTGGACTTGAAATAATAAATAGGAAATATAACTTACATTTTAAAATCTAGACTATGTTTACAGAAATACCTCTCTCAGAGGAGACTAAAATTAACCTGTAATTGATGAAATAAAATGCAAAAAATAACAGAAATCAAACCCTCTTACAGATGAAACTAAAGGTGCTAGTCCATCATGATAGATATGAATAAGATATATTTTCCTAACTTAGAATATCATGGTTGAATAGATAAAATAACCTAACCTATGTCCAAATAAATACATCTACTAGGGAATAATGAGTTTAACCTGTAAGTGAAGAAAGAAGTAATGCATAAATGATAACCTAGCTTATAGTAGAGAGACACTAAATATCCATTCAGAATTTAATCTCCTTTTTTAATAAGAAAAATCAATAACCTCATACTTGCAAGTTAAAGTTGTTTTAATGGATGAAAATCCTGCACACTCAATTACCCAGCATTAACAAATTCATAAACAGATCTGACCTCTATTTAGAAAATCGAATAACTTGGGAACTACCACGTTCCACCCAACCATGACCCAGAACCATTCTTGGTTTCAATCTAGATCCCCCCAATTTGGTTCCAACATGAAAGTAGCTTAGAGCTCCTAAGGTAAGGCTTTGCTATCTGGGATATCAGGTTCTATATCAGTTTTATGTTTTTTCCTATTAGGAAAAATGTTCTCCAAGAACTCTCTTGAATGTAATCAGTTAAAATTATGGAATCCTCCCAAATATAGATTCATTGATAGGTTGATCCCCAAGCCTCTCTTTGGCTCGGGTATTTATAGATAAATGTTTCAGGAAAAGGGGAAGTTAAATCAAGAATCATTTGATTTCGTGAAATAAGCCTTTTCATTTACTTTAGGCAATTTTAATATTTACTTAGGAACTTTTGACTAGTTCCTACTTTGACTCTTCTAAGTATTTTAATTTTTTAATTTATCATTAGTAATAATAATAACATGTGGATCCTTTCTTAATTACTTATAGTTACCAATATTATTACTATGCTTACTCTTTTATACATATCATGTATAAATTATATATTTATATATATACCATTTGTTAACATTTTTAAATCTAGGTATGAAATAGCACGATCCCTAATCATATGACACTTTTCTTTTAGTTTAGTCACTTTCTTTAATAAGGACTTCAGGTAGGGGTTAGGTCAACTAGGCTAGGCAACTCTAAACCTCCTTGCATGTTGGATTCCCTCGTATAACATGGTAGTTCTTTAGTACTTGATGAGATACATAAATTCAAAATTTCATTTAATCACTTAAAAATAATTAAGATGAGATCAATGTTTTATCCAACTCATTTTCACTCAACATATTAATTCTTTTCAGTAACTCCTAGCGCTTATCCATAGCCCATACTCAACGCTAAAATTATGGAGTTACAAACTTAGTACAATTCCAAAGCTCCTCGATCAACAATAATGCTAGGATGTATTTGTAGGATACAGCTATGGACACAATCGCCAAGGATCTGATGTTCTAGATCTTATGCTCAACATCAACTTGGAGGGCTCCAAGGCTTATGCCCAACACTTCCAATTTTATCTTTTCATGTGCTTAAGAGCTTCATGCTAAACAAAAACGTTTCATAACTCATGTGTTCTACAGCTTTTCGCTCAACACAAATATAAATATTCATGTGTTCCAGAGATTTTCGCTCAACACAAAAAATCAAATACCCATGTTCTCTAGAGCTCCTCTCTCAACACAAAACATCTCATCAATTATGTGCTTCAGGGTCCAGGATGAACACATGGAATCACATATATAAAACATATTAAATTGGATTACACCCAATACATAAAAAAATTCATCATGTTTATGTGTAGTGGGGTCTTAGGCCCAATATATAAAACATGTAAGTAACATCATAAGAAATGGGGCTTATTCCCATAAGTTTTAGGTCAAAATTCAGGATATTACACCGACAGTATTCTCCATGACTATCGTCAATGATGTGGGCTCAAAATTAACTGTACTTATGTTGGAGATATAAATGACCCTACTATGAACAACTCTCTTCGGATATCAAGGTTGTAGACAACAATATCTCTTCTTTCTTGAAAGTAGAATGAATTGAATCTTGGGCGTGAAGTATGATAGAATGCAACAATTTTCCCTAACCGTCCTTCACATGCATGAGCTATCAATCAGAAAGGAATCCATCCTTTCAGGAACATGGGCATATCATACGACTCATTAAGTAATTTTTTTATGTATGCAACCATTTAATTGTCACTTCAACTGGTAGTTATTTCCATAAATCCGGATGTGAACAAAAAGCACG
The DNA here is from genome assembly GCA_001517045.1 of Pseudotsuga menziesii. Classification (NCBI taxonomy): domain Eukaryota; kingdom Viridiplantae; phylum Streptophyta; class Pinopsida; order Pinales; family Pinaceae; genus Pseudotsuga; species Pseudotsuga menziesii. The sequence continues at coordinate 251,624 of LPNX010981882.1, forward strand.
CCGCCATATTTTCTTCGATTTTTTGAATTAATGACCTTTGACTTCTCCCATCTAGGTTTCCATTATATCATGCACCATATTGCACTCCTTATGACTCGTGCATATTTCAGCAGGGTTCATTCCATGTGACATACCAAGTGTTTTTTCTTTAAATTTTTGACCAAAAACTACGAAACTTTGCTTCTAGTTGCGACAGACTATTAGTATGAGACCATAATATTTGGTGCATCTTTATTTCCTTTTTTTTTTCTCTCTTTTTGTATTCTCTTTCTTTTTTATGTGACCAAGTCACATCTATCGTAATATGGATTCAGTCGAATCCCATTGACGAGTCCTCTAAATTCTATCCCATATAATTTTTCTAGTTTCATTGCTCCTCCATCACTAATCTCTTTGACAATGTATGGTCATAACCAATGATTTTTTAACTTCCCTCGGTGCTTGAATAATTTTCTATCATACATAAGAACAAGACCTCCAACTTGAAACTACTTATTCTTAATGTGTCCATCATGATATACCTTCTATCATTGATTTTCCACATTTTGGTGAAATCCTACGGATATTCTTAAACCCGTTGATAACTTAAGATAAAATACCTAATCATTATTTGATTAAATTCCTACCCATTAGCTAATTAGTTGGAATCCGCTTACACCTTAAAGTCAACACATGCCATATATATCCCAAGAATGATTTATTTCTAATTCTAGGTTGATATTGGCTACTTTATGGAATCCCAAAATTAGTAAATGTGCTTTCCTGCAGATGCTGCCCTATTTTGCTTTTATCCATCTTTTCTCTAGATAAGGTAAAGCTAGTTAACTAGGAAACTGGTATCTTTTGTTTTCAACCCATCCTCCATGAATTTCTCTCCATATTCCATGATTATCATGTTTTTCCATCACTCATGCTTTTTATAATTCGTGAGGTCCTTGACGGATTTGGGAAGTGCTTTAGCCACCTATGGGGGTTTATCATATTTGGTAAGTCTGATTTATGAGCTAGCAATGAGTTGTCTTCCATGAACTGGAATATCCTTTATAAGGAAGTATTACCATTGTAATAATATCAATTGTCATTTATTGATCATCCATAATGTGTGTTCATTAATTTACATTCCTCTTTCCTTATGCTAATTATTTGCAATTCCTAGTGAGGTTAATTGTGTTCTTAGATTCATAACTTGTTTATGGAATTCATATTTCCATCAAGGATTTAGAATTCTGACATGGTATAAGATCTTTGGGATCTCATCAATTAATTCTCCTTTCATATTTGCAGGTGCAACAAATTCAATATGGATTCAAAATTTCCTCTACTATCTCCTTTCAACTATGCTGATTGGAAGCCCAAGATGAGTGCTTACTTGAAGAGGAAATGTCTCTTTGAAGTCTACATTGGTGTTAGTATTTTATCATTTAAGCAATATGATCTTAGGATCTTATCTGAAAGAATAACATGCACAACAATAATCACAAGAGACAAGAGACACAAAGAATTTTCCTCAAAGAAACCATAAAGGAGAAAACCCCACAACTTCCTCAGAGATTGAATGAGCACCAATGGTAGCAGTAAATCCCAAAGACATAAACATGATCTCTGATAACTAATCTCTCTCACTTGTTCCAGTAATTCCTCTCTCACTCGTGTGCCCTAGTTGAGTGAGTGTGTGTAAAATAGAGAGGCTCACTCTATATTTATACTAATTTCTGACTTAACAATTAGTTACCAGAGCCGACATCTCTGGGAGAGTCTAATAACCCTAGTGCCCCTCAACTATCGGGGCTTTTCCTTCTAGTAAACAAGGAGGTTTGAAATTAACTCAATTATGGGGACTATTTCCATGACTTACAACGAAGGGTTAACCTCATTGAATTTACATGACTTTATTATATTAATGACTCTCCCAATAGGAACATTGGGGTACAATGAAATACAAATTATTCTCCTGATAGGAACATCAGGGTACAATATAAGATATACAAGTGAATATATTTCGAAGTTACAAATACATCAACACTCCCTCTTAACTAGGAAGGTATTCTTGACATAATTCATCAGCACAAGTCTTCTTCTCTGAATTATCATCAAATATGGATCATCACTGGATCATCATCAAAGTTGGATCAACATCAAGCCTGGATCATCACTAGATCAACATCAATTCTGGATTATCGCTCGATCAACATCAAGTTTGGATCACCATTGGATCATATGATCATCACTGCTTCCGTTATCTCGATCAAAGGTTATATCTCTTCATTCTTCTCGTCACAGGAAGTTCTATAGAGCCAACACTTTTTCATGCTGGTTGTAGGCCTATCCTGCATGTAGGTATTCATTTTCTTCAGCACTTATATCTAACCATGGGAGGAACACATCCAAGAACCATGTCATAAAGGCCCGCCCAGCAATTACATCTGACCATGGGAGGAACACATCCACCACCATGTCAGAAAGGCATGCCCAACACTCACATATGACCATGGGAGGAAAAAATACACCACCATGTTAGAAAGGCCCAACACTCACATCTGACCATGGGAGGCCCATCCTACCACCATGTCAAAATGGCTTGGAACTTACATCCGACCATGAGAAGAAAACATCCAAGAACCATGTCGAAATGGCCTAGAAATTACATTCACCAGCATGATAGGACACACCTACTATCATCTATGAAAAGGCCTAGCACTTACAACCATCAACATGATAGGACACACCTACTACCATATATGGAAGGGTCCAGCACTTACAACCATCAACATGATAGGACACACCTACTATCATCTGTGGAAGGGCCTAGAACTTACAACCAGTGGCATGTTAGGACACAACTACTACCATCCATGGAAGGGATCTGCACTTACAACTAGTGGCATGCTAGGACACGACTACTACCATCCATGTAAGGGCTCTACACTTAAAACTGATCAAGGGGGAGCCAATCCCAAAGTCATATCAAAATGGCTCTACACTTACACCTAATCATGTGGGAGCCAATCCCAAAGTCATATCAGAATGGCTCTGCACTTACATTTGATCATGTGGGTGACAATCCCACAGTCATATCAGAATGGCTTTGCACTTACATTTGATCATGGAAGGAAGCAATCTTACCATGTCAGAAAGGGCTCTACACTTACAACTGACCATGGGAGGAACCAATCCTACCACCATGTTAGAATGGCACACAGACACATCCCTTTTGCTTGGGAGGAACCTCGATTTGGAGAAAACCAAGCTTCTTCCTGAAGTACTCAAACTTCACTTTGGCCATTTCTAGCATAGAATCACAACAGGGCTGATTACACCCAAGGATAACCTACGAGCTTCGCTAGGACCGATTACATATGAGGACAAGATACATGACCATTTACATCTGAGCCGCCTACAAGATTCACCAGGATTTTATGCTCAGACAACCTATCTCACCGGCTATGCTAGAACTCCCTCTTTCGAGGGATCTCGATCTGGATTACATACTGGAGCTTCACTACTCCTCTTTGCATCATACAAAAATGCAATCCAGATCAATCAAATCAAATAGTATCTTTCAAAAGAAACATACTACCTCACAAATAGCCAAGCAAGTGGCAACATATTTTGCCTCATCTATACTTAGTGCCATGTAGGACTCCCTCCTACTAAACCAAGAGATCACACCTGATCTCATACTAAAGTAGCACCTTGAAGTGCTCTTCCTATCGATGGCAGTTCCTGCCCAATATGAATCCACATAACCTTCCAGGTTAGTCTTTTGATTCTTATAATACTTGAGCCCATACTCAACTGTACCCTTCAGGTACCACACTACATGCTTTGCAACCATCAGGTGAACATGTCTCAATGTGTTCACAACAAAGTAAATATCTAATCTCGTATTCGTCAGGTACATCATGGAACAAATATTTTGATGATACATCATGGCATCAACCGACTCTGATGAAGTATCACTGAATAGCTTAATGTTTGATGCCATAGGTGTGGTAATGGCCTTCCAGTCCATCATCATGAACCTATTCAGGATATCCACTGCATACTTCATTTGTCTAAGGGATATTCCATCTGCATTTTTCCACACCTCCATGCCTAGCAAGCTTCCTCTTCTTGCAAATGAGTTCCTATTTTCCTATTAGGAACAATTCATTCACATATAAAAGGAGCACCATTGGTCTTCCACCTTCAACCTTGTAAAGGTTGGAATCCACTTTACTCTCAGTAAATGCTAGATTCATCAGTAATATTTCCATCATGCCATACCATGTCAAACCTCATAATATTCTAAAGTCAGTCCATCTGAAGTGGAGCATCATTCTCTCTTTTCCTTTCATACTCTATGCATTGAAACATTCTGTACCAGAGTGACAAGTAGCTTCCTCTTCTATGAATATTCTATGTATCCATCTAGGGTCACTGGATACCAAGGCCCTCTATCTTGAACCTTTTCAAAATTTCTTGTCACACCTATCTGTGAGCTTCTCATTCTCTATAGGATTTCATCTTCAACCTGGTAGCAAAGGTTAACATTTTCATCACTCTAGGTGATCTTCAATCTCCTCATGTATGTGTTATTCCATGGGTTCCTTTTGAGCTCGTACAGGGCCTTGTTTAATTTGCACACATGAGTTTTCCTATCATGTGTCTTCACTTCGAGTGGCTACAAATGTCTCTTCATATTCTATGCCTTCTTTCCATGAGAAGCCTCGTGCTACAAATATTTCCTTGTATCTTCAGGACAGACTTCTTTTTAGGTCTTTATACCACATTTTAGACATCATTCTTCTTGAACTGGTACTCTCATTCCCTTTTTTTTGCTACTTCTTCATAGATGGAAGGCTCTGCAACAATGATGTTTCTCAACAGTGTCACATAACTGCACTGTGTCTGAGGCCTCTTGAATTCTTGTCATGCTATTCTTCATTTTGGATTATTTCTTGAACTCTCGTCACTTGTTCTTCGTAACAAGTCTCATCCTTGTTTTGTAGGAGATAGTACGCGATCTTTCCTACAAGTCAAATGCATCAATTGTATGGTTAGAAACATTTCATAAGGAATATTCATAATTAAAATTTCTTTTGCATCAAGATATAATCATGCAACTAGTTTAGCCAATACAACATTCATCCATATCTTACGGAAACTTTCTAGATTCCTTCCATTCTCAATAAGTAGCAATGGAGAGTTGTATAGCACCACGGGCTACTTACCCATCGCATGCATATTAGTAGTATACTATCATTAATGAAAACATTATATCATGCATAACACATCAACTAAATATAAACAAATACATAACAAAATAATATCATGAAATGACAAATGCATACTTATCTGTATTTGTTTCATGGGTAGACTCCTTCTTGAGCCTTCTGCTTCATCATCTTCTTCATTCCTAATAGCATCATTTCTTATCCAAATGCTAAGATGGATAAGAGGTTATTCAAGAGTTGAGTCCTGTGGATTACTCATCGCTTGAGGGATCTTCTTTGGATGGTGAGAGCTTGATATTCAGTCACTCCCATCTTCTCTTCTCTTATTATGGGTCGATATTCACCTTCTGTGTGCTCTTCCCAGAGTCTATTGAAAGTAATCACTTCCTTCTGGCACACATTCCTCGAATGAATGAATCCCATGATCTTGGGATGCCATTCAAGGTGGTTATCACAACTTCTTGATTTTCTACTTCTTCATCCACTACTTCAAGTTTTTCTTTAATTTGAGAGAACCTTGTAAAGTATGACTGTATGGTCTCTGCATTCTGGATCTTCACATTCTTCAATTGGTTTCTCAAAGTCATCTACCGATTTACGTTCTTCCCTTCAAATAGCTTGGTTAAGGAATCAAACATATCTTTAGGTGTCTTTAGGGAAGACACTTGTGGTATAAGGTGATCCTTGATTCAATCAGCAATTATCTTCTTGGGATTGACTAATTTATTCTTGTGTAAGACTATAGCCTTATTTTCCTCCCGAACAGGAAGCTCTCCACTTATGTAGGTGTCCAATTCATTTTCTTCAAGAACCAGTGAAATCTGATACTTCCATGCTTGGAATTTGTCAGCTTCACCAAAATTTTCATCAATATGGTATGGTTAGCAATCCTGAAATGAGAACCTCAACTGTAAATATCAAAAGATTATATCTTACCGATTTGAGGTCTCCGTATTGGTTCCAGATCTGGTTGATCTAGGGTTTGTAAGAGAAACCCTAATTTTAAAAACTTGGAATATTTCAAATCTAATTGGATAAAAATATGGGCCTCTTCAAGGCGAGCTGTCCAATGTACTCCTTTTCTAAAAAAAGTGGAGGGAAGCTCCCGAAACATGAATACCTAGTTTTCTAATTTCCTCTGTAGAAATTCCTGATATTGTTTATCTGGTATCTCTGAAAGTACAACTCCTCTGTGTCTGAAACTTCGAAATGAGGTATCCTCACTTGTCCTATTTCCAACACCGTAGTTTTTTTCACATTTGTTTTCTCCAATTGGGACTTAAGAGCGCTTTCCCAAGGTGACTTGTTTCAGGAATTTTTAGCATAGTTAAGTTGAATGGACTTGCACATGTCACTTTTTAATCCCTAGGTTCTGACACATTTACCATAGAAAGTACAGTCTGTGCCCTATTTGCATCATCTTTCAAAACTTCATTTGGATCTTCGTAGCATAAGATATAACAATTCTCCCTAGGTGTCCTGTTTAGGGAGGAATCCTGAAAGGGGATGGAACCCTAATTTGGAGGAATCATATCTCCCAGAATATAGCAAATATGAGGCTGAAATTTTTAAAAAAGGTACATCAGAATTTTATATTCATCCTGTGAAAATGTTAGCCCCTGAGAATTCTTAAATCCCGAGATATAGTGAATGTACCAAAACTACCAGTTTTATTATTTTAGGGGTTTTCAAGCTGAGGGTCAAATTAGGGTTTGACTTTCCCGGAGTTATATGCAACAAAAAATATCGACCTTGGTCTCTAAAATTCGATTGTAATGGGGATAGAGATCCTATTTCAGGTTGACTCAAAAATTCCTCTTCTGTAAAAATCCCTAATTTCTCGGACCAAAACCTGAAAATGTCCGGAATCAAATTCTGCTTCGACAGAAAGATGCACCCTTCAATGGAAAGTTAGACTAGCCTCATTTTGCTGATGGATTGTTGAGAGGGACCCAAAAAGTAAGAATCCCTAGCTTCTGCAGTTGCATAGTGTCTTCTTGTTAGGTTAGCTCTGATACCATGTTAGATTTTTATCATTTAAGCAATATGATCTTAGGATCCTATCTGAGCGAATAACATGCACAACAATAATCACAAGAGAAAAGAGACATAAAGAATTTTCCTTGGGGAAACCATAAAGGAGAAAACCCCACAACTTACTCAGAGATAGAATGAGCACCAATGGAAGCAGTAAAACCCAAAGACATAAAGATGATCTCTCTCACTTGTGCCAACAATTCCTCCATTAGAGGAAATTTCAACTCAAAATGGGCCTTTTAACTTTTATTCAAATTACATGTCATCATGTGTTAGCCAATGAAATTGCTTCAAATTTGAAATACCGTATAGGTCTTTAACACTTTTTTAATATAAATTTGGGGATAGGTATCATAAAAAAAAACTACTTTTTTGTTTGTATTTTTGACATATCTCCCTGTGTTTTTACCCAAATTTCAATCGGGAGAGCTCGTTGGATATGGAATTAAATTCTGTATCCAATGAGTATCCACTCGGCATACTTTTGATGGACCTCGCTACCCCCAAAAAAATAAATACCTGAAAAAATGGAATGATGATGTCATCATTCCATTTTTTTTCAGGTATTTCTTGTTTTTGGGGTAGGGGGGTCCATCAAAAGTATGCCGAGTGGGTACTCGTTGGATGCGAAATTTAATTCCGCATCCAATGAGCTCTCCCGATTGAAATTTGTGTAAAAACACAGGGAGATATGTCAAAAATACAAACAAAAAGTAGTTTTTTCCTTTTCTTTTTCCAAAATTAAAAAATATTATTTTATTATTTTAACTATTATTTTATTAGTTCATTTTAGGAGGCCCATTTTGAGTTGAAATTTCCTCTAATGTCTCACTCATGTGCCCCAGTTGAGTGAGTGTGTGTGTAAAATAGAGAGAATCACTCTCTATTTATACTAATTTCTGACTTAACAATTACTTACCATGGCCGACATCTCTAGAATATTCAAATAAGCCTAGTGCTCCTCAACTATGGGGACTTTTCCCTTTGATCAAAAATGATGGTTAACCTTAAATCAATTATGGGGATTATTGCCCCGACTTACAATAGAGGGTTAAGCTCATTGACTTTACATGACTTTATTTTATTAATGACTCTCCCGATAGGAACATCGGGGTACAATGAAATACAAATTATTCCCTCGATAGGAACATTAGGGTACAATATAAGATATACAAGTGAATACATTTCAAATTTACAAATACATCAACAATTGGTGCATTGAGAAAACCTGAGTCTTATGAAGAGAAGCTTGACTTGATGAATAATTGTGACTGAGATTATGGAATCATGTGCTTGGAAATGTCTCCAAATATACAGCATCTCATAGATTCGGTTGAATATCCATTTGAGCTTTGGAAAAAAATGAAAAAATATTTTTTGTATGGATGAAGTAGAAGATGAAGCATCGAGAAAACCTGACATTTGCTCATGTGATCTCTCTCAATATGTATTGGAATCTACATTCTATGATGAAGTTATTTATGATGAATAAATTTGTCATACAGTTCATGTTGCTACTACCCTTTTGATTTGAATGCTTCCTCCTTCAATGAAGAAGCAAATATTCAAGAGAAATATTTTTAAGTGTCTATTGAACATACCAATGATGAAAAAGAAGTGATGGATGAGGATGCTATTGTTAATGATGATGATTCACTCAAACATTCATTGTTCTCTATCTCTTCTATATTAGATTCTAATATCTATGTGCTAGATCCTGCACACTTTGTGCAGACATATCTGATTGATGGTGCACAACTCAGTGACTTCTAGGATGTTTTCTTAACCATATCAAGTCCTATTAGTGTATTTCCACTTACCATACTTTACCTCATGTGATTTTTCATCTCCTCCTTTTTTTTTGCATCAATACTCAGAGCTCTTTGAAGATTTTGAACATCTCTTGTTTTCGTCCTTTCATACTTCTAATACAGAGGATTCATTATCAGTGTATTCCCATGAATCTACTGATATGATTATATGTGTTCTTTTGGATTCTTTGGAAGCTAGATCAACCCATGGAACCCATGCCTTCATACTCTTTGATCCTATGCCTTCTCTATGTTCTGACATGATCACTTGAAAACATCCTCTCTTTGTAAATGATGTTGGAGACCTCATACATTCACTTGGACTCTTATTTAACCTATATGGAACTGATTTCATCTCTATTGGTTCAAAATTCAAGTCATTACATCATCTTGTATCTGATTACAACTCTCAAGATATTTCACATGATTGGATCTCAATTGTTCTACATGGTCCTAGTTTCCATCCTGCAGATGTCCTTGATCCATGTGATCATATTTATCTTCTTTCCAAGAAGAATATTCCTCCAGACATCATCATTTAGTTTGGAGCAGCATCACCAACAGTTTTGCATTGCCTCTCATGTCCTTTATTGAGGGAGTATTTTCCCCATGTCATATTTCCTCTTTTCTTAGCTTTTTGGACATAATATTTGTTAACGGGTGACCATAGCCTTCTTGTTAGGACCTATATACACCTATATTTTTAGTAGACCATCATAAAGTCATACTTAAAGGGGTATGTTGGGATATTATTAAACCCACTCCTAACTTAGGATAAAATATTTAATCATTATTTTATTCAATTCCTACCCACTAGTTAGTTAGTTGGCATCCACTTGCACCTGAAATTCACACATGCCATCTATACCCCACAAATGCTTTATTTTGAATTTTGGGTTTATCTTGAACACTTTATGGACTCCCATAATTAGTGACATAATTAGTAACTGTGCTTTCCTGCAGATTCTTCCTTATTATGCTTTATCCATCTTTTCTGTGGATAAGGTAAAGCTAGTTAACTAGGAAAATGGTATCTTTTGCTGCAAACCCATCCTCCATGAATTTCTCTTCATATTCCAAGATTATCATGTTTTTCCATCACTGTTTACAAATATCTCATGCTTTTTCTAATTCATGAGTTCCTTGACTGATTTGGGAAGTGATTTAGCCACCTATGGGGGTTTATCATATTTGTTAACTCTAATTTATGAGCTAGCAATGAGTTATCTTCCATCAAATTAAATATCCTTTATAAGGATGTACTACCATTGTAATGATATCAATTATCATTTATTGATCATTCATTAATGTGTGTTCATTAATTTATTTTCCTCTCTCCTTATGTTAATTTTTTTCAATTCTGAGTGAGCTTAATTGTATGCTTAGATTCTTAGCTTTTTTTATAGAATTCATGTTTCCATCAAGGCTTTAGAATTCTGTCGTGCTCCTGTGCACTTTCCTATAGACTGATAGGTCCTACAAAATCAACAACCCATTTACCAATTGCTTGTAATGTTATCTGCGATACCAATGGCCTTTCATCTCTTCGGGATGGATTCCCAGTTCTTTGGCAGACATTGCAACTGCGAAAATAATCATGAGAATCTGCATGCATGGTGGGGCATTTTGATGTAATTGTAACTTCATAATGTATTCACTTGTATATTTCATATATTGTACCCCGATGTTTATTCCGGGAAGTGTCTATAATGTATTTGAGTCATTTAATGCCTCGATGTTCCTATCGGGAGTTTCTATAATGTAAACAAGTCATGTCAAGTCATTATGTGTAACCCTCCTATTGGTCAAGGTTTAAATTTCCCATAGTTGTGGGGCCCTAGGGTTATTAGCCTATCCTAGAGAATTCAACCCTAGGTGAGTCATGGTAAGTTGGGGCAATAGTCCCCACCATTGTGTTAAGGATAACCCTCCTTGTTGGTCAGAGGAGGCAAAGTCCCCACAATTTGTGGGGCACTAGGGTTATTAGACACTCCTAGAGATGTCAGCTCTAGTAAGTAATTGTTAAGTGAGGCCAACATGTTGTAGTGGGTTTCAAGTGAACGAAAGAATATAAATAGAGAGTGAGCCTCTCTATTTATCACACACACACTCACTCATTGGGGCACATGAGTGAGTGAAGAGAAGTTGCTGGGACAAGAGAGACATTACTGCTGTCGGGATATCATCTTTATGTTTCTGGGTTTTACTTTTGGTGCTGATTCTATCTCTAAGGAAGTTACAGGGTTTTCTCCTTTATGGTTTCCTCGAGGAAAATTCTTTGTGTCTCTTGTCTCTTGTTTTTATTGCTATGCATGTTATTCTCTCAGTTAAAGATCCTAAGATCATAATGCTAGCTTGAATGAAAAAAATGTAACATGGTATCAGAGATAACCTGAGAAGAAGCCATTGTGTAGTTGTAGAATCTAGAGATTCTTACTTTTTGGGTCTCTTTCCACAATACATTAGCAAAAGTATGCTAGGATGACTCTCCATTGAAGGGTGCATCTTTCTGTCAAAGTGGAATTCAATTCCGAGCATTTTTAGTTTTTGCTGCGGGAAATTAGGGCTTTCTACAGAAGAGGAATTTTTGAGTGAGACCAACATAAGATTTCTCTCCTCATAAAAATCGAATTTTAGAGACCTAGGTCAATATTTTTGGTTGGGTGAAACTCCGTGAAAGTCAAACTCTAGTTTAACCCCGAGTTGGAAAAACCCTAAATACTAAAACTGATAAGTTTTGGTACATTCACTATATATCGATATTGGAAAAGGATGATAAGGTGAAAATTTCATAGGTTGAATATAAAATCCTTATTTACACTGTGTCCAAAATTCAACCTCATATTCACTATATTCTGGGAGATATGATCCCTCCAAGTTAGGGTTCCATCCTTTTACAGGATTCATCCCTAAACAGGACACCTAGGGAGAATTGCTATATATTGGGATACAAAGGTCCAAATGAAATTTCTAAAGATGTTATAGAAATGGAATGGAATTTAATTTATTTGGTATGATTTTTGAACCCAAAAGATGAAATAGTGAAACGTGGAGCTCCTTACAACTTCGTTGTTTTGAACAGTCGTCAAACATGTCACCTTGGGAAAACGATCATAAGTCCCAACTGGTGAAACAATTTATGATGAAACATATGGTGTTGGAACAGGGACAAGTGAGGCTATTTCAATGAAAAATTTTAGACATAGAGGAGCAATAATTTCGGAGATATATCATAAATAGTATCAGGAATTTCTGCAAAAGAAAATGGAAAACTAGGGCTTTCTGTTCCAGGAGCTTCCCTCCACTGTTTTAAGAAAAGGAGTACATTGGACAGCTCACCTTGAAGATATGTATATTAATATACAATCATATATGAAAGTTTCCAAGTTTTGAAAATTATGGTTTCTCTAACAAACCCTAGATCAGCCAACTCCGGAACCACGACAGACGCCTCAAATCGGTAAGATCTAATCTTTTGTTATTTGAGGTTCTCATTTCAAAATGATATGTCACATCAGATTGATGATAAGCTTGGTGAATTTGACAACTTCCAAGAATGGAAGTATATTATCTCTCTAAAGAAAATGAATTGGACACCCACATGAGTGGATATGTTCCAGTTCCAAAGGGAGACGAGGCTAAAAGCCTTACACAAGAAGAACTTGGTCAAGGCCAAGAAGATCATTGTTGATTCAATCACAGATCAACTTGTACCACAAGTGTCTTCCCTAAAGACACCAAAGTTGTTTGATTCCTTGACCAATCTATTTGAAGGGAAGAACATAAATCAAAATATGACATTAAGAAACCAGTTGAAGAATGTGAAGATCTAGAATACAGAGACCATACAGTCATACTTTACAACGGTCTCTCTAATAAAAGAACAACTTGAAGCAGTAGGCGAAGAAGTGGAGAATGCATAAGTGGTGATAGCCACCTTAAATGGCCTCTCAGGATCATGTGATTCATTCATACAAGAAATGTGTGCCAGAAGGAAGTGATTACTTTCAACAGACTCTGGGAAGAATAAGAAGAAGCTCGACTCATAATAAGAGAAGAGAAGATCGAAGAAATTGAAGATCAAGCTCTTACCATCCAAAGAATATCCCTCAAGCAATGAGGAATACGAAGAATTCAACTCTTGAAGAACCACTTATCCATCTTGGAATTTGGATAAGAAATGATGCTATTATGAATGAAGAAGATGATAAAGCTGAAGGATCAAGAAGGAGTCTACCCACGAAACAAATAAAGATAAGTATTCAATTGACATTTCATGATATTGTTTTGTTATGCATTTGTTTATATTCAGTTGATCTATTATGCATAATAGAATGTTTGCATTAATGACAGTATACTACTAATATGCATGTGATGAGCAAGTAGCTCATGGTGCTATACAACTCTCCATTGCTACTTATCTAGAGTGAAACCTCTTTGTTGACATATTGGATTAGTGCGCAATCTCAATGTTGTCCTCGTAGAGATGGAAGGCATCGAGAAAGTTTCTATGAGATATGGATGAATGTTTTATTGGATAAAATAGATGCATGATCATATATTTATGCATAATAATTTGCCATTATGAATATTCCTTATGAAATGTTTCTAACCATACAAATGCATTTGACTTGTAGGAAAGATCGCGTACATAATCACCTACAAGAAAATAAGGATGAGACTTGTTCTGAAGAACAAGTGACGATAGTTCAAGATGAAGAATAATATTACATCATTGATGCAGAATCTTCCAGCCATGAAGAAGTAACTAAGAAGAAAGGGAAGACTAGTTCAAGAAGAATGATGTCTAGGATGTAGTATCGATACGTGAAGAGAAGTTCGTAGTTCCATCATGCAGTAGACGGAAACATCGTGGGATACAAGGCAAGATTCGTAGCATGAGGCTTCTCACGAAAAGAAGGCATAGACTACGAAGAGACATTTGCAGCTAGTGGGAGTTGAAACACATACATGATTAACTTGATGAAGATCTTAACCTTTTCTACAAGGTTGAAGATGAAATTCTATACAATAGATGGATACATAGAATATTAGTAGCACATGAAGCTACTTGTCACTCCCGTACAGAATGTTTCAGTGCATAGAGTACGGAAGACAAAGGGAGTATGATGCTCCGCTTCAGAGGGAGTGACTATAGAATATCTTGAGGTTCAACATGGTATGATAGGATGGAAAGATTACTCATGACTCTAGGCTTTAGAAGACCATTGATGCTCCTGTTATATGTCAATGACTTGTTCCTGACACAGAAAAAAAAGGAAATCATTAAATTTGCAAGAAGAAGACTTGTTTCTGAGTTCGAGATAAAGGACTTGGGGATGATGCACTATGCATGGAGGCATGGACAAGGGAAGCATGCAGTAGAGATCCTGAAGAGGTTTAGGATGATGGACTGCAAGGACATGACCACACCTATGGCATCGAACATGAAGCTATTGAGTGTTGCTTCACCAGAGATGGTTGATGCTACGATTTATCGTTAGATTATTTGTTCCTTGATCTACCTGACAAATACAAGACCATATTTTTGCTTTGCAGTAAACACATTGAGACATGTTAACTTGATTGCTACAAAGCATATTCTTAGGTACCTAAGGGGTACAGTTTATTATGGGCTCAAGTATGAGGCGAATCAAAAGATTAACCTGGAAGGTTATGCGGATTCATATTGGGCAGGCAGTGCCATTGATAGGAAGAGCACTTCAAGGGGTTACTTCAGTATGGGATCAAGTGTGATCTCTTAGTTTGGCAGGATGGAGTCCTGCATGGTGCTGAGTAAAGCTGAGGCAAAATATGTTGCCACTTACTATTTGGGAGGTAGTATGTTTCTTTTGAAAACTGCTATTTTATTTGGTTGATCTGAGTTGCATTGTTTTTTATGATGCAGAGAAGAGCAGTGATCTAGATCGATATCTCTCAAAAGAGGGATTTCTAGCATAGTTGATGAGACAGGTTGTATGAGCAGAAATCCTAGTGAAGCTCGTAGGTTGCTCAGATGTAAACGGTCTTGTAGGTTTCCCTTGGATATAATCACTCCTGGCGAAGCTCACAGGTTATCCTTGAACATAATCAGCCCTGATGTGATTCTATGCTAGAAATGGACAAAGTGAAGTTTGATTACTTCAGGGAGAATCTTGGTGTTCTCTAAAATGAGGTTCCCTCCAAGGGGAAATGATGAGACCTAGAGCCATTCTGACATGGTGAGATGATTGGTTCCTTTCATGGTCATATGTAAGGGCTGATCCATTCTGTCATGGTGAGAGGATTGGTTCCTTCCATATCAGATGTGAGTGCTGAGCCATTTTGATGTGATTGTAGGATTGGTTCCTACATGATCAGATAAAAGCATTGAATGCCATTCTTGGAATGGAGGCACCTAATCAGTTACCAAGAAATCTCAATTTGGGACTGAGGGCCATTCTGATGTGACTGTAGAATTGGTTCCTACATGATCAGATGTGAGAGTAGAGTGTTTTTGACATTGGTTGTCAAATGTAAGTGCAGAGCCCTTTCGGCATGGAGGATTGGTTCCTTGCACAGTCGAATATAAGTGCTGAGCCTTTTTGACATTGGTTGTCAAATATGAGTGTTGAGCCTTTCTGACATTGGTTTTCAGATGTAAGTGCAGAGCCTTTTGGCATGGATGATTGGTTCCTCACATGGATGAATGTAAGTGCTGATCCTTTCTAACAATGGTTGTCAGATGTGAGTGTTGAGCCTTTCTGACAGGGTTGTGGGATGTGTTCCCACATGGTCAGATGTGAGTGTTGGGCGTGCCTTTCTGATCTGATTATAGGATTGGTTCCTACATGATTAGATATAAGTGCTGAGTGGGGAATTCTAACTTAGGGTTAGATATAAGTGCTGGAAAAGACCTACATGGAGGATAGGCCTACAACCAGCATGAAAAAGGGTTGGTTCTGTAGAAATTCATGTGACAAGAAGAATCATGAGATAGCACCTGTGATGATGATCTAGTAGTGATGATCTAGATCAATTGATGTTCCAGATATAGTGATGATGATCCAAATCAAGTGATGATCCAGATCCAGTGATGATGATCTAGATCAAGTGATGATCTAGATCTAGTGATGATCTAGATCTAGTGATGATGATCCAGATCCAGTGATGATGATCCAGATTGAGTGATGATCTAGATCCAGTGATGATGATCCAGATCGAGTAATGATCCAGATCCAGATGAATATGAATTGAAGATGAAGATGAATTGAATATGAAGATGACGAGAACTTGACGATGATTCAGATGATACAGAGAAGAAGACTTGTGCTGATAAATTGTGTCAAGAGAATACCTTCCTAGTTAAGAGGGAGTGTTGATGTAATTGTAACTTCGGAATGTATTCACTTGTATATTTCATATATTGTACCTCGATGTTTATTCCGGGAAGTGTCTGTAATGTATTTGAGTCATGTAATTCCCCAATGTTCCTATCGGGAGTTTCTATAATGTAAACAAGTTATGTCAAGTCATTGTGGGTAACCCTACTATTGGTCAAGGGTTAAAGTCCCTGCAGTTGTGGGGCCCTAGGGTTATTAGACTATCCTAGAGAAGTTGGTCCTAGTTGATTCATTGTAATTCAGGGAAATAGTCCCCACCATTGTGTTAAGGATAACCCTCCTTGTTGGTCAGAGGAGGCAAAGTCCCCACAAGTTGTGGGAACTAGGGTTATTAGACACTCCTAGAGATGTCGGCTCTAGTAAGTAATTGTTATGCGAGGTCGACATGTTGGAGTGGGTTTAAAGTGAATGAAAGAATATAAATAGAGAGTGAACCTCTCTATTTATCACACACACACTCACTCATTGGGGCGCATGAGTGAGAGAAGAGAAGTTGTTGGGACAAGAGAGAGATTACTGCTGTTGGGAGATCATCTTTATGTGTTCAGGTTTTACTTTTGGTGCTGATTCTATCTCTGAGGAAGTTGCGTAGTTTTCTCCTTTATGGTTTCCCCGAGGAAAATTCTTTGTGTCTCTTGTCTCTTGTGTTTATTGCTGTGGATGCTATTCTCTCATTTAAAAATCCTAAGATCATAATGCTAACTTGAATGAAAAAATCTAACAGGGCACCATAATCCTACTTGAAAAATCTTGTGCACCATAGTTTTTCCTTCGTAGTAGCATCTTGCAACACCAACATGTGCTTCATTTAATATCATCGGGTGCACATGCTCCAAAACGCACCATTGATGCATCTCATTAGGACCCATTTTATACAAGTGTACAATGATAAATTGGAAATATGTAGGCCTCAGAACCAATTGCTTCTTTTAAGTAGCGATTAATTCAAATGGTTCATAACTCGCACTTAAATATTATATGATATCTTGGTACTGATCATCAAACACAATTATCACAAATAGTTGTGCATCATGAAGATTATCTTGTAAACTAGTAGTTTCTTCTGCATTTTCAATCCTTGAAAGATGGTCTAACCCCAAATTCAACTAACCAGAATTAACAATTATCCCAAAATCAAATTCCTGAAAGAGGAGAAGTGAATGGTACATATTCTCCCCCAACGCTAGCCTATTGACCAAGTATTTTAGTGCAAAATGGTTAGTGTACATATTGAAATGTCCTCCCAGTAAATAGTATCTCAATTTCTGTAGCACATATACCATCGCTATCGTTTCTCTCTTTGTCATGGTACAATTCTTATATGTAGTTGATAATTTTCTGCTAGTGAAGGAAATGTGATGATCAATTGATCCTTCACCAATTGCGTCAGTACCACACCAAGTGCAATAGACGATGCATCAACATGAACATGGAACTCTTTTTTGCACTATGGAAACACACATTAGAGGAAATTTGAGGTCTAAAATGGGCCTCCTAAGGAAAATGATAAAATAATAGTTAAAATAATAAAATAATAGTTAAAATAATAAAATAATGGTTATTAATTTTGGAGGAAGAATGAAAAAAACTACTTTTTTGTTCGTATTTTTGACATATCTCCCCATGTTTTTACTCAAATTCCAAGCGGAAGAATGAGTTGGATGCATAATTTAATTCCACATCCAACGAGTACCCACACTGCATACTTTTGAGGGACCCCGCTACCCCAAAAATAAGAAATACTTGAAAAAATGTGATGATGATGTCATCCTCACAATTTTTCAGGTATTTCTTATTTTTGGGGTAGCAGAGTTTGTCAAGAGTATGCAGTGTAGGTACTTGTTGGATGCGTAATTAAATTCCACATCCAATGAGCTCTCCCTCCTGAAATTTGAGTAAACAAACAAGGAGATATGTCGAAAATACGAACAAAAAAAGTAGTTTTTTATGACAAATATGTCAATTCAACCATTATAGTTGACTCATTTTATTGAAATTATATTGGTTCTTGAATTCCAACTCACAAAATTTATGGTTGGCACGTTTTCTTATAAGGCCCATTTTAGACCCCAAATTTCCTCTAATGAGTATTGGTGCAATATCCATCTTATTCTTCATCTTTTCGAGACTTTCTTGATAGTTCGATGTCCATTGAAACTTAGTTTCTTTTTTCAACGGTTTTTTAATCAGAGTAGTCACCTCTGCATATCCTTTGATAAATTTCCTGTAGTATCTAGTGTTTCTCTTAACTGTTTAACTGTAGTAGGTGGTGGTAGGCCGAGGATGATCACAATTTTGGCTGGATCAACCAAAATTTCATCATGACATACCACATGGCCCAATAGAGGTCCAAAAGGTGCAAAAAATATACGTTTCTTCAAATTTACGGAAATTTGATACTGACAACAATGTTCTACCATCAATCTTAGGCTCTTTATATAGTATTTTATGATCCCAAATGTTGTCCAATCATTGAAATAAAATTCAATAAATTTGTGTATAAAATATTTAAAGGTAGCGACTACGATTCTAGCAAAAATTGCAGGCGCATTCTTAAGTCCAAAGGGAATTACCGTATACTGGAAACATCCCCACTCTATCGCATAGTTAGTCTGGTGTTGGTCCTCCTTTTCAATTCTGATCTACTTGTAACTAGAAAATCCATCAGTGAAAGAGTACATCTCTTTCCCTCTGACATTATCCAGTGCCTCAAATGTAAATGGAGATGGAAACATAACATGTAAGAAAGCATCATTCAAATTTCTCAGGTCGAAACAAATTATTACTTCACCTAAGGTCTTCTTGTCTTGTACTACAATTGGGACAATCCATTCTGATTCTTTGATGGGCTCTATAACACTTTCCTCTAGCATTCGATCCAATTCATCCTTAACCTTTTCCTTTTATCATGTATTTAATCTGTATCCTCGTTGCTTGACCGGTTTTGCATCAGGCCTCAAAGGTATCTTCATTTCGCCGAGGTTATTGAATATTTCTTTAATTTATAAAAAATTTGTAGGGAACATATATTTGAATTCTTGCAACAAATCCATGATATTTCCCATAGTCTCATCATTCAAATAATCTCAAATATTGGAAAACTTTGGATTTTCAGGCGAGCCAATATTTAGTTTCTTATTTTTAAGTGGATTTAGGAATTGGTCACTATAAATTCCGAACCCTTCCACTACGCGCATACCTTCTGACCTAGGTATGTTTACATCCAGTGGATCATCATCATCCATTTCTCCCATGGCATTCTCACATTCCATCCAATGGTAGACTGTAGTGCTGCATTGGTGGAAATTTGTGGCTGCGATGGGGATTTCTTCAAATATATTCTCCTTCATTATATGTAGTGCAACATCAACTATTGGTTGATCACTCACAAACTCAAATGTGTGTGTGAAGCTTGTAGCTGACTCCTCCCACTCGACAGTTCCTCATCCCAACTCCACTCATGTATACCAATTCCTTAGTACCATCTCCAATGTATGAATGATTTGATGAACCCATTCTTGTCGCAGATACTCTTTCCATGTCGTGAAACAATTCTCAATATGTTCAACAAGATTTGTCAATCCTCTATACTAGAAACTAGTATAACTGATATCTTCTCCAAATATTATTTCCAATAATATTCTACACTATGTCCATTCAAAGATAGATTGTTTATGTGTACCCCACCATATAGCGAGCATAGCTTTCAGCACAAAGTCCAAGGAGGACAATCGCTGCGATTCTGTAACATTTGCTTCAAATCCAAGAAGAAAAGATTGAATGTTAGGTAAACCTTCATATGTAGGTAGCTTAGTTTTCTCAACTCTTACGTGTCACACAAATCTTGAAATTCTTGAGCATCTTCGCATGGAAACTTAATGCATCTAATTCTTCCAATTTTCTAACATGTCACCTGAATCATATGTACAGGAGATAACACTCCTCCAGCTCAGCTTTCCATCAACTATATGAATTATATAGTCGTCTCTTAAAGACACGATATTATATAGATGGTCCAGGTAATTACCTTGGCCGTCACTGTTCAATGGAATGACATATCTCTCCCCTTCAAGCAAATCAATTGGTGAGACCACCCTTATCTAAGAATATTCAAATTACAAGATTATTTTCTTAAAATTAATTATGGTTTGATTATCTATCACTCAATCAATATCTAAAAGTGCAAGATATGTGTTTATATCATCGACAATTCTATCACTTCAAAGTATACGAATGTCCTCAGGCCTTCTGCTTCGATAGCTACTTGAGTCAGTCAACCAATAGGTAGAACCTTCAACTAATTTGCTAGCCTTAGTTGAATGGGATACCAATCCATTCACAGTTTATTCATGATTTCCCATGTTGGTATTTTCAATATATTGACATCAAAGCCAAAATCATAAAATTACATAGTCCATATCGTAATACCCTATATGCGTAGTCATTCATAGTTCATGACCAATTTTTAATCTTTTCCCAATATGGTTAACTCTTTTCTCGGGTCATGGGTATTTTGAAGTTCCTTCTCTGAGTGTTTCCAACTCTACTACCACATCTCTATCATGGATTAATTCTAAAAAACTTTTGAAATTTTATTTGATCTTGCTAACCTTTTTCTTTGGTTCCTTACTGAGTAATTGCTCGAATATTTTGGGCATCACCTTTACTTTTCCATATGTCAATGCTTGATTGTTACCAAAAAATTCCAGACACAAGACAACAATACTTCCTTCTCCCTGTTGTCCATGTTGTGTATTTTGGTATGCTCCTGTTGTAACATCTCCTCTTGTAGAAAAAAAAAATATTTTGTTCTCTTGGATCAATAGAAATCATATGAATGTTTTGGTTGGGGTTTGGGTTTGGACTTTACACTAGATTGGGATTTCTCACAGCTCGATCCTGCCATTTCGCAATTTATTTTGGACACTATTCAATAGTGTGGTCAAATTCTTTACAGTACATACATGTCTTCTCAGGACTTTGGCCATCTCAGAAAAGTGTCCTAGTTTTCCACAATTATAACATATGACTTGTCCTCTTCCTTGAATGAATCCCCCTCCTCCTTATTTTGTCCTTGGGCTCAAAAAATTTCACCTCCACTTGGCTGACGGTATTGTTGTTGTGGCAGATAATGATTCTATTGGTATTGTGGCTGAGGATATTGTCGTTGTTAAAATTTTGTTGGTGGATATTCAGTAAGATAAGACTGAGGCTGTGCTCTTTCAACTAGTGTATGCTCATCATGATTCATCAAGTAGGTATCCACTGTATTTTCTTGCAGGAGCTGAAGTGCTCTACAATATTTCTCATCAAGTCCTATCGATTTAAAAAATTTACAGTACAAACTAGCTGGTGTACTTACAATCTTCTATAAATACAAACATTCTTTGAACTTATGGCCTCTAGTCTAACATATTCTGCACCAAGGCATCCCTTGTGTGGTTATTAGGTTGGGCGCTCCCGCTACGACATAGTTCATGAGCACTGAGAAATTATCCTTATGGTGTCCATCTATTTTACCTCTTGTACACCATAATTCTTCTTGAACTACCTTTCCTTTCTTGAATTGTTGGAGCTGCACCATAATCTTGGACAACTGCAACTGAATATACATTATACCTACGCTGGTTTTACCAATCGAAGAGGATTCTAGTTTCATTCCTATTTACAGAGATTTCTTTCTGTGACGAAATATTCATTTGCATCATTGGGATCTGGATGTCTTGCAGCAAGGAGGAAATGAACGATTCCTTGTGATGTACATTTGACTTCTGGAAGATCACTTTAGTCAATAATGTCTTGAATCTATAATCAAAGTCCCAAACATAATATGTAGTTAGTCTCTTGATTTATTTTATCTCTGTAATTCACTATGACTCCGACTTCATATTTCTAAACTCAGCTATCATTACCACTTGAATCTGGTCGACCATTTTCTGCGCAAATCCTACTATCACTGTTGGAATATAATCCGTCAGGATTATATTTTGTAAATAAATAAAGGAAAATGAATAGTTATGTAGGAAGCTGAAAATACTGGTCGGAAGATGAAAGTCAACCATCATATGTAATGTATAAATAAATGATTTTGCAATAGAATAAATGAATCAGGATTTATTTTACCTAACAGTGGTATCAGAGCTCCATAACTCCTTCCTGCATGCCTACCATTCTTCTTGACAGACCTCCTTTCTGCCCTTTGTCAATTCGTTTCAGACTGCCTGCCCATTGTCCATCTACATCTGAGCGTTTCTCCTGCCAGCCTGCATACATTCATTGTATGCGTTACATTTCCAGAACTGCGTTGAGGAACGTTTCTGAGATTGAGGTATAGACTATAGAGTAGTCTTTTGAATCCTGTGTTTTGTTTCAAAAGATTATTTGTATTGATGCATAGATAAAAGCTGCGTTCTTATCTCTTGTTACTCCCTCAATCCTATACATAGTTTTTGACTGCTCTCTGCTAGAATGATTGAACTATTCCTTAGACTGGTATACGCCATGTTTGTCATTTACCTAACCCTAATTTGGTATATGAAGCATTTTTTGTTGTATCACCATCCCATTTCAATATAGCGTGCTCTCATTCTGATGTTGCGAGTGCCTTCTCAGTGTTGAAACTCCCTCCACCTACAAATTCACATTTTCAAGTTGTGACTTGACTGCAATCTGCCTTGAGAGGGTCATGTGCCACTCCCATCACATCTGCGACCTTGTTTTAAGTTTTCGGCTATGACCACCTTTTGGAATTATGCGTTCTATTCTCTTGAGAAGTTGCGACCACCACATTTGAAGATTATGATGTCCAATTGATTGTGAAGTAGAGTGTGAGCCCAAACTTGTGAATACTTCTCTATCTCTGCAAATAGCTACATTATAATTTGAGAGCTGTGACATGCCAAGTAGATATCTCAGTACTCCAAGTTGATCATTTGTTGATGAGTGAATTCGTCTTCCCATTTTACTGCTGCAAGTTCGTTGAAGACCAGTGAGAAGATTGTTGGTAGAAGATTCAAGCCATTTCTCAAATTGCGTGGAGTAAAATTTCTTTGAAGATGATGAGAAGCCTTGATGAAGACTCAAGATCCTACTCAATCACATGGAGATAATGCATTTTTGCTAGTTGGGAATACAAAAACCCTAATCTCTACCCTAGCTATTTGCATGGAAGTTTAATTCGAAAGTTTGTGAATGTTTTTCATATGCAGAAAAAGAGGCTCGTGAATTCTATCTATGATATATTGGAACTATGAGTTGCGTATGATACGGCTGATGTATGAGCCCGTGATTTTGATGATCCGTGGCTACTATATATTTGATGCATTGGAGAAATAATGTATGCTGCGTATGAATTTGAGACTGATGTATTGAAGTCATGATAGTGGAAAATATAAAGTCTGTAACTACTGTGTGAAGAGTCTCCTCTTCTACAAATTGAAGTTGTGGAAGTGACCATACCCTTCATATAAGAGAAGTGATGTAACTTATTTTTTCTAAGCTGTAACAGATACATCCACTTGAAGACTAAAGTCGTGACCACATTCTACGTGAAAGGAGATTGCTGAGACTGCCCATCATGTTGACTACATAAAGATTTGGATTTTGAAATCTACGAAGAGCTGGGTTGGTGTTGAACGAGCTGTAAAGTATGAGAGTATATTGCTACTATGAAATAACTCTACTACTGCAATAAGATCGCGAAGTGTACTGCTTCAGACTACATTGAGCTGCTGGAGATACAACTTTCCATTGAAGAATCCAAGTCATGCTAATACAAAACAAGCATGTTGAAAGTTATTGTTTGTTGATATATTCTTGTACTATGAAAATTTGAAATGTAATACTCATGTAATAGCACTCTAAATCAAATGATATAGAGTTGCTGAATTATTCTGATAAGCTGCAGAATTGTATAATAGGATGCAAAATCATTTTCTAACTTGTAAAAGACCAAGAACTCAAGCCTGTATCCTATAAATTTTCAAAGCTTTCTATAAGTTTCTAGATTCAATCAAATAAGATGCAATATATAGCTTCTAAGAGAGGTAGAGGAAGAATAAACTTCAGAGGTAGAGGAGGCAGAAACAACTCCAACAAAAGATCAGATTTGAAGTGCAAGTGTTGTGGAAAGATTGGGCACACAACAGATCAGTGTTGGGCTTCGTGGGACTCCATCAAAGACAGATATAACCAGAAGAAAGATGACCATAAGAACCAATATGCTAGTAAATCTTCAGATTCTGTTGTTGCACATTGTAATCTTGGCATTAATGAAATGACTTGACTTTCATCATACATATATTGTTGGCTACTTGATACTGGTGCAACATCACACATGACTTTTAGAAAAGACTATTTTGAAGAAATTAATGAAACAATAAATGGCATAGTTTACTTTGCATATAATTCAAGTCTTAAACCAAAGGGAATGGGCACCATTTGGCCGAAGATTCCTGGATTCCCTGATTTCTTGTTGAAGAATGTTCTTTATCTTCTAGAGTTGCAGAGAAGCCTGCTGTCCTTGGTGCAGATTCGACAACAAGGCCATTCCATCCACATGTTTGATGGAATCAAAGAAATAAGAAAGTCCTCTGACAACCAAGTCATCATGACTGGATACGAAGATGGGAAGCTGCTGAAGCTAAAGGGTTCATCTGCAAGGGTTCAGAACTATGCCTACCTCTCTCAACATGGAGAAGGTAATTTGTCATCAAGTTTATTGTGGCATGCAATATTTGGTCATCTGAATTATAACAGTCTTCGTTTGTTGAGAAAGAATGGTGTATTTGGTTTTCCCACCATTCCCAAAGAGAAGAGCAAATGTGATGCATGTATATTAGGGAAACACAGTAAGCTTCCATTCCATGAATCTAATTTCATAGCAAGTAGGAAATTAGAATTAGTGCATTCTGATTTATGTGGCTCAATGCCAACTCCTTTTGCCAATGGGAATAAGTATTTTATGACCTTTGTTGATGACTACTCAAGAATGTGCTGGATTTACTCATTAAAGACAAAATCAGAAGCATTTCAAACATTCAAGGACTTTCATGCATTGATAGAAAAACAAGCACAATCTAAAATTGGTACACTTCGTACTGACAATGGGAAAGAATACACTTCAAATGATTTTTAAGATTATCTTCGCCAACATGGAATTGCACATCAGACTACAGTTCCCTACAATCCTCAACAAAACGGTGTAGCAGAAAGAGTGAACAGAACCATAATGAATATGGTACGGTCAATGATGTTTTTTAAGAATGTAAAACTAATGTTTTGGGGTGATGTAGTGAAATGTGTAGCCTATTTGAGAAACAAAAGTCCCTCAAATGCTCTTGATAACAAGACTCCACATGAAATGTGGTTTGGCCATCTCCCTTCAGTCAAGCATCTCAGATTTTTTGGTTCCACCTGTTATG